>NNCF01126324.1:187793-203448 GCA_002313205.1 Laupala kohalensis
AAATGACTGTATCTTGTGTGTTGAATTTGCGATTTTATCGCCTGTTGTAAGGAACAGTGTATAACAGGTTCCGCTGATGACGTCTTCGAAGAAAGATAATATCCTGCATCGATGTTGAAAATAAGATCGAGTTCCTACTTTTGTTACTAACAAAGAAGTCGAATTCTTCGATAAATTCAAATATGTTTATTGGGACGTTTTTGTGTTTCCTAATACTCGTTGATACTATTTCTTGAGCTTCGTCAAATGTTTTTCTTTGTTTGGGTGTGTGTGTATATATATATATATATATATATATATATATATATATATATATATATATATATATATATAANCGTGAAACACTTTCATCGGGTCCTGTTGTTTGCCGGCTTTTTTACTTCATTCCATGTCTTTCCCATTCCCAGGCATTCCTCCTCTATCGCCCTCTTCCAGGTTTTCTTCGGACGGCCACGTTTTCGAGATCCTTGTGGGTTCCAGTCAAATGCCATCTTCTCCATGGCTCCAGTAGGTTTCCTTGGGGTATATCCTAACCAACTTTCTCTTCTTTACCTGTATTTCAATTGGCTGTTGGTTCATTACCTCCCGTTGTAAAATATAAGTGATATTATCTCTAATTACTATATTTGAAATGTCATCGCTCTACATCTTCTGTCTTCATGGATCGTATGAAATTTGTTGGTTTGAATGTTACGATTCCACTTTGCCCCGCTTCATTCATACATCTTCCTGTGTTCCTTCGGCAGTTGCATCTACGTTGACACTGTCTCTTGTGGAGTGAACTTTGATGAGCTTCATCTACCACCGCATTTCCTGTGGTTTGAGTTTTTTCTTCATTGCGGTCGCCTTGGATCTCCATCCGCTCAGCTTTCATCAGCTGCTCTCTACTCTCCTTTTCTGGTTTTACTTTACTTCACAACGTTCTCAATCACCTTCTTTATTGCCCCGACCTATTGCTATTTCCTCGCTGGTGTTCCTTGTAAGTTACGTCCACATGGTATTTTTTCTCACCGCCACGCCAAGTAACTTTGATGTTTTCTTTGTATTAGTCAGTATCCCGTATTGGACACACTTTTTCCTTGTATTACTCTTGTCGGTTGTGCTTCTTGTGTGTGCAGTATATAATCATTTTGACTTCTGTGCACTTGAGTAATTTAAGCTTCTTTCTTCTCTGCGAAAATACTAGCAAGTATCTAGAAATTTGGTATGTGAGTTATTGATTAATGAACTCATGTTTATATTCATGGGATGAAATTCCTTGACGGAGAAAACGCATCTACGCTAAGGAACCTTCCAAATTAGTTCCCTAGAATAACATAAGTAACTTTTAATTTACATTTTATGCTATAAGAATTTATCTAAAAATTGTTGTGGAAAAGAAACGTTTTTGTTCACATCATTCATTTTTTAGTTGAGTGAATCGGAATACTGTTTATTATGCGTTTAATAATACCGAACTGCAATTTAATAATTACGAAATAATCCCCTGAAATATTAAACGACTAAGACTACTATTGTACTAGACCAAGAGATAAAAATTATTTAATATTTTGTAAAATGGTTGAATTTCGTTTATCCATTTTGTGGAAATATAAAAATTAGAATTTTGTTCATTTAGTTATTGTGCAATCTGGTCTTTACATTTCCTGAACGATGTTTCGACCTTTGAATTTTATGCGTTCGTTAGAGTTAGATGGATGCATCAGTAATATAGTGTAATGCCAAATATAAGGTTATATTAACTTCTTTATTTTAATGAATGTAATTTGAGTATAGATTATGTACAATTTTATTACGCGATTTTTACTTTATACCAATTACGCAATAGTTCTTGAAAAATACGACAACAAAAATTTACGTCGGAAGGGGACGTTCTTCTTCAGTGTTGTTTGCTATGGATTGTGATTTTTCCTGAAATATTTTTATTTTATTGAAGTATATTTTCTTGTCCGATTGGTGGCACTATTTTCAGTTTGGTATAAGAGTAGGTCCCTGTCCCTGATATTACTTGTGATTCGTCCTAGTATATTTCGAGTAAAAAGTATTCATAGAATGGATGTGAATTAAAATGCGATCTAGCGTTTTTACAGATCCTTGAGAAAGTGGCTGTAGTCGATTTTTAATTTCAAAAAGTGCTTATATTTCGGATTCCAATGATAATCTGTTCGTTTACAATTTGAGAATATAATAGTTAAGACCTGAGTAAAGGGCCCTAACTGAAGTATAAATGTTTATCCTCCATATCTACATTTGCGTCAACACGAGGGAAAATCACTATAGATCCTTGGTACATTAATTATAAATTTTTCATCTCGTTACTAATCATAATTCCATTTTTGCAATTAAATAAGTATTTTAGTATTGGTTGCATGGTGGTTTTAAGTACATCGTAAACGATGCAAATATTGTCCTAGTGGAAAATGTTCTTTGACGGAAAAAAGTAGAAGAAAAGATAAATCTAGAAAAATATTTAAATGTTGCGTAAACGTCTTTCCGGATAAATTCGGCAATCGCGTCTAATTCAGTGGGTTATTTCTTATAAGTGACAGGAATTCCTTTTCCTGTCATCTTCACATTTTTATCTTCTTGTTTGTCCGAATATTGTTTCCGCAAATAATTCTTCTTGTTCCGTGTGTCAAGGAAATTTTTTTGTCCATTCAAGCTGACTCAGTTCAGAGAAATATCACAAATAGTGCTGCCGTGTGATACCTTTTTGTCGTCAGAAGTAACCCTTTGACTGGAAATAACAGATTACCTGAAGAAGGAAGATTTTCTTTAGTTTTCTGGTCAAGCTGACGTGTTTACTAAAATCATTTCATACAATGCGATCAAGAAGTATTTGTGTGTTTACACGATTATCACCAGTGAGGTATTTTCTGTGAAGATGTCGCGAGCATTTAATCCTTCTCATTGTGCTGAAAACTTCGTAAAAAATTAACACACATTTATGTATTCTCATCGTAAGGAGACAACATTGTTTAAATATTTTTTTATTGTCTTTGAAGTCGTTCAAGGTATTGATCAACTTATGTGTCATTTTCATCCCCTTCTCGTCTCGCCTCTCCCCTAAGCCTTTTGAAGACTTTCGCATTTATTGTCTCGTACTTCATTCTTCATCTACCGTATTTCCTCTCTTTACTTAGTCCTGTCTGTATTCTCAAGAGGGGAATGCGAGTAAAGGGGGTGACACCCAGGGCTCTAGAACACCTCCCCTCTTCTGCCTTTCCTTGGAGAGTAGATCATTCCCCGGTCCTCTAAACATGTTCAAGATGAGAATGTGCGGACCCTGTACTGTTTGGATTGGCCCATGTCACTAAGAAAACAGGTTTCTCGACTGTGAAGGAGAGACGTATGTAGATATTTGAAAAATTTACTTTTATTGCGGACGTAAGTCTTTTGAAGTACTCTACAGAGAGAATTGATGTCCAAACCGATGAAGGAAATACCGCTGATTTTCGTTTGTTCCGCGACGTCGAGAGGAGGAGAAAGGCTTTTCATTACGGAAAGTGATTCTATTCGCTCCGGGAGGGTTGGGGGAAGGGGGAGTGCAAGGAAACGGAGGTCGTTCCCCACTTGAGTCGTGGGAGGGCAGGGAATTAACTGGCAAGCGCTGACTGCCTCACTTCCGTCTGGACCATTCACTTAGGCACTGGCGGATGGACAATTACAAGGGAGACGTGATTGTCTATTACCGTAGTATTCCGACGAGAACGTCTTCATTCGTCGACCCGGAATTGGTTCTGCACGCACGCAACGCGAATGTGCTTTTAGATTTTCCTTTGTCTCCTATAGTCTTGTGAAAATGATATGGAAAGTCAGCTTGTTATCTTAGTGTTTTATATCTTGTCTCCATTAAAATCTACATTAGTTTACGTCTAAAGACTTAATCTTGCTCGAATATTATTCAGAATCTTCTGTTTCTATTCATTCAGTAAACTCCGCTGAATTTCCTTCACAATGTTTAAAATTCAGTACAGAATATTCTTTTAGCTGAAAAAAGAACCCCGTTGGAAACTCAAGTGCAGATTATATCTAAATGAGGATACAAAGAATCCTGTGTTGACTTTATTTGTTGTTTATTTTATGAATACATGAACCTTCCCAAACAGTAACTGATGATATTTTTCAAAGGAAGTATTAATCTTCCATGAAGATTTTTTTTTTTAATTCAAGACAATATTCATGTTTTGCTATATAGTGAAGTTATTTTAATTTATTCCTGTGATGAACAGACATCTCTAAGAATCTACGCTTAATAATCCTCACTTTATTTGCTGCTGAATAAAATTATCAGTTTTATTTTGAAACAATGTCAAAATTGTTTTCCATATCTCACCGATGAGGAAACTGGTTTAATAAAGCTCATTCATTGCTTCAATAAAGAATTGTTAACAACAATTCTTATTGATTTTGAATTGATATTATTAATAATTGCTATATCTGGGAAGAGCTCGCCGTACCTCAACCACGCCTTCGACTCTTGTTTGTGGACATATGTTTGATCGAGATCAGTGGCAAGTCTGCGATGCAGAGGCATGCTTTTCCATTCATCAAGTTTTTCTGATTTGCTACGGGTGAGTTCATTATCTGAATGTCATCGCAGGCCAAGTTCAAGGGAGTATACTTGTGGTCTGTAGAACACACCTAGATGAAGAGGTGACTCCTTCTTCTGATGGAAATACCCTCTGAGTGTTTTATTTGGCTATTATGGAAGTGTCTTACATCAATTATGCCCCTTCCACCGTCCCCTCTCGGTAAAGTCAAACTCAGAATGTTTGCTTCCTCATGGTTTTTTCTGGACTTATTTAGTCGACCCCTAGGCTTCCTCATGATACCTTCTAATTCAGTATTTGACCATGTAATGATGCCAGATGAATACGTCAGAACAGGAATTGCAATGATGTTAGTAGCCTGTAAGAGGTGACTCTTTATATCAGTTTGACACAACATACACTCTTGCTGTACTGTGTTGTAAATGAATTCTTAATGCTGGATGATATATTTTCCTGGATTGTTCATATTCCTGAGTATTTATTATTATTATTATTATAACTTTCTTCTCAGCATAGCTGGTAGGTATTTCGGTACGCGTCCAAGGAAGTTCCATTTCCCTAAGGCTGCGTCTCCTTGAGCAATTTTTAGGTGCACACTTTCCGAATTACACGAACCATCCCCAGAGTGGCTATTTTTTGGACCTCAGATAGATCTTTCCAGGAAATTTCTGAAGATTGTTTTCTGTATATTTACTCACTACTACTGTGGCTCCGACGAGAATAGGGTAGACTTTTGTCATCGTTCCCCACGTTTTTTCGCATTCAATAGCCAGGTCTTTATATTTTAGCAGTTTTTCTGCCTCTTTATACACAACATTCATGTCTTTGGGAACAGAAACACATCATGAAGACATTCCTTATCCATCAGAACAATGTTAGGCCTATTTGCATTGATTGTCCTGTCGGTATTTATTGGCTGGTCCCAGAGGATTGTGGTTTTCTCACTGGAGTTGACAGAACTAGGTTCGTGTTCATTCCACAGAGCTTGAAAACTTTACATACATGCCAATATATATATGAACAAACACTGTTTATGTCTTACCAAATACTCTTTCTTAGCTAAAATGGGGCATCCTGAAACTACATGGTTTATTTGTTCTCGCTTTTCTCAATATAGTCGGCATAGGCCATCTGTTCCTGATGTAATATTTTTTCGTAGTTCCTGGTTCTTATTGCGTGGCCTGAATAGCAATAACCAGAGCTTCCGTTTCTCCTGTCAGGTTACTATTTCTTAGCCATGAAAACCAGGCTCTCTCATTTATATCTTCAGCAGTAATCCTTTTGCTAAATAGGCCATGAAGATTCTGTTTTTGCCGTGTGTGCTTGAGTTGTTGATTGCACAGTTCTTCGGCTTGTGTGGTGACAGTTCTTCGGTCCTGTGAGTTTTCATTGCCGAAAATTTCTTCTTGATACGTTTTTCCTAGTCTACATAGGGATTTACTTGGTGCTTTGTTTTAATAACATTTTTCGATGGTTTTCATATTATTATAATAAATAATAAATTTATTGTCAAAAAACAGTACAAACTGCGTATGACCACGTGGAGGACAATAAACTAATTTACTCTCCGGAAGCAAGCAAGGGACCATCCCATCAATTCCGATCAAGGGCCCTAAGGCAGAGGCGGATTCAAAAATTTCAGCAAAAGTTCCTAGATAAGATAAAAAGTTAGCTGCGAGTTATAATACATATATAATGTCAATATGTTTGTAATTTAACGCAAATATGTTTGTAAATTTACATGTACAAGTTATTATCGAACTCTAGATTATTCCGAGTATAGTGTTTAAAAATCATAAGAGTTAAAAAATCACTAAATAAATGATTTATTGTTACAATAAACACACCCCTAGACAAAGCCTTGAGAACCTGTATGATAAATCCGCCTCTACCAGAAGGAAAAACAGAGAAAAACCCGGGCCAGGATGGGGCTACAGAATTTATGTACACAAGCGTGCCAAAGTTGAGTACACATAAAACTTAATTAATATGAGCCATAAGACAACACAATCATGCAAGAAAATAGTTTTTTTTAAATTGTTATAAGTTATTTAAAAAGAACTACAGCAATGGCGTGATAAAGTACAAGACGAATTTAACTTTTATTAAAATCAATAAATTCTTTTACAGTGTAGAAGCACTGGTGCAGGAGGTAGTTTTTAACCGCNAACCGCGGATTTTAAGATATTCAATTTCATAATGTCTTTTATATTCTTGGGCAGGGAATTATATCGAACGATTCTCAAATGATACGGTCCTTTTTGGCAAAGAGTGGTTGACACTCTAGGGCGATGAATATTATTACTATTGCGAGTATTGTGTTCGTGATCGAGACTGTTTCATATGAAGCAAGGGTGGCAAGTCAGTAATTCGGTCTTAACAAACACGACAGTTTCATAAATATAAATTCAGAGAAGTTTTTATATACTTAATTCCTTAAATCAAGGTTTACAAGAGTTTCAGAGATGAGATTAACAAATTATCCGAACAATCCTCTTTTGAATTCTGAAAGTTCGGATGCTCTGACTGGAATTACCCGAGAAGATAATGCCGTAACGTAAATGGGAGTACACGTTCACAATATATTCGCATCGGAAAACGTTTGAACTAACTACGTTAACTAAGATTCGGAATTCATAACAATTTGCTTAATTGGGAATTAAGATTGTCAACGTGACAATTCCATTCGAGGTTGTCTCGAATATGGAGACCTAAGAGTTTTGTATTCGTAACAATTTTTAATTGTGTTCCGTTTAAAGAGAGAGAAACCTGGGGTAAAGATTTTGAGATACTATTGTGAAATGACATAGACACTGTTTTGTCAGTGTTTACAATGATACGATTTGCATGGAACCAAGTCGAAAGGTTAGACAAAACGTTTTGAGCGTTGGCGTGTTTACATAGTAAATTAGTGTCATCAGCAAAAAGAACCATTTTGCAATCGGATGTGGATGATGATACGTCGTTCACATACAATAAAAAGAGTATAGGGCCGAGAATTGAACCTTGGGGTACTCCGCTGGTAAGTGGCTTTGTTTCTGAAAGACAACGCTTAAGTATTTTATTTTTAGTATAGGATATTTCGACCTGTTGATATATAACAATATGTTGATATGTTATAATACCAACATATTGACAATATAACAACCTGTTGATATGTTAACAAACTATTGAATTTTATGAGTAGATCGGGGCTCCTCCCACAAGTTCTCGGGAGGGTTTAAAATTTGCATTCCCTTTTCATCTTTACTGTCTTCTTTGTTTTCATCGTTCGTTTCTGTAATTTGAAAATATAATATTTAAAAAAAAATTGTTTTCCTTTTTTGTGATATAATGTATTGGGCAAATGACATCGAATGCTTTGGATAAGTCAAGAAAAACACCTTGAGGATTTTCTCCACGGTCTGGAGATGTGGTAACATCGTTTAAGAAGGAAAATATGGCGCTTGTAGTGGAAAAGGATTTCCTAAAACCGTGTTGATCGTCAGAGAGAATGTTATNAGAATGTTATTTTTTGATAAAAAATCTAGAAGACGCTTATAGAACAATTTTTCTAGGATTTTTGAAAAAGTGGGTAGTAGAGATATTGGTCGGTAATTTCCAATATTAAGTTTGTTTCTTTTCTTGTGTAAAGGTTCACTTTAGCTCTCTTAAATATTTTAGGAAACACCCCTTCCGATAAAGAACTATTAAAAATATTTATGAGTATAAATAATAAAAATATTTATTTATTATTGTTATTGGGACTTGAAAGTTCGCCAACCACTAGGGCATAAGAGCTCTTGTAGCAAAGTACTTAAGGTTTGCCTAATTACTTTTGTCTTGCCGGCATGTTTTCTGATTGGACACGTCTTCTGAAGCTGATTCTACCAATACGGAAACATACTAACGTTACCTCTACCGATTAAAAGTCGCGCCCAATGAGGCGTACCCGGCTTCCATCACTGCCATCTGGATGCGTGTCCTGATTGCTCTCGCGTATTGCGTGCGCTGGAGGAGTTAGGTTGATTCAGTGGTGGCATCGATCGGTTGATTATTACGTTACTCGCGGAAAGGAGAGGAAGGAAGAACACCAAACAGTGATGAAGAGTGAAAGGGGAGTGAACGAGAGTCCTGAGCCCTCGATGTTTGCTCAACTCTCTTTATGTCGGGCCTTTCTCGTTGTGGATTCATATACATTGTGAATAGTTTTCAATACTGAATCGTGCAGATAACGTCACGCCAAATCCAAATCATATCAATTGCTGGCGTATCGTTTCAAAACGTTTGCCATTGTTGGACTTAAGAAACAAAAAATTTAAAGATTCGGAAGCTCACATCTTGCTAACGGAAGTTGGTTGATATTACGGACTAGGAAATTTTCTTGAAATATTTTTTTTTCTAATGCATTGTTTTGTATCATTGTAGTGTTATGAGAAAATGGATATGCGTTAATTTTGCTTTAGATAATTCTACGAATTCTAGGAAAACAGAATAAATAAGTTACGTACGCTTCAATATTCTTATAATGCTGGTTTATCTTCACAACCAAATGGAAAAATTCTCTTATCCGAAAACAAAAATATTAGCTTGATCGATATGTTTTTCGAGCTCCATTGTACCTCATTTCTCTTTCCGAAATTTATTACATTTCCTGTAGCGATCGTATCCACATAGCTCGATTGCGTGCACCGAATGCAAACGCGACTGCGTATGAAGAAGTGACCGTG
Source organism: Laupala kohalensis (assembly GCA_002313205.1). Lineage (NCBI taxonomy): Eukaryota > Metazoa > Arthropoda > Insecta > Orthoptera > Trigonidiidae > Laupala > Laupala kohalensis. The sequence continues at coordinate 197,056 of NNCF01126324.1, forward strand.
GTCCGGAGCAAACGCATAAACCGCGAATATTGTCGTGCGCCCTTTGTGTGCGGGGATTTGCATTCCTTGTGTGCGACGCGATGCGGTTCGCACGGCTGGGGGTGCGTAGTTTTCCCCTCTCTTCGTACACACAACTGCAGATGAGCTCCATGGAGTCGACGCTTGAACGGTTGCTCAGCGGCGTTCGTCCGTCTTTTGGGATGTCGGCGTGTTGGCATTGCGGATAGTTACGGCTCAATGGGGTTTGCGCATTTGCCCTAATACTTAATCAAAACTTTTCATCGTACGCTCTCATATTTGTTTTTGACACATTTTCCCTTTCTCTTGACATCGACACCAGAGTTTGTTTCATTTTGTATAGTTTATCTTGTGACAGGAAACTGCATAGTAGAAATTAATGATGGCTTCCGTTTTGTCATTTCTCAATGCTGCCGCTCTAGTTAATTTTTTTCCGTGGTACATCAACATTTTATCGATGTCATAAATATATACACTTACCTGAAATCAAGGAAAAAATTTGGATGTGGGTTATGATGGGTGCATAATCGATAGAGTAGGGTTTTCTAAGAGTAAAAAAATATACGAAAGCAAAGCGTATATCAAGCATTCGTATTTGCGTCGCGTAGTGTTCTGTCTCGGGGGATATACGCGATTGAGAAATGTGAACAGAACTTATGGAGGAGAGAATATTATTAAGTAAAATGCATTTTTGTCCAACGGAAATTTTTTTTGCTCTTTTCCCTTTGCTGGGGATGTAGCAACTACAACAATGGTGCCAAGACACAAAACGTTACGTTTTTTTGTAAATGATTTTTGTACAATTTTTATTCCATGCGATGTGCAGGTTCACGTTAATAATTTACGTTTTATTCTTGCATAATTTATTTATCGCATTTTTGTACGCATGTGATTGTGAATATTGACTGGGATGACGCAGTAGTATCATCTTCACTGCCTATGTTTTGCTGAGCGGATACGCGCGAGTCTGATCACTGACTTGGTCAAACTGGATGTTTCACTCACTCTACATTAATGACGCATTTGTGCTTTACATTTTTCAGCAACCCAACATTTTCTCTACTAAATCATTCCAATTCATGTCCTTAATATAAAGTGCAGTTCTGATGTCTCGATCTCCTAAGAGAGACGTGAAATACTGAACAATAAATAAAAGCGTATGTATCCCTCCTTTTAGTAGCATGTAACCTCTAAAAGAAAGTATGTCCTCCTATACGTACCCGTGGTTTGGTTTCATTCGATAATTTCATTCCAGTTCAATAAACGGGTACACGCTGAAAAATTTGCAATCCATGAGGCGCTGAAAAATTTGCAATCCATGAGGCGCTGAAGTTCATTCACATATCTTCAATACGGCGTATGGTTCTATGCAGTGATTCTATTCGCGCTCTATGGTCAGTATCTTCATTCTACACTTCTGACACCCTTACGCTGACAATTCATATTCTAATAAACCATCTAGTATTTCAAAATTTTGAAATAGTCCTTTGTTGGGTTCCTGGGCACGTGGGTATTATGGGTAATGAAGAAGCTGANCGAACAAGCTGATGAGGCAGCGAAGCGGGGAACACAGAGGGCAGTCCTTGACCATTCAACTGTTCCTACGTCAGATTCAAAGGTTGCCATTAGATCGTCTCTTCTTGGGACATGGCAAGCCGAATGGCAAACTCGCGCCTTCAAGCTGAGGAAGGTAAAAGACTCCGTTAAGTCATGGGTGTCATCATCCCGTACGAACAGATGTGAAGAAGTAATCCTTACACGTCTTCGTATTGGCCGCTGCTATCTTACCCATGGTCTTCTCTTACGCGGTGAACCTCCCATCTGTGAAACGTGCAACACAACACTTACCGTGGAACATTTTCTTCTGGTGTGTCTCAAATATAGAACCAGCCGACGACGACACACTCTACCCAACAGTTTGAACATTATGCTGGGACAAAATGAACCGATTTTGGAACATCTTTTTAGTTCCTTCAGGAATGTGGTCTCTGGAACAGTATCTGATCTTTTTTTCGTATGTCATTGTTCAAATCCATACACGAAACGGGGCTGTTCCCACAAGTTCTCGGGAGGGTTTGGATTTAAATCTTTTTTCCCTTTACTTTGAATTAACATTTTCTATCTCTAAATTTAATTCCTCCCCCTTGTTTTCGGTTTTTATAATGTTTTTAGGATTCTTCTGTCTCTTTTCCCTCATTTTCTAAAAATGTTTTGATACATTGGAATTCAGGAGGGTATTTAGTGGGTATGGTTGAGTCATTCGGAGAGTCCCACACGCGGGGAGAGTCATGTTGGCTCTCCCTAGTGCGTAACTGCATTTTCCCTACCTGTACAAGTTTTAAGGGCTCTAATGACCTCGATGTCGNTAAATAAACGGGTAAAATATTCATTGCGATATTGCTTACAACTTCTCTATTACTTTCTTCTCTACTATCGTCTTTACCGTGTGATTTGAACAAGTAGCTAAATGAGATGATGTATCCTGTTGTTGAGATTGGTAGACGCAGTATATTTGCGATTGTCACAAAAATGTTTTTTCTTCTTCAATATTGTATATAGCATTTGTTTTGCTAAATAATTGCTAAACTTTTCTAAATCATTGTGTTGTCTATGGGTTGAAAACGTACATCACTCTTTTTCGATCTACAAAGAAACATGAAGTCCATAATTCATTGTCTTAGTTGTAGTAGTAAAGTTGGGAAACCCATTACGAAGATCGGGTCACCCTAGGCGCCGATCGTGAATAATCCCTCCTGCGCCCTCTGGATCGCGCCGATGCGACGCACGCGCAGCCTCCGACTTCCCTAGCGACGCGTAGCTTCTTCTTTCGTATTGAGATATTCTGCAAGTGCGCGACGCGTCGCGACGCTTCCTTCCCTCTGGCCGAGGGAGGAAGGACTGCGTTTCTCTGCGACCCTGGAGCGTCGCAACGCAGCAGCATGTGGACCCCTCATCCCCGTTGGCTCTCGCTCCCGCCAGTAATCCGGGTCGATAGACTCCCGCTGCCGGCAAATGCTAGCGCGTGGGAGGCTGCGGCGACGGGCGACGGGCAACGGTGGCGGCAGCGGCGATGCGGAGCGTCAACAAAGGAGGCCGTGAAATGCGATCGCCGTCGTTGCGACATCGGCGGGGCTCTGCTTCTGAAAGGGCGTGATGTGAATCCTGACAAAAGGAGAATATTTATAGGAGTCGATGCACTAAATTCTTACTATACTAGTTACTAATTTTGACAAACATCAATTTTCGCGGAACTTTAGTCGAATTAGAACTAGGATTCTATAGGACAACGCTATTGTCTTTTAATTAAATTGTAAAATGATATTTTGTTCCACTTTCGAGAACTTGATCAACTTTCAGATTAGGCTCAGTTTTGTTCGTTTTAATATCTGATTGTACTGTTGACGTTTCAACTTATTAGAGTAGTTTGAGTATAATGGTTCTGTTTGGTGTTAACGAAATTATTTATCGTATTTGAATCAAATAATTGCTAACAATCCTGGTATCTCTAAGCTACTGAACTTGGCATGTGTATTTTGATCATTGGGTGATATTGATTTGTCTGTACCGTCCCTTGCATCCGCTGGTAATTACATTCCACGTAAGATGGAAAATAGATCAATGCGCTAGATCGGAACTTAAAAATGCAGAAGTTCACAGGGTTTGTTTAGCTTTGGGGAGTTTCATACAAGTTTACTGGGTTGCCTAATAAGCGCTACCTACTTGTCTTTGAGTTTTGTTCGATTTGGCCACTAGCGGCTTTTTACGAAGGAAAAAAAAAATCCTGCGGAAAAACCTGAAATACCAATATTTGGGTCGTAAAGTGTCTAGTGTTATATCCTATAATTAAAATGTTAATCTATATTAATATTAAAATGTTTGAGCAATCAAATATTTTTTAAACTAATAATTTAATATTTAAATTCTATTTCCAATTTTGGAAAATATACTTAGCGACAAATATAGCGTATTGTAATGTTCAATGGTTTTCAAACATATTTTCAAAAATATGAATAATCCCGTCTTGTTTTTTTAATTACAAATCCTTCTTGGACTTTAAATAATTTTATTATCAGGGGGCGTCTCTCATAATGTTCGGTTTGATATCAAGTGTGTACCTCGATAGCGTCCATCTCTAATATTTTAATTGTTCAACACTAAATCTGAAAATTTTGAGGAAAAGGACCTATATCGTTACCCCATACACGAATATCAAAATATTCATGAAACGATATCGAAACGATATCGCAGTCAGCAAGAAACATAAAAATTCTTGTGAAAGCGTTGCTGCGTCACTTGTACTGACCGTGCAATGAACGCTCCGCCGTTGCGGCAGGGACTGTCCGGCCGGCGCCACCTGCCACTCGTGGCCTGTAATAGCCTTCGCGACCACGGAAACCACCTCCGGCGTCACCGAAGCGAATACTGTAATCGAAAGAACCTCGCTCAAGGCCGCACATGGCACGTCTTGCAGAACGCTAGCGATTTTGGCCTTACTGAAGGATCAGAACTCGAATATGGTCGTGCATGAGATTTTTTTTTCATTCATATCATTTTGATCATTTCTGGAAAGAGATTTTCTTCTCCGTCGCTACGAAATGTTTTAACGCGGTACACTCGAACAGTCGAATTTTATGAAACATTATTACTAGTTGAATTCACGCTAGGATACAAATCTTTTTTTTTTTTTTCAATTTAATTTGATGTTAATTCAGGTTCGTAGCCAGGACTGGAGTTCTGGACTCCCAATTTTTTTATAACTGTTCGTAATTTATAAAACGTGTATAAAATATTGACGAATTAAAAATGTGAATTACGCAATTCACGATTTTCGTGCATTTTAAGGAAAAGAACTTCAGAGTTGAAAATATTTTTGCCTCAGTCGGGCCCTTCCCAAAATTAATTTCTGACGTGCCTTTCGAGTACTTCTGAGTGTTATATATTGTATATTGAAAGGCACTTGTAACGGAGATTACAAACATTGCCCCCCAGGGGACTTAAATCTAGTAAGTACGTGTTTGGCAAACACGGGGCCCCGATCTGAGTCTGGCATTACTTCAACTTAACTTGTGTTTAGGCTCCTTCCTTTCTCTTTCCTGACCTTTCTTTGGTCAGCTCGTATTCTTTTCGACCCCGACGCTATTAAGGCTAGGGTGTCTTTCATTTTCCCCATTTTTTGTAATGTTTTGATTTTTGGTTTCGAGATATGTTTTGATATATTGTAATTCACGAGGGTTTTTGGTGGGTATGATTGAGTTATTCGGCGAGTCACGCACGCGGGGAGAGTCATGTTGGTTCTCCTTAGTGCGTAACTGCATTTTCCCTACCTGTACAGAATTTTAGGGCTCTAATGACCGCGATGTTGATGAGCCGTAAAGCCTTCCCCCCTCCCCGAAAAAAACGTCGATTGACATTCCAGCGGTGAAAGGAAGCTTCATTTTAAATTTTCAATGACTATATTCATAAGTCAATGTACTTAATTTGACTAGCATTTTTTTTTCGTTTTACCATATTTTCTCTATGCGTTTCAAACGATTATTTTGCTATTTCTCTTGAAAATTCTTCTGAGACAGTGACCCGAAAACTTTAATTTCTTTTAAGGTATCGTTTATTATAAAATCACAAAAGTCTTGTGGAAAGTACTCGAATTTTATTTCTGAGTCCCTCCAATCGTATGACTTCTGGCTGAAGCCTAACGCCGTTGCGGTGGACATCGTCAACGTTGTTCTTGTGGGTCACGCCTATCCCAGGAAGATTCTATCTCGTTCTGCTAATCATAACCTTTTATATCGAAACGCGGTGAGTTATAGAACTCCCGCCTGCATAAACAGCGCTCGCCTTATGGAAGTACCTGAGCTGCGTATGAGCTGGTAATGCTGCTTGCAAGCTAATTTCGGATTGCTCCCGGCGTGGACTCTTCTGTGAATAGCTACGGCTGCAAATGCGAACTATATGAAAATGAAGTCGAAATAAGATATTCAAAGATTTTGAGATGTTTGAAATAAGATATTCAAAGATGGTCCTATTGCTATATTTTGAAAGAAGGTTTTGTCAAAATAATCGCATTTTTGCGCTACGTTCGAAATGAATGTTATTAAACTATTGAATTTTATGAGTAGTTCGGGGCTCCTGCCACAAGTTCTGGGGAGGGTTTAAATTTGCAATCTTCTTTCCTCTTCCCTGTCTTCTTTCCTTTTATCCTTTTCCGTAATTTGAAAATTATAATTTAAAGATTTTTTTTCCATTTTATGACATGTGTTCGGGAACTGTTTTCTTTTCTTTTCTTTCATCTTTCTATTTAGATATTTGTTGATTTCAGGAGGGTTTTTTAGTGGGTATGGTCGAGATATTCGGCGAGTCCCACACACGGGGAAGAGT
>NNCF01126324.1:203517-228719 GCA_002313205.1 Laupala kohalensis
ATATATATATATATATATAACGATTTATCAAGACTCACTTTCAATGAGTTACAATGCTATGTTATTGGAAGATCTATTTCAGGTTTAATTGCCTGTTTTTGTGTAAGGTAAATTATCACTTTCGTCTAACTTCTTTCTATAACTGTTTGACAAAGAGTTAATGAAAGGCTAGTACTGGTGTAAATTTATATAGCAGTTACTAGATTTGATTGTCGGAGTTCGTCCTACTTTTAAATTTTGTTGTGATGTTAATTGTTATTTTCCCTGATTAATCTTCCCTAATATTATTCGTGCCTTTATGTGATTTCATTACTTTGTTTAGTACTAATTTCTTTCCGTTTTGTGCACGTTATTGTGCTACTGAAGTAACATCTTGGATGTCATATGCTTTACCTCCAGGTTTGCGTGAGGTTTGTGACAAAACCCCTAATATGAGAAGCCACCTTTATTCATTAGTCCCCCATGTGTGTCAGATTCAAGGGTCTTCTATACATACATATGCCCTCCCCTTCCCCTTCATAGGAAAGTGGTCGAAAAGACCTTGGGTCGGAGAGCGATATGAACTGTAGGGTCCTATTTATAGAGATGAAAGATAACAAGACATTGATGATTCGTGTCCCAGCTTGTTCCCCATTTCCACTTACACTAAGACATCTTGTTTCATTGGACCCCGAAGCAGATTTTGGAAAGAAAGCCTCTCCAACGTTCTGGTTGCTCTAATACAGTACCTTCTCTCATTCTATTTATTAACATATTTTTACCTTCGCTTTTATGCAAATAGAAGCATTCATAGCATCTTTGTTTTGTCTTGTCCTTAGTATCGTGAGTATTTCTGTTATTTGTCAAGAGCGCGTTTTTCTTAATCATCCCCATTTTCTTCTTGTGTATGTGGATCATCCATCTTATTCGTAATATATGAGAATGTAGAAAAACATTTTTATTTCGAGATTTTGACCGCAATATGAGTGATATGTAAATGGATTAGAAACAAAAGATAGATCACCTAAATACTAGTCGCTGGCCTAGTTTCTGAATGTAACCGATACAAATGGTCTAAACAATATGACGTGAAATTCTAGCAATGTGTTCGAATCGTTCGTTAACCGGTAAAAGGAGAACTGGGAGTATCATTTGTTACAGTATATGGTCTTCACATTCGATTCGCAAAGCGACTTACTGTCAGTTCATTTATCACGAGTTGTAGGATGATTTATATTCACATTTGCGCATGCAACTCCTTGAGGGAGATGTCAAAGAAATGTTGAAGTGTAAGCGGGATGTAGCGAAGGAAAATTTGAATTTTGGTGTGAAAGGCGGAGTAGAAATTTTTTTGTCGAGTGGTATAGAACGTTTTTCTAACCGTGTGTTACTTATTCATCCAGTACCCTGTACCCATTCTTTATCCAATTGTGATATTGGTTGGAAAAATAAATGTCACTTCTACTACGTTCACTTCTACTTCGTTTTGACTTTCTAAAGACAATTGAAATCAGAAAGTGACATGGATCTGGTTTATTGGCATTTGTTATGTGTTATTTTTTATTAATTTTGGTTTTTGCTTTAAACTTGACAGAATAGAAGAATGTGGTAGAATTTCGTGCAACTGAAAATTCTTGAGTGGAGTAGTTCGTGTTATCAGCGCAGTCCCATCCTAGTAGCTACATTGAAAACCTATTTCGAAACTCTAGTTTCAATCCAGAGATTGGTATTCAGCTGCTTTATACTTTCCCCTTTTTTCGGTCGTCCCCTTGATGTCAATACACGAGTGGTTGCGTAACACAATTTCATAATCTCTCTCTTGTGAGATACTTTGGGTTTACTGCCGTAATGTGCTCCTTTCTTCGTCTTTCAGACCATGTTCAAGTAGTTTTGTTGGTATACATAGGACTGCACCTCTCCAAATGTGACTGCCCGATTTTAATTCCTGTTCAGTCTTTCTACCCGTCTCACCATCTTCGTTCATTTGTAATGCACTCCAAGTAGATGACCCGGGTGCCCGATGACATGACCGAGATTTTATCCTGTATCAACGTACAGAATGATTGGGAAAAAAAGAATCGTCTCTTTTATACTTTTTTTCGCTTCCTGCAGAATATGGCCACACGACATGATTTTTGTTTGTATCTGTGTTCTTTTATACATCTTTCTAAATTCTCAATGTCACTTTAAATCCGAAATATTGTCGCTATGACCTCGTGGACTTTTCCTAGTTTGTATTTAAGATTTGTTCTCTGTAGTTATAAATTTGATTTTGTGTACATTTGAATTTTCTTTTATTGTTTGTCTTAATTTATCAGTTATTTGGTCTGTTCTGTAACTTATTTCGAAGTGTGCGTCAATAGGCCTTGTTGTCGAAACGCTCTGAAATTCTAACTAAACGTCCAGACTGGCTTCTAGGTCGACTCACGATCAGCCACATCTTCTCTTCGTGCTGAGAGCTTACTCTCCGCTTAAACGCGCTGTTGTTAATTTCACCTTTCGTCTCTCCTCATCCAGCACATCTGACTATTTCGTTCAAATTATTTCGGAAGGACTCTATCCCCGTCCCCCTGTCTCGCCTCCCAGCGTTATGCAGGTGAGCCTTTGGATGCGGGCATCGTCCGTCCAAACATTAATTAGCCCGTGAGCGCCAATACTCGCTGCCTCGTTCGTCCCTCGCTCGATGCGCTGCCGCAGCCGCCGTGTTTTAGCGCAGGCTTCGTAATGAGGCGCCGCCCGAGCGCAGCACCAGCGGCTGGCCAGCGCGCTCCGGAAGAAACCGGATGGGCTGATCTTCGCCTCTGTTCTTTTGATTAATCACCCGGCAACTCTTTTTCTCCTCTTTGCGAACTGCTAACGCGCCATTTTCAGCTTGCTATTTCTACGCGAGTGCCATTTCCATAGAGATTTGCTTTTATCCTACTGTCACTAACAAATATATTGGTATTGGTTATACAATTCTTATAAAATGAATATTATCTTGAGGATTTGCTCAGGATCAAGCAAACTCATTAATTTGCCAACTTTTGGAATTTATTCTATCCATACTCGGGGCTAAAAATATAAAAAATACAGAAAAATAGGACAATACTTGTAATAACTATTGTGATAAATTTATAAAATGTTGTAAATTGTAGATTTTTTTTTGTATTTCAGCCACGAGGATGGATAGATCGATAGAAACGTCGGCTAGTTAATTTGTTTGATCCTGACCAAATCATCTAGCTAATATTTATTTTACGTTCTTTTATTTATTTTTTAATATAGAAACCAGCTATGTATGTATTTTGCTCGTTAGTTTGTATATTCTTGTAAGATTTATATGTACAATTAAACGCTGCATTTTGACGACCAACTCTTTTATTTGTTTCGACTGGTAATTGGATAGCAAATAAGTATAATTCGGATGTTATTATTGACAGTTCATTTGTAGGTTTTGTTTGTAGCACGATTGAACGAATAATAGTTGCAGGTCGGCGAGCGACCGGGAAAATGGGGAAACCCGGGAAAAGTGAGGGAATTTTATGTTTCTATAGAAGTCAAGGAAAAAAATTAAAAAGCCATTACAGCGATTGTTGAATTAAAAAATACACCGCAATTTCTCTTTTTCGAATAGATTTAAGGCGACTTACTCAACCCAATAGCCCTTCCGTGAGTTTTGTTCATGGAATGGCGGAAGCGCTGCGTGACTAATAGCGAAAGTAACCGGTAGTTTAGTGGCATTGCAACGAAGCAACAGCGAGACATTTTCAAGCTGAGGTTGGAGCGGGAACTGTTTCGTTGCAACGCTCCACAGTTTGAACGAAACAGTTACCGTTCAGTTTTAATGAAACAGCTCCAGAAGCAGTTCCAGTTGACCCACTTTAAAACGTGATGGAACTAGTAGCACCGTTGATAGTCCTTGCGAGTTGGGTTGCCATCCGTCCGGTGTTTCCCTAGTTTGAACGCTTGTCCTCGGACGCGTCTGGGAAGCGTCCGAGCGAGGTTTCTCCTCCATTCGGGTTGTTAAACAAACCGTACGACGTAGACTATCTGTTGCGATCATTCGAAAGTTGCTCATGCCATTGCGAACTCGATGCGTATTATTACGTTAGTTACAATTACTCCATTATGGAACAATTGTAATTTTAAGATGATTATTTTCGTAACTCGGAGCATCATGTGTTCTGCACAACAGAAGATAACACAGTTTTAAGTGCAGTGTCTACATTACTGTTCTTCGTTGTTGCTTTTTCTGTAAAATAATAATAATAATAATAGAATTTCAGTTCTTGAATTGAACTTGTTTTTTATTTTCGTTTTCTTTCAATGCAGGGAAGTATCTATTCAATTCTGTTTGAAAGCCACTGATTCTTTCTGTGTACGCACGTCTTTATTATTCTTAATGGTACGTAACATGTGAAACTTAATGTATCATTGCGAAGGGCAGAAATCATTTTTCATAGTAACGTCCGGGTTTTAGCTCCAAAATCTGGAGTTTTCAGTCTCCTCGTCCTAGATTTGAGATTTTGTTGATGGGAACCCTACTTGGGAGGGCTATTGGAGCGTAGAACAGTGGTCGGCGACTCGAATATTACCCCTTATTTCCTCCTTTTAGCAGGTATATTTCACTGGTATAATCATAGTTTAAAAGACCCTGATGCTCTGGAAGAACATGTACCCAGCGTACCGAGAGAATAGGAATGAGATGGTAGTAATGAGATGGGGTGAAAACCCGGCATTGTCATATGTCTGCAGCGTGGGATTAAGCTCGCGTTCATCCACCCATTCCGCCTACAACCACAGATTCGTTCTCAACCTGCTTCAACGTCGTGTCAATGATAGCAGAGCTAAAGGCTATTTAAATCAGTCGAATACCATCCTTTGTTTCGTTAATATTTCTGATAAGATTTTTTAAATAAAGCTTTACTATTGAAGGATGGTTTACGAGTTATTGGTAATTTCCTTTTATGAAATTTTATTTTTATAAAATACCACCTACTAGAATGTTTGTTTCTCAATTGTTAAATAGATTTTACGTTCATGTTCATGTTGTGTGATAATAGTCAGGGAAAATTAGTCTATTGGTCAGGGAAAAGTGAGGGAGCCTTGAGATCAAGAATTACTAGCCTCTGAGTTGGTTGGATTGGGTTTAAATCGTCAACGAATTCTCAGATTTCATTTTTCATGTGACGTTTGCATTGTATGTTTCGTATGAACCACTGCTGGAAGTACAAATTTGACAATAATTTAGGAGGAATGAAAACTTCATTCCAAATACGCATATTTGTGAGTTCATATCAGTCTTTCGACACGAAGAACCTTATTTTTTTATTGAAAAATGATAGGCGTATGCAGCTAACACCATTGATGGGAAGTGGTTTTTGTAATGAGTTTAGCGTAATTTTACGCTTCAAAGATTTATTGTTTATGGAATTAACTATTTTAATATTCTAGTTGCTGGTAATGCGACTTATTTTCTCCGCGACAAAATGATGAACGGGACGTTGTCTTTCAGACGTTGCCTGACGTAGCGATGTGTTCACAATGGCGTCAATTGCGGTGTAATTGTGTCCGGTGTCCACGTGCACTTGATCGCATCTCCATTGGACGCGTCGACGACGCGGTATCTGACATCGTATCGCTCCGCTTATCACCCCTTCCCTTTCGGACGGGGACAGCACGGGAAGGCGATGCCGTGAGAAGTAATGATTCGCGCCTTCCGTCTGTGATTCATGGCGCTGCTTGCTCCTTCCCTCTTTTCTTGCGCTTGAGCTTCTTCCTCCGATCCGCCGAAGGAAGCCCTCCTCTCGAGTGTTTGTGGCCGCCCCGCCTCATCGCCCATTCTTCACAATGCGATACGAGCGTCTCGAAGGACGTACACTCGACGCTTCATCAAACTAGACCTTTACATCGATCTCGAATATGGGTAATCCAAACAGACTCAAGAAGTTTTGTGATATTTTAGAATTGTTTGTAAACGTGTCGCCCGTGAAAGGAGAATGGGGAAGTAACGGGGGTTGTAGCTCGGTCAGTACTCTTCATTCCATTCACAGCGAGCAATGGGCGAAGCGTTTTACTGAAGTTTCATTTATTACGAATTGTGGGATAATCTATCTTCACAACTTTTTTAAAATAATTTTTATCCACAAAAGACGATACGAAGATTGTTTTCGATTGAATGACGAGAGATTTGGACGAGAAACTATAATGTGATGGACTCGATTTGATTTTTTAATATTTTTTTTATCGGGGGCTCTGAAAATTGGTTGTATATTTTCAGAAGTACCTACAGATTAGACGATTAATGGTAGAGTTCGATATATTGAAAAAGATAATATGTCAGGAATCTGAAATGCTTCAGTTACGTTTTTACTTTGCATGAGAATGGAGGATAGAATATATTCCAAAAACGCTGCAAGTTTGACAGTGAAGAGCAGAAAGACCCGTAGGAGCCATGAGTGTGACCCAGTTCCCATGCAAATTCTTGTATTTCGTTATAAAGGTTTTGACTTGAAATCGACGGCTTATCGCCTTAATTGAAAAATGTTCTTTCGTTTTAGAAAATCCTATCTACTAAAAAGCTGTGGTTTTGGCAGATGCCTTTTTTCGTACAGCGGTTGCCCAGAATGAGAGATAATGCACCCATCCATCTCTGCAGCCCCCAGAGCGAGCAATCTACAGCTCGCATCTGGGCGTTTGTGACGGTCTCCTTCCACCCACGCCCTTCCTCAAATCCTCTGCCCTTCCCTTTCACTTCATTCCTCACGCGAACTTTCGCCTATGACGAATCCACCCCCTCATGGCAAGTGGTCACGAACCAAGGATTCGCCAGGGAAAACAATGAATCTTATGCCTGTCGTCTTTTCGATTACAGAAGTTAAAATGTCTAATATTCATTCGTTGAAGTTAAAAAAGTATGTTTTTTTTAGATTATTTGGGAAGCAAACCAATGAATAGAAAAACATTTCAAATGCATCAGTTTTCTGAATAGTTTCTCTTCACAAGAAATTCCTTTTCAAGGATGTGTAGTGCCCTACCGAAATTGCACGAGGAAATAATACTAGAATTAATTGATAGGAAGTAAATTATTAAAGTGTATTAATCAAACTTATATTCGTATATCTTAATTTATTCCTTAGAAGGTAAATTTGATTTATGTACGTATTGCGGCAAATTCGATGTATCGAAGACATTAGAAATAACCCTCCTTTTTATGACCTTTGCTTTAAGTGAAGAAAGAAAACGCGCAGTTTGAGAGTGGATGCAGCGTGTCTGATTGGAATGACGTCTAAAAATAGTTCTATTCTACTCGACTGTAGATGCAGTTGTCAAGTCAGTGAGTGACACATTCGTCTATTCGTTTTTTTAATGAGGAAACAAAAATCTTCGACTGCACGAAACGGGGAATGCAACTCGAAATTCAATTCTCCAAGATGTACAAAATGTATGGCAATATTTGACGCTATTACGTTTTGTTTGAAACATTCAGAGTAATCTGCGCGAAGAAACTGTTCAAAACTGGTTTTAGTTTTAGAGCCCACTCAAGTAAAAACAGCACCCCAGAAACAAAGAAGATGGTTCTGACATGAGTTACGTATCATGTCCATCTTCCATTGTCCCGAAGAAAATTGTAAGGAGACGATCTAGCAGAAAATTGCGATTTTCCCGTCTAAAATATCTCCCCTTCATGTTTCTCTCCCCTTATGTTGTCTGCATCCTCCGGTACTTCAATACGCTGCCTCCATTCTGTTTTACGAGGCTATGTATTCGTTATTTGGTCGATACTTTGTCAGTATCCCGCCTGATTGCACGACCGAGAATCTGCTCTATCGTGCGAGAACACTTTTCATATAACTTCCGATTCTTCATTACATGGAATATATTCCGCTTTGCCTGCCCGTACAGTGATGAAATTATAGTTTTTTCTTCCTCGAATTTTCTTGATTTTCAGGCTATTTGGAATTAATAATAATAACTTGTAATTTGTTATTCAACTTTTTGTAATGTTTTTAAAAAAAAATATATGTGCAGAATTCAATTATCCATGTGCTACGCACTTCTGAATACTCCATTTTACTGGTACAATACAACATTTGATATAATGTATTTTTCTTCTGTTTTCTTTTCTTTTCTTTCATCTTTCTATTTAGATACTTGTTGATTTCAGGAGGGTTTTTTAGTGGGTATGGTCGAGATATTCGGCGAGTCCCACACACGGGGAAGAGTCATTACGGCTCTTCTCTATGGTGCGAAACTGCATTTTTCCCTACTTGCATGGGCTCTAATGACCTTCGATGTTGGCGAGCCCTGAAGCCCCACAAAAAAAAAAAAAAAAAAANCATTTTCAGCATCCAATGTTGGATTAAAAAACTGTGTGAAATAAAACAACATAATTACATAATAATTACATTATATAAGTAAATTTATTGTGTCATTATTTATTGTTTTCATTATGGAATATGCAATTACCTTCATATGGTTGTATATTTCCTAAGACTCTGGCACTGTTTCCTGCTTGTTTATTTTTACTTTCTGCATCCTCGAAAATCCTCTTCTATCACAGTGCACCCATCGATGATCCAAAATAACTTTTTTGTATTGAACGCGCACTCCCTGTGCAATCGTATTATAAGGAAAAAAGTTTGTTTTACATTACGAATATACAAGGCCCCCGCATTGAAAAGTGTCTATATTTGTACAAAATTTCGATTCATATAGTTGTATTTGTTCGCAGTGATGTTCGCAGGTGATGTGTACAACGAATGGCCTACAATACCTACTCTTTTCTGTCGACCATATTCGTGAGCATGAAATTTTTTCTGAAATAAATTAAAGTATACTTTTTTTCTGAAATAAATTATGTATTAACATAATCAACAGCAATATGTATATAAATAATCAACAGCAATATTTAAAAAATAGGGAGGAACTATTGTTTTCATGAAAAATTAATAATTTAAAGCGCTACTTAATGTTTAAACGGATTCTGTTAAATCATTGTCTTTCACAATATGACATATGATGACAAATTGCGATTCGAATTTATTGAGTGATGAAAGTTGTACTCATCCATCAATTGTGTGTCATGAAGGTATCCGGTTTACTGCGATTCGCATCTCCAAGCGAGGGTCAGAGGTTCGAAAATACTTCTGCAAAAATTGAGAGTTATCAATTTGTATTTCATGGTCAATTCGTTGAAAGTAATTAATGAAAGAAACAAGTTTTACTCTCGCCAGCCAGAGTAATCCAGCATAATCAACAGGTGAGGGTGAAAGTTTATTTTCACATTTAATAATAATATATAATATATAGAAGACGACCTACAGAAAATTCCTCGAACGACCTATCTATCTGAGGTCCAAAGAATACTCATGAAATTCGGAAAGTGAACACCTGAAAATTTCTTGAGAAGGCGCAGTTTTAGGGAAGTGAAACTTCCTTGGACGCGTACTGAAATACCAACCAGTTATGCTGAGAAGAACGCCCGAATAATAATAATCATAATCACAGTTTTGAAATTAATTTTTGAAGAATTATTTATTGATAATTAAATTCATCTAACTTAATTATTGCAAGATGATTTGAATTATTATCTGTAAGAAAAAAATATGAGTATTAATTGAGTTGTAATGATAATCAATTATATATTACGTAGATACTTCGTTATGCACAATAACTACCAAAAATATCGGTGTGATGCGGGGTGATCTTTCTTTGTGTCCTCAGTATGGGTTTCTTAATTTAACAAAATAAATTTAACTGTGGAAAACAATTTTTTAAATTTCTTATCCTGTTTTATTATAAATTATTTTGCAAAAAACATGTAATTGTCCAATTTTGGATTCTTTAAATTCACTCTACAGAGTATCCCAGAAATCTGTTCCACTGACTGTTTCTCGGTTCTCAACTGCGTTTCTCCAGATTCTACGGCTAGTTTGTTTCAAATATGAATGAGGAATGGCCTAAATGAAAAAAGAAAAATATTTAAAAGTTTTAGATGAATATTGCTAACAAATTTATTTTAACGACTAATATCTAATGATGGAACGTGGATGGGAAGTCAATGATATAGATCGTAATATTATTTCCGCTTTAAGTATTCAGTTTGGTTTAGGAACTTAGGAATCCTAGTTGCCTATATGGTAACAAGTAAATCGAGATGTGTCATTGATGATCGATAAAAGCGTTTTAATCGAAGTATTAATAATAAGTATTAATCGAAGTTGATGAAAACTTTCAAGTCGATGGAAGGTGCTTTCCGTCGCAACAGTCTACATGAGCAGAGTTGCAAAGGAATTGTGGATCCTCACCGATTCCCAGCTTCCAGGAAAAGGCAATGCGTTTCCAATACAGTTTACTATCTATTATGACACACAAATTATTGTTTTCTGTTCGTTGATACAGATTTTTTTCATTGATCTTTTCGTTTACTCATTCAGAAAGTTATTGAGGGTGATAAAAAATTAAATTTTAAATTAGACTTATTGAGATTAGATAACATTTACTTTCCAATTACACAGTGTGTAAGGGAAGTATTGTAATCGGTCGAAAAAATTGAAATCTCTTCGGATCTTTGCGAATTGGTTCCAGGAGAGTCTTTTTTCAAATTTTGACGATGATGTTCAATGTAGTGTGTGTGTATGTACGTATGATAAGAATTTTATTCCCCCGATAACTCACGAACAAATTGATTGATCGAAACCAAACTTGAGATTTGACTTTGAATGTGTTGGGAATAGAAGCCTATTTCTGGACAGCTCATACCAACTCCATCTACACACTGCGCTCCACTTCCGGTTTCTTAATATTCAAAATTTAGAAAATATGCATAGAAGCATTTTGATTGGTCAGTTAATTCTGCGTACAGATTGCTGAACCGCATTCCTGTACGTCGCAACGTTTTTTAAATACAGCGAAAATTTATTACGAAACAGAAGAAAGGAAAAAAAAGCCTACTTTGAATCTGCCAATAAGGCTATTCCAAATACTGTGATAATAAATATTTTGCAATCGATTGATTTTAGAAATATTTAATAATTATAATGTATTATTCTTCCTTGAATTATTTCTTTTCTTTTTTTCAAATTATTTTTTGTGGTATGTAGGGTGTTTAGTACCATAATAGAGTTTTGTTATGAATTGTAATTGCAAAGCTGAGTGGGACACACTCCACATTTGTTTTTGTATTGTAAAGCTCTAAGAGAGATTTGTAGAATTTTCTTTCCTAATTTCTCCCAGTACTATGCCTTTGTTATGGCACCTTTCTATAGCCGAATGAGAAATGCACATTTATTATTTTATTTTATTTTATCGGTGTATCTCCCTTTTTGCCATTTCTTCTTAAAAAAAAACGTGAGTCAAATTATTGATTTTGAATGCTCTTCCAGGTCTCCTCGTAGTTGATACGTAGTACGAAAGAGTGAGAGATAAAAGTTACACTGGTTTCGTACATGTTCCAAATATATTATCATACGACCATTAATAATATTTATTCAACAATACTATTTTTTTTAACTCGACGTAAATAGTTCAATTGCTAACTAGAGTCAGCGAAATAAAATAAGATTACTGTAGAAGTTACCTTATGTTTCCCGGAGACCCAACATCTTATCTTTCCAATTTCCCTCACATATTATCCTCGCAAGAAATAAAATAATAATAATAATAATAAATTATCCGTGTCATTGTGCTTATCTCTCATGACGGATGGCTCGTCCACGACCTGCGCGGCACATTCTCGTGGGAGACCGTTGAGTTCTCGGAAGGAACCTCTCTGTCGTGGACGCGTGTGCCAAGGCACAGCAGCGCTGGGAATCGGGACCTGTAACGGTAGCTATATACTCCTCATGAAACATACATTTGTGTCTGATGCTCATCGAACTGCCTTCTTATAGCTATGTCCGGGGTACGAGTGGTCATGGGTGCACTTCCAAAACAATAGAATTTTTAATTTACCTTCAATCGCAAGGTCTCCATTTTGCATCTAATAATTGGGAGTGGTCAAAGACTATTATTTTAATTTATTTTCTGAGGGACTCGATGATTATTATTAACGTCAATTTGAAATGATATAAGATCACATCAAACAAGGAATTTTCAAATTTTTCATAAACGCGTTACATAATTAGTCGTGAGATTAAGATGTTCACTGAAGCCCTCTTACACACGTGCGCACACCTGATTTTCCCGGATATTTGATACTCTTAAGAAACATAAGGAGTTATACTGATACGAGACGGGAAGAACGAGATTCCAAAACCAGTTTGTATGCAATAGAGGAAAACAAAAGGAAAAAGTCTTAAACTTCAACTGATTCATTCTTCTTAAACTGATTCATCTCTAGCATCTTCAAGAACTCTTGATCACTTATATTCTTTATTAATAACTATTCACATGTATTCACAAGTGTTTATTACATGGAGCAATAAAACATTTATCGAGAACTAAGAATTTTTCTCACTTTAAATTTGACAATAAATTTAAATTTAAAATTTAAACTTAAAATATTAAATAAATAAATAAATTGCTTGGAATAATAAATATATAAAACAAATATATTGCTTAATACATAATAAAATAAATGTATTGCTTGGCAGTAGGCTTGACCGACAGCGGAGGTTATAAAAATTATGGCAGAAGATAGAAAGGAAACAAAAGATGGAAAACATAATTTCCGTGGCGTGATATTTGAATTATCATTATTAATTTTAATACGAATATGTTCTTCAATGAACTTTTCGTCGATTGTCCGAAAAAAAGTTATTTAAATTCGTTATTATAAAATTAAGTCTGTAGTCCTGTAATACCGTCAATATTAATTGGTATTACTATGGTTACTCTCTACAAAATAATGTTTATTGTTTTTGAATAATTTTCTTTTGAATTTCACATTTCAGATTCTTCCTGAGGTTTTCTGTAGCGAATTTACTTTATCAGTACGCTTTCAACCAAGAAAAAGTTGAGGATTATATAAAAGAGGCTTTGTGTTGAATCCGTGTATTATCTGTGAAAAAATTCGTATTAATATAAAAATATATTTAACTTGGATTTAAAAGCATTTAAGTACTTACCAAGCCGTATTACAAATGGTGTGATAGGGAATAGTGAATCGAAGAGTTAGTGACTATGGGAACTATACTTTATATTCATGTTCAACAAGTTTGTAAGCGCACTAACTCTATGCCTGGGGATTTAGAGGTCGTATTCCTCTGATGCTCATGTCCTTTTTGGATCAAAGTTCCTTCCGCTATAGAATTGGAAAAGACACCTCGGATCTCCTTCTTCAAGAGAACGGTGTTCCTCAGGGCTCAGTCTTTAGTGTGACCTTATTTGCAGTGGCCATAAACAGCATAACGTCTGCTGTAAAGATTCCTGTTTTACACTCTTTTTGTCGATGACATTGCTATCTTTTGTTCATCACAGAGTGTCACAGGTGCGGAGTGACAAATCCAACTCGTCCTTAATAGATTATACCACTGGTCGAAAAAGACAGGTTTTCGTTTCTCTGCTGAGAAAACACGCTGTGTTCTTTTCAGTAGGAGACCAAGCCTTCTGGCAGAACCACACCTCGCCCTGGGGAACAACGTTCTCAAATTCTATCCTTTTGTGAAATTCTTAGGTCTAATCTTTGATCAGAGACTGAATTGGATTGAACATCTAACAGACCTAAGAGCAAGAACATTAAAGTCTCTGAATTTATTGAAGTGCCTCAGTAGCAGGGAATGGGGCGCTGATCGCTACTCCCTGCACCAGTTTTATCGAGCATTCATAAGATCTCGGCTCGATTATGGCTGCGTTGTATATAGCTCTGCTCGTGCAAGCTATTTAAAGAAGTTGGATAGTGTCCACCATGCCGGAATTCGACTAGTTACGGGAGCATACCGCACTAGTCCCATTCCGAGTTTGTATGTCGAGAGTGGCGAACCATCTCTTTCCCTCCGGCGGCAAATCCTCATGCTACGACACTTTTGCCACTTGCAAACTTTACCCGACAATCTGGTACACAACGCGGTTTTTCATCCATCCTCTTCTTCCATCCGTTTCTACAACAACAGACTGAGAGCAACCAAACCTTTTGGATATCGCTCCAAACAAATTTTGGAAACCTTAAATATACGCACACTTAATGTCTTACATCAAGGTTTTAGTAAGTCTCCCCCTTGGGCTTTGCACAAGCCGAAGATTATTTTCGATCTTTTGCATCATGACAAGAAGAACACTCCAGCTCCGATGTTGAGGATATACTTTCAGCTAATCCTCTACAAATACCGGGACCGTATCCCTGTGTTTACCGACGGGTCGAAGCAGGCTGATGGTGTCGGCTGCTCCGTGGTATTTCCCCGTGAGACCAGTGGCTACCGTCTAGGCGACTTGTGCAGTGTTTACACTGCTGAGTGCTACGCCATATTGCGAGCATTGCGAACTACAAAGTGCTCCCGCGGATCACATTTCCTGATTTTTTCTGATTCTCTGAGTGCCCTCCAAGCAATCCAGAACATGTATGCAGCTGATAAGCTGATCCAGAACATCCAGGATGTACTTTTCACACTGCAAAGTGACGGAAAGAACATAATGTTTTGCTGGGTTCCTGGACACGTGGGTATCAGTGGAAATGAGAAAGCAGACGTTTCCGCAAAGGCGCCATGCCTTCAGACTCGCATGGATTTCTCCACGATTCCAAAACGAGATCTCCTAAATTCCGTCATGATAAGGATTCTGAGTGAATGGAGCAATGAGTGGTTAGCTGTTGAAAGGAATAAGCTCCGACTTATCAAATCTTCTGTTAAGTCATGGAGCAGTTCCTGTAGGCCAGCCCGGCGCGACGAGGTCTTGCTGACCCGCCTGCGCATAGGACATTGTCCTCTCACTCATAGGTATCTCTTACTACTTGATGATGAACCCGTTTGTGAGGAGTGTAGCTGTTCTCTGACAGTGCGTCACCTACTAACTGATTGCAGAAGATACTCAAGTATACGGAGACGAATTGGTCTGGCTGCAGATTTACGAACAATTCTCGGAAATGAATCGGTTAATGTTAATAAACTATTGAATATTATGAGTAGATCGGGGCTTCTCCCACAAGTTCTCGGGAGGGTTAAAAAATTTTCATTCCTTTTTCATCTTTACTGTCTTCTTTGTTTTTATCGTTCGTTTCTGTAGTTCGAAAATATAATATTTAAAAATTATTTTCGTTTTTTGTGAAATAATGTGTTGGTATTGTTTTCTTTTCTTTTATCTTTCTATTTAGATATTTGTTGATTTCAGGAGGGTTTTTTAGTGGATATGGTCGAGATATTCGGCGAGTCCCACACACGGGGAAGAGTCATTACGGCTCTTATCTATGGTGCGAAACTGCATTTTTCCCTACTTGCATGGGCTCTAATGACCTCGATGTTGACGAGCCCTAAAGCCACCGCCCCCCAAAAAAAAGTAAGCGCACTATCTGATTACCCGGTGTACCCTAGATTTTTCCGAGACTTATCTTCTTCTACTCGGTAAATAATAAAATATTTCTACATTGAAAAACATTCTTTTACTTACTGTTTAAAAAAACAACTAATTTTTAAAATTTTACTTTTTGAAATTCATAATAATACAAATTGGCACGAATAAATACAAAACTTGACTATACTCTACTAGTATAGTACTATTAGCAAAAAAAAAAAAAAAAAAAAAAAAAAAAAAAAAAAAAAANTTCAAAGAGAAAAGTTCTAACCTACTCCAACTTGTTCTTTTCCTTCCTCTTAGCGCAAAAAGTTACAACAAATGGTGAGTCGGGTTTTGTGGGGAGGGGGTGGAAAAAGGGTGAAATTACCCTTTTCAAAAGTGTTTTGCATATATCTCTATATATAAAATTTGCGGTATATTAAATTAATGTACATTAAACTTTCAATAAAAATAGTTCTATACATTTTTGTACTGCGATCAACGGTTACGGAGATATGGAAGGGATAAGAATTTGATTTAATACAATTTCTCAAAATCATTATAATGCATTGTCTCGGTAGCTCAAGGTGCTCACTTTCTACGCGGAAATCCCGGGTTTGATTCCCGGCGGGGTCAAAACGTTGTGTGAACCCTGAATCGTTGCTNTAAATCGATAAAGGAAAGAACCCTAATCTAATCTCAAGATCCTTATTCAAGAAAAGAAATAAGGTTTACTATATCGACATTCCAAGTCGATGCAGGATTTCTATTTGAAGTGACCGCGTCTCCAAACATTTGTTCGATTGGTTTGAGGTGACTTTCCCCGAGCAAATAATTTGGGGGCGCTCGGCGTTTCCCCACGGCGGCAACTGGGTTCCTTCGTTTCTTCGTTGGCGATTCCCCTGGGAGACAGCGACCAGCGCTCTCGCTCGCCGATCTTATACGGCGACCAGAAGGCTGCCTGTAGCGGTTGCTATGGCAGCGGCGAAGTCCAGCTGACCCTGCGCTACGAATGGAATCCCTTTGGAGATAAACTTTCACTTTCCGATTACTCATAAAATGTTCGAGATAGGAGCGAAACAACGGTGTGTTATCATTAAACCTTTAAGAATGCGTTCAGAATTTCTCTCTCTCTCTTTCGATTTGACCTTGTGTATTTGGCCTTCGCTAAACATGGTTCTTAAATTTTTGTTCTTTGCTTTATCTGTTTACTTCGCGCAACTTTGCTGTAGAGTTGCCCGTCCCTGCCACGAAGAGGCGTGCGCTAATCTACTCTCATATTGCTCTGCGAATTTCCTTATTTTCTTATGTACGTCGTAAATATCTCACATTTCTTCTGTGTTTGTAAGATTGTCCATGCTTGTGTTAAATTCAAGATATCCAAGTACCAATTTCCAGTGTTGAGCTAGAAAAGTATATTGAATTGAGTTTTATTAGTGAATAAGGCTGAGGTTATAAGACCTGCTCTTCCGCCATTTCTCATAATTCTAAATACACAATGAATTGAAAAAAAAGAAGTATTAAATTTTACATTGAACAAACTAATTAATAATACATGCCGAGATACAATATACGAATCATGTTTAAATTGTAATACTTATGTATGACTACTAGAAATACAATATAAGAAAATACAATATGGGAATGAAAGATAATACTCTGGAGATTGATGAGAAAACACCGGAATACTTCCATTTGAAAAAATAATATTTTTTAGTGCGGCAAGGTATTTCTGTCTTGTTCCAATTCGTAATTAGAAAAAAATTGACACTATTCTTTGATATTTCTTTTTTAGAAACGTTTACATTTGAGGTTGTTTTAAGAGAACGTGAAACTTAAATTTTTATTTAAATGTACTCTGGGATGTGCAGCTCGTGATTTCGAGTGGTAGGCTATTCTATTCTTTTATGGCATTTGTTGCAAAATGTTTTATAGTGTGGATATGAGCTTTGCTCTTTGGAATGACGATATTTTTTTCCTCGATTCTTGATGATGAAAGATATTAGAAGTTGGATGATGAATATTGAAAACTGAATTGATACAGACGAGCCCTAAAACTCCAGCAAAAAATGTGTATATACAAGATTTTAAAAAGTGAGGCAATGGGATGGCTTTCTGGTTAGCTTGTTTGTATTTGGTGACATGCATGACATTTTATTTTGGTTAATTCACATAATGTGGTTACGAAACTAGGTTTGCAATTTTTATGAACGTGTATTAAACCCTATTTTTGGAATGCTAATGGCGTCAACATTTTCTTTTGTGTCAGATCATGTCTTTCATTGTCCCAGATAATGCATTTTCTTCGAAGCAGTGTAAATTTTTATAATGTGATTCGGTATGTTCGTCCTTCTGAAGTAGTTACTCTCATAATGTTGCTGTGTCACCGAAGACTTAATCGAGTGTGTGTGACTCGGCCAGGGAGATGCACCTGTGCACGCCTTGTACTTTGGGGGTAGTTACTCTCGCAAGTTGGTGCTTCTACATCTTGCGTGTTCCCACAACCAGTTCTCTTGTGGGGAAGGAAATACTGTTTCAATTTTAATATATGGCTGTGAATTCGAGATAATCTGTTTTTAAGTTAGTGTAGTGCCATTTTTGATTTGTACATGGTGTAGAAGGATTATGGCCACATTGAGTTTGTTTTATTTTAATTATATTAATGTGTAAATCCCCCAGGGGACTTACATCTAGTAAGTACGTGTTTGGCGAACACGGGGCCCCGAGCAGAGTCTGGCATTACTCCCACTTACTTGTGCCATGCTCCTTCCTTTCTCTTTTCTGACCTCCCATGGTCACCTCTTGTTCTTTTCGATCCCGACGCTATTAGGGCTAGGGTATCTTTCATTTTCCTCTTTCCTCTTAAAAAAAAAATGTTTTTAGTAAAGTCTTGAGATATGTTGGGATTTGAGTTTTGAGTTGTAATTCAGGAGGGTTTTTGGTGGGTATGGCTGAGTCACTCGGCGAGTCCCACACGCAGGGAGAGTCATGTTGGCTCCCCCTAGTGCGTAATTGCATTTTCCCTACCTGTGCAAGTTTTAAGGGCTCTAATGACCTCGATGTTGACGAGCCCTAAAGCCCCAAAAAAAAAAAAAAAAAAAAAAAAAAAAAAAAGTGTAAACCCGTATTCCGTTCGCAGCATATCTCTAAGACCCGAATAGCGAAATGGGGTCTTGCGTGATGTAATCTCTTTTTAATTATTTCCGGTTTTCTTTGGATGCCTCTACTGATTTCAATTTTTTAACTGATCCTGTGTCTGAAATATTTCGTCTAATGTAATTCAAATTCGGAGAAATAATATTATGAGCATCCAAAGGTGTATCACTTGCAGAATGTATAATGGTGCGTCATATTAATTTAGATTGTCCGGACGAAAATTTTGTATTTTTATCACTCTTAATTCCTAAGTATGTTTATTACCACGATGACTTCAATACGTAAACATTGTTGTTTTGAAATATACGTTGGTTAAGAGAAGGGATATAATTGAAAATACGCAACATGTGGTCTGCTCCTAATTCATAATTCCTGACATTAGTTAAATCGCGAAGTCACCAACTGGTAATTAATAACTCCCCTTGTTCACCATTAACTGATCGGGGAGAGAAAACCCGTAATTTTTTGACAACATATTTGTCTTTCTTTACCATTAACGGAGACTTTCGCTACTGAAATTAGTTTTAGAAGATGTATGACATGCATTCTTTGCTCTTTACAATTACTTAGCGGTGTTGATCACGGCGAGGGACCGCAGGGAACACTCATGGTTCACAGCATCCCGAGAGATTGCCCAAGCAGGCGGCAGGGCGAATTAGAGCTTGGCAGAATGATGGATTATGTTGAAGTGATTAACCCCCAATGCGTTTGCTCTGTGATGTTCACTTACAGCTCAGTGCTGTATGATTCAGGTTTGAATGATGAGATTCATACGTAAGATATTGCGTCGATTTTATATTAGTGCCACTGAAGTGGATAAGTTGTGAAAAGCTTACACTGAGTGATCAAGCTTTTATTTTACTTTGCAAATCAATAACATTTCGAATCACTAAAATAGTGTCAAACATATTATTGATTTCATACACTTCTTAAATACTTCAATACAGTATGTTAATGATTTTTAGTTTACTAAACAAGCTCTCGGGAGGGTTTGGATTTAAATGTTTTTTCTCCCTTTACTTTGAATTAACATTTTCCTCTCTCCAAATTTAATTCCCCCCCCCCCTTGTTTTCGGTTTAAATAATTTTTTTTAAAAACTTTATTTGGATATACTGTACTTCAGGAGGGGTTTTTTAGTGGGTATGGTCGAGTCATTCGGCGAGTCGCACACGCGGGGAGAGTCATGTTGGCATTTTCCCTACCTGTACAAGTTTTTAGGGCTCCAATGACCTCGAAAGCAACGAGTCGTAAAACCTCACAAACATTTTTTAAATACTAAATTGTACGTTAAATCTCACCGGACGTTTGTTTATCAACTTGCGAAATGTCCTTATTCTCGACGTTCGTTCAAGACATGTCCTATTTTTTTAAAAAATTAACTCTGCTACAAAGGACTATTTTACGACTATGTTAATGAAACTGAAAACGGAACTAATGACAATGCAGTTGATAGAAACAGCCAAATAATAATATCATGAAATGATTAGTTCTTAAGGAACCATAGAGAAAATGAGGTTTTAAATCGGGATAGGGGTGAATTATGAGATTGTAAATCGATTGTAAAAGAAATTGTAAATAATGCAATTTCTTCCGTACTACGCGAAGTGTAATCCAACCAAAACATTCCTTTAAAAAATAGAACGTGAGAAAAGCAAGTTATGGGAAAAAACCGTAAAATGGGAGGGAGATTGACATGCAAAACTTAACTATGCTTGTAACCCTCGAAATGTTCCTGGAGAAAATACGCAAGTTTGAAGATGAATGTGAGTCCGTCGCTAATTATTTATGTTGAATCCTCAGTATCGAACTTTTTAAAGGAATGTTTTATTGGATTTCACATCTTGTGATAAATTTTGCCTTTGATCTGATTTAAATCTTCATTTTCTTCCCTTTGTTCTTTTAGAACTATTACTTTCGTAATACATATTTTCTCGATTTGGTGGAATATTTTCTTGTTGATGAATGAAGTCATGCTTTGTTCATAATAAATCCATGCGACTTGATTTTAGACTGCTTCTTGGGCCTACCACTTTATTATTATGAAACGAAGAATTTTATTCTCAAATATGAAAAAAAAACTCTTAGGTATATTTTGAATTAATGTCTTTTATTTACTTCTATTTCGAACTTTTTTCTATGATTTCTCCAATACATTAAGGAAAGAATGTTTAAAAATTGTTATATACTAGTTAAGATTAGTTATGAAATCATTGGTTACTGTATATTAGTCACTTACGAATGAAGGAAATTACTGCTGAGACTTCCAAAGCTTCGTGCCGCGTGGGTTGTATTCGTAGTCTTGATGTTCATGAATTGTATCGTCTTCAGAACTATAGGTGTATTTTCTTTGCGCACTGTGGATACTTGGAATAGTTTTGAAATTGATTTGTAAGATTTGATGCACACATTAAACAAAAAGAGTAAAATAACAGTTTTTGAAAGTAATAGATATTGACTATGGTTATCTCGATTACCTTCGTATTATGGCGCTGGTTTGTTCCCCCGCTTGGACGCATAGGTATCATTGTTAGCTCTGTGCCTATCCGTGTTATTGCGGGATTAATTTAATTTTTTTGCGTTTATTTTATCTGTGTTTAAACCTTCTCTGTTTCATTTTATAGTTTCTTACGAATCATGTATCATTTTTTGCTGCATCGCTGTTCAGGCGACACTTGAAGTTTCCGTGTATTTGTATAATCGAGTTCTATTATTGATGTCTCTTAGCACTTCTATTAAGGTTACATACTTTTCACGAAATATGTATTTTGTTTAAAAATATGTATAATTGAGGTATAGTCTATGCAAAAAATTAAACGCTGAAGTCACTATGTTTACACGTTCATCGCTAAAATCTATTATATGTTTTTGTCAAATTCATAACTGAATCATCATCAGACCGTTTTGTGTTCAAGTAGTTTCTTTGAAGCAATAATAGAAAGAGCAAAAGTGTACCTTAATAGAGCCTAACGTCTTAAATGCGGTACACGAGAGTTGAACTATTCCTGGAAACTAAAATAGTGTTGAAAAAGAACATCAAATAATATTTGCCTTGCTCTAGAATAAATCTTTATGGGAATAACCTTGTAACAGATTTATTATATTAGGTTGATTAAAGATAATTCACGTGAGCTGAATCAACAATGTTGGAAATCAAAGAATTTCCCGAACGCCCTCCGAACTGGAGGAGAAATCACTGCAGTGCAGAGACAACGAAGGAAGGTGCGTGTGGGTTTTGTGTGTTTGCACAGGTGGCTGCGAGCGGCTCGCTCGAAATTACTGTTGGGATTCCTGTGAACACTGGTGAGAAAGGGGTTGGGGTGAGAGTTTGATGGAACCTCTGTATTCTTCGCGGGTGGCAGACACACCCTCAGAGACTGACAAGAACTCCTATCATTTTGCGACATCTCAACGCTTCTTTTGTATTCGCTTGCGTGTCACTTAACTTACAGAGTTGTCGTGGTAAAGCTTGTAGTTTTCGATATTCTTGAATGTTGCCGTGTCACCTCGTAGTTTAATTATTACTTTTAAAAAAAGTAACCCCCATCATTACAATACACATTACCACTTCAGTTGATAATAAAAATACTAAAAAATCTGTGTAGTGTTTGGAAACCTACTAAAATAGCGAATACTTGTTACCTTCAATTTTTGTTTCGAGATTACCTCTTTTTAAGACATTTATCTTCTTCACAGAGATTGTATATCAAAACATTTAATTCCTTCGAGTTCGTATAACGCCCTATTTTATATGATTTCTATAATACAATATCGGTAGGTGTAGGTCAGATGTAATCCCGACATGGATTTTTACCAGAGTGAATAAATTATTCGTTCTTTTAATCTTCACTGAAATCCTTTTTTATCAGTGTTGGCTCCACTGCAAACTTCTTTTGGATCATTGGACTCGTTTTACTTTTATTTCATTGTTACGCTGTTCATTTTTGGAAGATGTCCTGAATTAATCGTTCCGATCGACGGGGCGGAAGACACTTATCTTATTTTCTACCTGTTAATTCATGACACATATGATATTCTAAAACAATTTTGGAGAACAAAGCCATTTTCCCGTCAACATTCTACGTTTTTCGAGAAGCTGTGGAAAGAGAATTTTCCATCGAACAAGCAAGAAGCACTCGATGACTTTCTACATGCAGTGTCTTTCGTAAGTGAGAGGAAGGGTAATAAAGTTGGGTGCATTGACACACCTGTTTCCTGTTATCGCTTGCTGCCATTATCATCTGAATTTAACTGATTATTTGCTCATGTACGTATATTTGTTGTGATTATGAGTAAGTTTCGTCATTAAGCAAGTGTACTTAAATGATTTTCAAATATGAGCTACGTTCTCCACACCCGTAAAAAAAGGAGAAATTCTCAATTAACGTTTTTGAAATTTGTGCAATTTTTAAAAATTTGAACGTTTTTTTGCTTTTCTTGGTTATCTCCCGATCAAAACAAATTGTCTTTGATGAGATCGAAATGAATACTGACTGTCACATGCGAAAAAAGTGCCTTTGATGTGTTCTCTCTCGAGGGAACTTGATCAGTTGTTGGAAGTTTCCGCTTTATTTATTTCCGTTTCAAGTAGAAAGAAGTCAGCAAAGCTATCCTCTCCTTTGAAATGGTCATTCCCTTCGTGTCCCTTAATATGAGTATACTGTTAGAAATATTAGATGAATTGTAATTTTTTGGAGCCCTGCAATAGAATTTTATTTCATGGTTTTGAAACTTCAAGTAACCGGACAGTGAATTTTAAACCCTATATCGAAGCCAAGCTGTGAATAAGATTGAAAAGAATTGTTCGATATTGGCGGTAGTTTATTCTACTCATATAGTCTCCACCTCTCTTTAGGGGGAGTCACCCCAGTTTTCTAGGCTGAAGTGTTTGCGATACTGCCCTGCGCTAATCATATAAAGAATATGTCTGGACTCAAGAACTGCATCAATATATACAGCGACAGTCAGGCACCACTAAGGACACTATGTGCCTCTAGAACAACATCCAAACTTGTGTGGCAATACCAATGTTAGACATACTCTGTGAACGAAACCCAGTTAATCCTTCGTGGGTTCCTGGGTATATTAGAATCTGGGGAAATGAAAAGGCGGACGAATTGGCAAAGCTGGGATCTAAGGGACACTTTGTTGACCCAGAACCCTTTTTTTGGAGTATCTCCACGAAAGGTGAGGCTGCAGATTGTCAGTTGGACACACCAGCAACACCTCACCATCAGGAAATCGCAAAATGTAGTCAGGCAGGTCCGCGAGTTAAATGCTGAACCTAATCAAGAATATAAGGTCCTACTAATAGGAGTCGTATAATGAAAGTAGGTCCCCCACGGAGACATTTACACGTTATGGGGATCAGTCAGGATCCAATGTGTAGCAGATGCGGAATTGAGGAGGAGACCTCCGCGCATGTTCTCTGTTTGTGCGAAGCTCTTGTCCAAACTAGTTTCCTAGGTTCATATTTCTAGAAACCTAGAGGATATCAGGAAGAATAAAATCCAATATTTGGTGTCCTTTAGCAAGGCTCTGGGGTTGCAATAACCCTAACTGTTCTTAGGTGTACAAAGGGCCTTATAGGCCTACGTGCGGGGCTCAACTACTGGGCCCATCGACAATATAATCTATCTATCTCGTATAGTCTTTCGTTGGACACTTCTTTAGCCGGTTTAGTTGCGAAAGCAAGTAAGATTATTGAAATGGTGTTTGCAATTTTGATGGAGATGTCTCATTAGTGAAAGTAAAATGAAAATCAATCTATTGACCGACATACATTACAAGATTGGAATTATAAATCGAAGACATAATTCTGAAAATTCATCTAAGAAATTCAAACTATACAAATCGAAAGAAAAACTCGCAAAAGAGTAGATACCAATTTTCCTTTCCGCAGGGAAGTTATCACCCCATCAATTAATTTTTGTAAATCTAATAAGGAAAGTACAGTTTTCCTGCCAGAAATGTTATCAGAGACACCATGTGATTTGTGCCGAACCTGAATCAATCGTAATTTTTGTGATAAAAAATCAAATAGTAAAACTTGGTGTTTTCAATATTTCGAAATGTAACGACGTAATGTTTGTTGAATATTTTTTATAAATCATTTTCGTTTATTTGCTGCTAAATGTTATGAAATGCCCCGAACTTAACATCTGTATATTCATGGTCTGCAAAATGTGGTTAAACGTAATACCAGGGATAGACGCAAGTAACTCAGTACTTTGAGGAATTTACAATTTATGTCGACATATCTTTATTTTATTAAAAAACACGTTACAGTAAGCAGTTTTTTCTTGGGTATTTGATGAAACGGGTGGAAAACATTTTTTTTCGAATCGCTATACATAAATAATTAAACTGCTCAGAAAAAAATTCTACAGAATAATTTTCCAGTAGGATTTTGTATCATGAAGATAATACAAGTCGCAAATGCATCATTTGTGCGAAGTTCAGTTTCATGTGTACCATAGAAATCTCTTAGATTACGGTGAACCTCCAGGTAACAGATTAATCATGTTACGTCGAATGAAAATGGGAGACGGGACCGGGATTCGAACCCGGGACCTTGAGCTCTACGCGCTCATGCGCTTACCAACTGCGCCATCCCGTTCGCCTCTCGGGCCCGTCTACCATTCTCATTCAACTTGTGAAA
>NNCF01126324.1:246148-256762 GCA_002313205.1 Laupala kohalensis
TTTCTATTTAGATATTTGTTGATTTCAGGAGGGTTTTTAGTGGGTATGGTCGAGACATTCGGCGAGTCCCACACACGGGGAAGAGTCACTACGGCTCTTCTCTATGGTGCGAAACTGCATTTTTCCCTACTTGCATGGGCTCTAATGACCTTTGATGTTGACGAGCCCTAAAGCCCCACAAAAAAAAATACAGTTAAAGTGTACTTGTTGCGCAGATGTGTAGAGATAATTCCAGGTCCCCTAGAAACTTTCTCGGGAGACGAAATCATTTTTCCTGTGGTGGACGAAAATGAACTTCGATATTCACTCTTGTAGAAAATAGTAAATAATATTTCAGGTTGTGAGGGCAGAAGTCTCTTTGGCTGGTATGAGTTGAACTCACGTTCACAAAGAAATTTGATGAAGGGTGTTTGGCATCAATATTTTATAACGTAGACATAGGTATCTTGATCTTTTTTATTCACGGAACATTGAATTAGAGCAACAACAGCTCAGGTGCTCCGCTTGATCTCTGAATTCGAAAATTGAGGATTATCTGTTCTAATGAAGGTATTTCCGTTTTTTTTAGAATATACTTTTCCTTCATTCGATTGCAGTTCTGGGATAAAATTGAGTCCTGTTCAATTATACTTATTTCAAGTTAAAGTACTCTTCCATTCTTTGTGATTTTGATAAAAGAAGGGCGAATTGTGTACTTTGCATTTCCTTAATTTTGGTTTTACCTTACAGGATTTGGGAACAACACAGTATAATTCCCTCGACTGAAGGTAACAAAATATTCCATTTCTAAAGGATATACTTCGTAGAAATATAAATGATTAAATTACACTGCTTTTCTGTTTCCTGAAAAATTGCTTATATTGGAAATAGCTCTATTTAAACGGACGCTCCTCAATTGAATTTAAATTTATTTTCAAGAAATCAGTTACAAACTGCGTATGACCTCGTGGAGGAAAAAAACTTGATTATCTCTCCGGAAGCAAGCAAGAAACCATCCCATCAATTCCGATCAAGGGCCCTAAGGCAGAGGTGGATTTAACATTTCAGCACACTCCTAACAATAACATTAGTTCGGTGCGTGTAACATAATACCAACATAGTAACCAATTAATACCAAAATATTAGCATAATACCAACATTTGTAATAAATAAAACAAAGAAGTTATTTTAGAAGTACGTATTATTACTAAACTATAGATAATTCGTCAAGTATTATTCTAAAATCCTAATTGCATTGTAACACTAAATTCGAGATTTTTAGATATTTTAGAATACTTGGAATGTGCTGGTTGTCAACCCGTGTACCGTGTATTATCTGCAGTGGAGGATAGAGAACCCCGTGAATAACCACTGCGCGGTCTCCGAGGGCACATGCAGCGGGGGCCATTGCTACTCTTCGGCGGCGTTGCATTGGCATTTGCGGTCCGTGTGTTTTCCCTCTGGAGCCGTTGGCGTCCGCTGCGGCCGGCGGTGTATCGCCCTTTTTAATTTCCGTGGAAAGTGCGGAGAGACAAAAGGGGCTTGCGGTACACTAGAAGGCTCCCACTGGTCTTTCGCTGTGGCCACTACCCAGCCCTTTCGGACAGACACGAGCGCCGGATCCCCACTGACCGCGTACAACACTCTCTCCCTTGTGACGTCAGCGATCCCTTGGTACTATGCAGGCGGTGAAGGGCGAGGTCAAGGGTCTTAAGTAGCTGAATTTTCCTTTTTTTGTGAGACTAGTTCTCTTTATCTGAAACGAAACGAGGTTCGTTTAAAGTAAAGTTTCGTTAGAAAAAAGGTAGTGTAAATGTTGAATCGGAGAACTCTTTCCGTGACGTCACGTATTTTAATTTACATGCGATGTCGCAAGTTGTAGAGAGTGCTTATTCTGAAATTATTCTTTGTTTTAAGGGGGACATATTATAAATCGGTTTGAAACCGATAATGAGATAACGCATTTTCAACTAATTTTTAGCACGAAATGAATTCTCAGTTGTAAAAGAATTTTCGTTATGTGGTAATTTATTGAATTTTGTTTGTACGATTTTACGAAGTCACCTATAGTATATTATAACTCAATATATCCGTGAGATATTTCCAAATTGATGTAATACGCCGTAGCAAAATTATTGCGGATGGTTACGAAGATAACCGTTCGCTTCCTAGTGAAACGCGAGTAGCGTTTCTATGCCATGCAAACGGACAACGGAGCATTTAAAAATGTTTTATGTTTTCCATGTTAATTGACTTATCCAAAAAAGCGTTTCTGGGTTTATCGATTGTTTACATTTTATGGGTGCAAATGGTTTGAAATGTTTTCAGGGTTTTTTCGCTTAAGGTAGCAGGGACCTCAAAAAGGATTCTTTGTTAAAATTCTCCGATCGAAAATTTACACTATTACCATACTTCCTGCATACTTACAGCATAGATCAAAAAGTAAGAAGAGAGAGGGTAGCATTATTACTCCATATTCGTGTCCCAGTGAATCAAAGTGTGCTTCGGTATTCATTTTTTGTGAACTTGATAAACCCTCAAATCTCTAACAAAATCTAATTGATCTGAGGCACAAAAATATTTTCCTTGTTCGTGTTTCATTTCGCCAAGACCCCGGGCCGATGCAAGATACAGATCGGGAAACACTAGCCTTCAAATTTCTTGTCTGGATCCAAAACTGGGATGAGAACTGGACAAAAAGCATGCGAGCACATTGTGGCACGTGTTCAGATACGTACGAACTTAGATGTTACAGTTCTAATCCAATTAAATTAAAGAGTTCCGATCTCGCATCTGTTTCAGTACGGTGCTTGGATTTCGCGACTCATTGATTTCGAGTTTTTGCTAAGCCGCTTGTGTAATCGTTTGCTTTCGCTCTTTTGGTATTCGGGATTTGCGATAAGAGACTTAACTATTAAAATCTAGCCAACAGTTTAAGTTACTATTGTTATTATGCATACAACATATTACGAGTATTTTCAATAACTTTACGTCCATCTTAATGTTATATAATATAATTTTTGTTGCTAAACGAAACATAACTATTTTACGATTAAATTATAATCATCCGAATAATGTACCTGAAATTTATACGTCGACTCTTCATGAGAGCAAGAAGTTGGTTGGCATATTTATTTGCGCTACTTCGCAGATATTTCAGCAGAGACCTCACTGTTAAGTTCTTTACTGTGATGCGTGATTTGCAAATCGCGTGCGCTTGTGGAACAAGTCTATTTCGGCTGCGCTTCATCTACGAGCAATTTAGCGTCATGGGCTCCCTCGTCCTTGGACTTCCACTGGGACACATCAATGGCTCCCTCCACACAAAACGAATGTAGATGGATCTGATCTGCAATCTCCATACCTCCAATCCAGCTGAGTCAAACCTAATCAATCCTATTTAAATCCGCTGTCTCAGACGAATGACAAAATTTTATTCTTAATATAAAATGTTCCCGTAAGAACAACGAAAACTCATCTACAATCAGATGTCAAAACAGACGACAAAACAATATCCTTAATAATACCACAATATAACAATATCCATCGTGTCTGATTGTTGACTCGTGTGACTGATGGGAGAAGATTCTGACAGATTTTCATAGGACTACAAGTCGATTTCTACTAGTCTGAAGGCGCGAACTGATTCAGGACGTATGTGAATGGCGTAGTTCTGAACTGAATTTTGTTGAGTCAGACACACCTTGATTCTGATTAGTTTGTTTGACTCCAAAGTGAGTGTACCTCGCATGCCACAACGAAGGAATTCTTACGCTTCAATTTTCTCCCAATAATGTTTTTTTCTCGTGAATTCAGTGATCAATACTGTGCTCTTATAATTGCTTTAAAGAATATGTTTGATCATTCTATTAGATTTTGCTTGGAACAACAAATTCTAGGATATATTGAGCAAGTACAGTGGAAACTAAACGAAAGAAATATCCTCCGTAGAAGGAAGCTATGAGAAATTTGAATGCTGTCTTTTCTTTTCCCTCAGCTCTCTCAACAGAGGACTGTGAGGAGAAAGGTAGAGAAAATGCAGGAGAGAAAACTGGTGTAAAGGCTCAGCGAGTAATGAACTGTTCATGCACAAAGTCTTCGGACACAAAGGGAAGTAAGTTTCCGGGCACCTCACATGCGAGAAAGAAATGACCAGGCCGACAGATGGTAGAAAAACGACTTTCGCAGCCAAGTCACGGATTCTATTGTTTTACCTAGGAAGGAACGAGCGTCTTGCAGTGGAATATAAAACTTAAGAAGATGAAGGCCTTAAATTATTTATTTCGCTAGTGAATAATTATATACTGAGGATACAATGATTCGCCTAAAAACGTTCAATTATGTTTGATGTACAATTATGGAAACGGATTTAGAGATTTGAAATTCGCCGTAACGATGATAATTCGTTGCTATAAATTAATAGCAACGTTACAGTATTGTTTTGAATCGTAGTAAATATCTCCAATATTAGTATACTGAATCTTTCGGAATCCAATTTTAGTAGTGTTAAAGAATATCAATATTATTTATGCTATCACAACATACAAGTAGACTAAAATGCATCTAAATCTGAAGAAAAAAATATTATTTACAGATTTAAGTAATATCAACCTTTCTTCAATTTTACACCGGTTCTTAATGCATTGGAGTACAGCAATTACGCAAGGATTAGTAGGTTCTTCATTCCTTCTATGGTTGAAAAATGGTTGTAAAAAGCATAAAAATATCGATGCTGTTTTATGCTTTTTGACCACGCAACTTCTAACATTCCCTATTGCTTATTCAAGACGTATGGATCGCTGACAGATCTCACCTGGACCTCGCGAGATAACTCTGAAGCGTCAAATAAATAGCCCTCAGTTGTGACACGCCGCACGTGACAGCAAGATGAAACATTTTCTTGTGAGACTGTCCATGAGATCACCTATAATATTTATAGTTTAGGAAGTCGCTGTCCGACTTATCTTAGCCCGCGGGCCATTTCTGCGCACTTTCGATCAGTTCGGCCAGCGCGGGGTGGGGTTAGGCAAAATATTGTCTAAAGAATAAAACTAATGGGTAATATTTATTTATTTGTAACGCGATGTTTTGATTATCATCACTAAATCGATAAGTTTAAGCTCAAAAAATTAAACAGTACATTTCTTTATTTAAAAAAATATCATTAATATGTAGTATATAATAGAATATTTCATATTGTAATGAAGACGTGTTAATTCCGAACACAATGTTCTATTTTCTTTCACCGAACATACCACGCCAAATATTACTCCTGACAACATAGATTTATAACACAAAGTAGTACCCCCTGCCCCAACATTTTATTAAAAATTAATGTTATAGTCAAATAAATTGTGAAATCTCGGTTATTGTTATTATTATTATTTTGAATTTTTCACTTCTCTCACGCGGGGGATTATTATTATTATTATTACGCTTCGTCTAGACAGCCAAGACATTGTGAGCTATCATCCTGGAAGCCTGAGGCTCCAAATGTACAAGAAAGACCTCTTTTTATTTTCAGTATAAGACTATGTATGACTATGTTATAAGTATGAGTATATTCAGTGGCAATCATTATGAGAATTCGTTCTGCTTTGAAACTTAAATATTCTTTGTCTCTATACACGTCTAAACTTGTGTAAAGATTTTTTTAATTCTTAAGCTATTCTCAGTCCTATTCTTTAATGGGATTGATACTTCCAATTTTCTTTTTGCTTATGTGTTACGAATTTGGCCTGGTATGTTTTTCGTTTCAATTAACTTTTTAAAAACCCATAAAACTATTGTGTATATATTGTAAAACAGTTATTGTCCCATTTCATTGCGTATCCACATATCCAACTATTATAAAAGTTCCTTGATTCCCATATCTATTTTTATCTTCCTATTGACAGCAAGCTTAATATATCTTTTGCTGATTCATTGGTGACTGTAGGGCGTGCTTTGTTCTAATCTCATTTTCGTTCATCACTATTTATGACATTTTTATATAGTTCCTGTTTAAACAAAGATGTTTATGAAAATGGAAGTTCCTTCATTTCAGTCAATTTTGTCGATTCATGAATACACAATGAGAAATGAATCATATTGTATCTTAGTAAAAGAAAATCATGTTCAATAATTCTGCAGAAAATTGTGTTTCATAAAATAAGTCTTCCATGAGTGACAACTCTGGATTCGCAGTATTTTTTTCGGAAGCGAGAAACTCCTAATGTAATTATCTTTGTGATACGTTTCGAATGCGTTTAAACTCCATGAGGAATAATCTCTTTACTGTATTTACGTTTTACAATAAACACGTAAGTTTGATTAACGCTGAAAAAACATTCAAGACAGTCAACAAAATGTAACCAGGATATATTACAGTATATTACACTGCTACTAATGTAAAAGAGTTGAACTCAAGTGTTCGAACGCGGAGCACTGTTACCGACTCATCGGGTTAACCTTTGAACGCTTACGCGGGTGACAAATTGGTCGCGTATCTTGGAAAAGTATTCGGTACTTGCACTGGTATTTTTATAATGTTTTAAGAGTAATTTTATAAATATAATAATGTTGAAATTAATTGCGAAACGTTCCTACAGTGTCCTGTCCTCGATCTGTAATATAGTGAATCCGAAGATAAACACGAAAAACTAAAGTTCCATCTTGCGAGCGTTGGCGTCACTTCTAAAGGTTCCAGTGTTGAGAGGTCAAGGAAAAAAATTTGTGAACAAAAAAAAGTAACTATTAAATATCATTCATTGGAGCTTGTTGACCACCATTCGAAATGAATTACGAGAAAATTCTCTTTCATTATTCGGGGAGAATATGGTATTATTGATTCATGTGCGCGCCTCTCAATTCTGAATGTTTAATTCGATTCCCGTAGTTGATGGCCTTATGAGTAGAACAAAAGCGTGTTCCTTATTGTGGGTTGAATTCACCTTATTTTTTTTTATATATTTTCTCCCCCCCCCCCATTTTATTGGATATTTGAATACGTCCCATGTAACCACATGTACTATTTAGTTCTTGTACAAATTTCTGAACGCATTGATCGTATCGACAACCGTATCAGGAAGGTTATGACAGTCCTATCGATTTTCATATCAGAAAGATAGTACTTGCTTCATCATACAATTTATCAGTGAATTACCCCAGCATTGGCTCTGCCGGTAGGAAAGGATAGGGCTAGTAAAATCTAAAATATCATTCGTTTTGTCTTTAAATCGCGAATATATTGTTTAAAGTTTATCTTCGTTTTATTTTAATAATAATTGTATTCGAAAAACAAGTCCTCTACCCTACTCAACTTCTTGTTCAAGTTTTGGTTCTGATTCTCTATAATTATTTTTTATCATATTCCAGAATTGTATTACTTCGTCATGTATTCCTTCGAATAGATGATATCCTTTCAGCCTCAGGGACGAAATTTGCACTGTTTAACTGGAATTCTGTACATATATGGAATTCGGTTACAGCAGTAGTCTTTAGTATCTTCACAGTGCAATGTGTAGTGAAATTGTTTTATGAATTCGGGGCCCTATTTATTAAACATATATTACAAGACAGGAATAATAATTTTATATCGTATTCGGAAATCAGTTACTTTTTAGATCTTCGTGAATTTGATATTGGTGAAATATGTGGCAATGTATTTATTATTCAAAACACGTGTAATAAAGTTTTGCGTATGATTTGTTTGAACGTATTTTCTAGTCGTATTGAAAATATTTTCTTGTCGCAATTCGTAATGTCACTTGTAACGTTTTATAGTGTTAACTACAGAACGTCGTAACTAGAGAACGTTATTATCTACAGAACGTTATTATCTACAGAACGTTATTATCTACAGAACGTTATAACTAGAGAACGTTATTATCTACAGAACGTTATAACTAGAGAATGCTTTTCTCTACAGAACATAACGATCTATAGTAAATTCGCCATTGAACATTTAACTTATATTAAGAGATCATATGGAGAGAAAAATTGATCGAAAAGTCTAGTTGAACGCTAGGTTGGTTTTGTTGTTGTTGTAAGTTTTTCTTCCCTCTGTCATAAAAGCGTGACCAATCGGAATAAAACGAAATCTTCGCCTTTCGCAGAGTGAATTGTTGTAGAGGAATCTGTTTTACAGTGATGTTAAATCATTCATATGCACCCGGAATGTAATCTTTTTAAGTGCTGTGAATCGGAATCCTTGGATAGGGCTTGGTTTAGCTCTTAGCGAAATCCCCAATCGCTCTCTGTCAGTTTTCGCATTTTCTATTCTCCTATATGCTTCTCCTTAGCATTACCTTCGCAAGCTGTCAAGAAAAGTAGGACGTACGGTAAGAACACAATCGCTTTTCTTATATGTTCGTACAAAGGTATCCTCAACATAATTTTTAGACATTTTATTTTGAACTTATCAGGAAGAGACGCATTCTTCTTGATAAGGATGGTATTTTGTTCATGAGCATTATTTCAAATGTCGCTTCTGTAAAACGATCTGAAAGTACGTTATTATAAACGTTTTTGAGTAGATTAAATGAATAAACTATTTTTTCTTTATCGTGAATGTAGTTTTTAAATCGCTAATGTGACACTCTTGTTTCTTTTTCTGGGTTCGTTCTTTTTTTATGGTGTAGTCGTCTACATCTCTTCATTTTAATATTGTTTGATCTTTCTCTAAGGCAAACGTTGCTCTGGCACTCTTTCAATTTAACCCATTGTCTAGTGCAACTACCAGTTTTTCTTCTTCTTCCGTACAATTTTAGAACAAGATAAATTGCATTCTGAATTAGAATATGAACATTTTGAAGATTTGTATTGATTTTGGTTATTGAACACTTGGATCATTTTTCAAAGAAATATTTATGATTCTGAAACAAACATTAACTTTGCCAGATGATTCTTGGAAATTAGTTTTCCCAAACCAGATTTTTAGGGTGTATCTTGTGTTTTGACTAAGATAGTGGAAGTAGTATCGTATTTACGTCATTGATAATGAATCTTCCAATATATATTGCTATCTTCGTAATGCCGTAATAATCATTTTAAAACCACAAAAAAATAAAAATAAAAAAAAATCGGAAAAAATATTTTTGTAATTAGATGACACCTGAAGAGGACTAAAACCGGGTCGAATCATAGTGTGGCTGTATGCTGTATGTATATAAGTGGGAATAAAGACTATTTGAAGTGTTGTCTGCTTTTGTACGGCCGTAAACTGTTGAATGGTTCCTTGATGTACATTGTTCATGCGGTTTCTGAGATAGGTGTAGCTGGGAATTGAAAATTACAATATGATTAGTTATAATTAGATAATTAGATAAAATTAATCAAAATAGAACATTTTTAAGTGCGATTCAGTGCACGAATTTCGTATTACGTTCTACAGTACCTTCCGTGTAATGGAAGGGAAGGAAATCTCGAACAGGCCTGCCACATCGGTAATAGTGTTTTATAATTTCGTATCATGTATTTTAGGATGTGGTTTAATATATTACAAAAATAAATAATTTAAAACGCACTACCTCGTGATCGACGAATACCATAAGGTCCCTCCTGAGGTCAAGTCTTGAATTATTTATTTATTTAGACTATATAATGGACGTTAATAGTATTAGAATGTAATGTATTATGTCAACGTTGTGTAGGACTTTTTTCTTAATAAAAAATAATAATAAAAATCGATTCTCTTGAATGAATGACTGAATTCTCTGGAACGGTTTAGTACTTAGATGGATTTTCTCTGGAACTGGGATTGACAGAGATTGTCAACTTATTATGAAAGAATGATGTCCGTCAACCGAAGGAAATTCTGCTTCAATATTTATTCAACTATGGACTTTTTTGTAGATATTTACAAATTATTTTGCTTTTTAGTCCAACGAATAAAATGTATCAGTAAATTTTGTATAATTTTCTTAATACTGTTGAATTGTTTTTTCTTCTGATGTAACTACATTGGAAGAAAGTTGTGAATATCAATTGTACTTGACGAAAACACAAATAAGGAGCTAATTGTTTGAAGTAAAATAGAAAATAAACGTCTAAATATGACTCATTAAGTTGAATTCTGCTTCAGTATTGTTTACGACAGAGTAAACTATTCTTTTATCACGACGAGGGTGTGGATTTTGCTTCCCCCCCCCCCGACTTTCTATGGCTTTGAGGAATCGATTTCTAGCATTTCAACCCCGTGGGACCATTTAGATTTATTTTAGTAGTGCAAATTAATGCATATTTTTGAAGATTTTTCGCTTGAACTCTGTATATTTTTAGGATAAATTTTCGTAATTAATCATAACTTACATGTTTATTATTTAAATATTTCTTGCACTGTATGAACGATCACTGTGGTGTTATTCACATAACACAATTTACTCTTGCATTTTCTTCGTAGTAAGTACATACGTAACTTGAATTTTTAAACGCATGTCAAATTTCTTAGTGTATTTTATGGGATTATTAGTACACATTTTGGAATTTATTGTGCGTATTTTAAACTTTGTAAGTAAATATTTTCCGACTTCGAATGTCGATCCGAACCCCGGGTATGGCTTAGATTTCATTAAATCGATATTTTTTCCTTGTGTTGATATCTCCTTTATCGAAGCTCACTCTGAGTGTTGAATTCGCGAATTCGCACCCATATGC
>NNCF01126324.1:261017-272287 GCA_002313205.1 Laupala kohalensis
AAAGGAATATCTGTGTAGTAATCTCTTTCTTATGGAAATAATCATAGTGCCTATGAATGATTTTCTTATGTATTATCTTATCACTATAGAATGGGCGTCGTGACAAATGACTCATTTTAAAAGAGACACCAATTGCTTTATTTGTTGAAACGCCATTAATTCTAACTTACTAACCCTGTAGTTTCTATCCGATTATTTACGGGATGTTATGCTTCAAGGCTTTGGTTCAGTCGAATGGCAAAATTGCACCTTCAAGCCGAGGAAGGTAAAAGACTCCGTTAAGACTTGACCGTCATCCTGTGCGTAGAGACGTGAAGTGATCCTTGCACGTCTTCGTATTGGCCACTGCTATCTTACCCACGGTCATCTCTTACGCGGTGAACCTTGCATTTGTGAGACTTGCAACACAACTCTTACCGTGGAACACTTTCTTCTGGAGTGTCTCAAGTATAGTACCAGCCGACGGCGACACAATCTACCCAAAAGTTTGGACGTTATGCATGGGCAAAATGAACAGATTTTGATTCGCCTTTTTAAATTCCTTGGGGAATGTGGCCTTTGGCACCTTATTTGATCTTTATTTGTATGTCATTACTCAAATCCATAAACAAAACGGGACTCGTTCCACAAGTTCTCGGGAGGGTTTTGGATTTAAATGTCTTTTTTTACCCCTTTTCTTTAAATTTACATTTTCTCTCTCTAAATTTACTTCTTTCTT
The DNA here is from genome assembly GCA_002313205.1 of Laupala kohalensis. Lineage (NCBI taxonomy): Eukaryota > Metazoa > Arthropoda > Insecta > Orthoptera > Trigonidiidae > Laupala > Laupala kohalensis. Next base: position 261,736 of record NNCF01126324.1, read on the forward strand.
TGTTTTCGGTTTTTATAATGTTTTTAGAAACTGTTGTCTTTCCCCCTGCCTTTTTATGTTTTTGACCTCGATGTCCACGAGCCGTAAAGCNAAAAAAAAAAGGATAAGTATCTCCTGTTTTTTATATCTTGCGATATGCATCTGTAAAACAAAAAAAAGGTCTATTTTATACTTTTGTTTTACTTTTGAAGAAAACCCAAATCAAGGATGTTGACGTGTTTATTACACTATTACAACAAATATTGTGAACATCTTAAGGTTTTCACATTAATTTACTCTAATGCGGATGAACCGTTGATTCTGATATATCAAGCGTGAATGTTGTGGATAGTTCAAATGTTCTTTTTTACTTCATGAAAATTCAAGACATAAATTATGTGCAATATAGCTATTTGATTAATTAATGATCAGTATAGCTAATATTGTTGCCTTAAAACAAAATTTACTTAGTAACAAGAGTTTATTTCGTCGGAAGTTTAGTCGGCGGAACATATTCATTTTATTTATTTTCGTCCTATTCCTGCTGTTCTTATTAAGTGATTGCACAGAAAACGTCAACTTTCATGATTTCATGCCAAATCTACTTTTTAATTCATAAAAACAATGTGACAGTAAAATAATTAAACTTCAAGCATCTATTTTCCTGTGGAATTTAATTAACAAACTTGCGACAAAAAATAATAATGAGCGAGATGTTTTTACAACATGTCACTCGGAGTATTCATTATATCATGCAATTATTAATGTAACATGTGTTTTTGGGAGGTATTTGAATCATCATAGCGGAATTATTATCCACTTGATTGTGATACATAGTTCTTATCAAGAATTTCATTATGGGTGTACATTTCGATCTGCGTAAGACTCAAATTCGTTGGGATATTTTCTTTCACTAAAACATCGTCCAGTGAATCCGTTTATTCAGTGATTTGGGGCAGTTACAATAGATTTGAGTTTCACAAAGGCAACTAATAGCTTAATTTCAAATTTGTTTTCACTGAAAATAATAGAGCTTTCTGAACTCGTATGAAGTATTTGGTAAATGAAATGTTTAGAAGCGAAACAAAGCGAAGAAATAATTCGATTTGAGATTTCTTTTCATTATATTGGCAACATGAAAGAGTTTTAACATTCCCTTTATCTGGCGACTTTTATTTACTTTAAATCTGAGAAAGCAATTTAACAATGAAAAAACCATAATTATTATATAATTATGAATAGCATTCATGAAAAATCATGTTAATTTATTTAAAAATGGTAAATAATTGTAAAAAAATTTTGTTTATACATATAATACGTGTTCTATGCTGTTGAAGCAGGGGTTTTTAACTATATAACTAAAAGTTGTTGAATCGATTTCTGAATAAGGAAAAGGAGAGAGAGTGACGAACCTTCTCTTTGAAAACTAATTTACGAGAATATGCTTTCTGATGAAGTCTAGTTTCATTTTTTATTCTCATCGTTTTGTCACTAAATAATTAGAACTGGATGTCCCTGTATCACTCTCTACATTCCAGAAACTATATATCACATTGTTTTATTGAATATACTGTTAGTTGTAACATCACATGAAACAAACTTCAACCTCAGTGTTGGAAGGTACAATTTTTTAAACTCTCATTATCCTGTTTAAACTGAAGAACTCAAGCGTAGTGGTAGCGCACTAGGGCGTGAAGCTTGGGTTTCCGGGTTCAATCCCCTGTCCCGTTTCCCATATTCATTGAGAATAACATCATTAATATGTTACCTATCCGTATAGTGGAAGTCTGTGAGTCATCCTTAGTTGAATAACAACGGTAGACGAGGTTTGGGAGGTGAAGGATCAGCTATCCATTGCGCAGAGCTGAAAGTCCTGGGTTCGATCACCGGTTTCATTTTCATTCAATAGAACATCATTAATCAAGAAGTTTTGTCGGTCGATTCCATCTTGAAGGTGTAAAGGAAAAAGGTTGTAAATTCAATAAAATTGATAACACAGTACTCTCTTTTTTATATCAACGCTTTATTTACTTTATATCCTTCAAATTGTTCAGTTTCAAGAAACTTACATGCTCGAAACTTAGGTACATTAGGTGTGAGGTCTCGTAACTCCCATTTCTCCAGCGCTAAAATCATCTTGCTTCATCTTTGGTATGAAATCTGTCCACTCTTTTTTTCTATAAAAATATCTTGTTCCTTGTGATGCTCAAATCGTATCCGAAATCTATTTCGTGGGCGTCGTGTCGTTGAAGAAACCATTCATGCATCGTAGCACGACGACCACAAAGCCACGGCGCTACCTTCTCACCAGCAGCGACGTCCGTCGTGTTCCGACGAGATACGACTTTGTTCGAAGCCTGACTCTAAACTTGCTGCAATCTACGGAAGGAGATACTCCCCCCCGCCCCGATTTGCTTCTTCAATAGTCTTTTACTTTTACTTTGCCTGGGTGGAGGATGTCCAGTCTTACTCCTTTGTGTTCTTTATCAACTCTATAACCCTCGTTTTGGCTGCCAGCAGGTATCAAAGGCGGAATGGCGATTGTTATTGCGATACAACAGTGGAGACAAAGAGATGTTCGAGTATTTTACACAGGGAAGAGGTAGAGGTGTGTGTTGTGAGTGAGCACTGGCATCTGTGCATTAGGAATATTGAGAGTATCAATTGTTTGTAAAAAAGATATAAAGTACTCGAGAGTATCAATGAACGTTAAGCAGAATTGCTCCCGCCAATTAGAACATAGAATATGCATGGAACGTGAGATGGTGTGATGCGTAGTAGAGAAAGTCGAATGGTGGAAGATTGGCGGGAGTGCAATATATGATAAGCTTGGGGTGGACATAACAATTGTTCTTTAAAAAGTAGGTTACAAATTAGGGAATTTACTTAATATGATGGTGCTTTGTACAAATTGAGCAGAAAAGATCAACAATTAGCTTAAAGAGAAATTTAATTTGTGGACTAAAATATATGACAAAAATTAATTGATAGTATAAATAAATATGTCTTTGTACCAAATTATTCTACACAGGAAAACATTCCCCTTAAACCTCTCCTGAGTTATTAAATTGCTAAATTTAAAGTTTCATGTTCCTTTTTTTCTTAAATAATCCGTGCTGCGAATTTATATTCACTTAAGCCGTTTTAATTAGAAAAATGAATAAATGTATTTAAGTTAAAATTTCATATTTCGTTGCTAATTCAATGGAACTACCTTAATATTTTAAATTATTTTTAAATCAAGGATAAGTTTAACTTGTTAACTATAACTGTTTGTGAAGTATAAGTTGCGTATTGTTTTTTCAAAGCATTCCATAGTGCTCTGAAGCGATGTTCTCCCGCTGAAATCTGCCGTTTTCCAGAAACGCAAGTTTCGGACGTTAGATTGGTCCCATGCTCACTTATATTCCGCCTGGTCCATTTTGTTTCGAAGCGATCAAAGGCGACAGGAGCTGTCGTGGGGCAGACTACTCTGCAGCTGTGCTCTCAGCCGAAACCTTTCTCCGAGGAAGCAGAGATGGAGGGTGCTTCACGAGATGTACGAATGAGAACGGTAAACGAACTCGCGACGTCGGGAATCGGGCTCTAAACACACATCCTCCCCAGCTCTTTTGTTTTACTTTCTGGTATATATATATAGGAAATATTGCAATTGTGAGACTGAAATGTCTGATGATCCAACCATGGTAATAGAAACAAATGATTAGTTTTTAAATGTACTTTCACCTAACCATTGCCATTTTTTTATATTTCCGCGAATATTTTCTCTATCCCAGTTGCTTCCCGGCGTGTGATGTTGCTGTAGGTGATTCGAGTTGCTGACGATTCATTTACCCATGTTCAATTTTTACTGAATTTGTCGATGATGCCTCATAATTTAAATGAAATTTTACTTTATCATATATGTAGGATATAGAAAGTATTGTAATCGTGGAAAAATTCGATAGCGTGGTTTCGACGGTCCCTGAAAAAATGGTTTTTGGCATAATGGCCGTCCGTCTGTGCGCAGCAATTCTAAGTAAATGGATGAATCAATTTAATTCGCATTTCGTATTTACGGTAGAATTTACTTCTTGGCGATGCACGTACTCTATAAAAAAAACTTTAAACCAAAGGGTACTTCACATGAAGGTAAAGTACTCTTTTAAATGCTTCTCAAAAAACGACTCCACCGATTTTGCTTAAATTATCTGTACCTAAAGCACAATGAGTATGCATTACATTCACATTAGCCGTATTTCGCTTGAACGTTTGGGATAGACGCAGTAATAATAATTTCTGCCTGCTACACTTACATATTAGTTCACTGTTTCAAGACGCTTGAATAATATTTTGGAGTGTAATTGGACCAAGCAGACGTAGAATACACTTAAACTAAATGAAAGGTATTTTAATGATAAAATATATTGGAGGACAGCAAACGCACTGCAGATACGAAGCGGGGGACACACAGAGAGCAGCCCTTGACCTTTCATCTGTTCCTGCGCCAGATTCAAAGGTTGCCATAAGATCGTCTCTTCTTGGGACCTGGCAAGCCGAATGGCAAACTTGCGCCTTTAAGCTGAGGAAGGTAAAAGACTCCGTTAAGACCTGGGTGTCATCATCCCGTGCGAACAGACGTGAAGAAGTAATCCTTACACGTCTTCGTATTGGCCACAGCTATCTTACACATGGTCATCTCTTACATTAATCACCCTCGGGTGTGGCGAGCCCTTGTGGTATTCAAGCTGAAAAACATCATGAATGGAACGTTGTTCCAATCATGATGTACGGTATAGGCATCAATGCCTGAAGTACCGATTAAGCAAGTAAGCAAGTAAGCATCTCTTACGCTGTGAACTTCCTCCCATCTGTGAAACTTACAACACAACACTTACCGTGGAACACGTTCTTCTGGAGTACCAGCCGACGGCGACACAATTTACCCAACAGTTTGTACGTTATGCTGGGGCAAAATGAACCGATTTTATACGTCTTTTTAGATTCCTTCAGAAATGTGGCCTCTGGAACCGTATCTGATCTTTGTTCGTACTCAAATCCATACACGAAACGAGGCTCCTCCCACACGTTCTCGGGAGGGTTTGGATTTAAATCTTTTATCCCTTTACTTTGAATTAACATTCTCTCTCTCTCTCTCTCAATTTAATATTTTTCTTTGTTTTCGGTTTTTATATTTTAAAAAATTATATTTGGATATACTGTAATTCAGGAGGGTTTTCAGTGGGTATGGTCGAGTCATTCGGCGAGTCCCACACGCGGGGATATTCATGTTGGCTCTCCTTCGTGGCATTGTCCCTGCCTGTACGAAATTTTAGGACTCTAATGACCTCGATGTCGGCTAGCCTTAAAACCCCACAAAAAATCAATTTCTGTCTGCAACAAAATTACATTTACATATGTTTTGAAATAATATTCTGAAAATTTATCATACAAAAGACAGTAATATGTTTATCTCGCGACTTTGAACATGAATAGAGCACTGGAAGACGACCAAAATATGGGGAACCACGCCTGAAATGACACTTTCACTACAAAAATTCCCACTCAATGATTCAGCCGGAGAAACGTATGTGAGAAAGTATGTGCAATGGTTTTGCACCATTAGTTGGTGAACAAATACTAAAAAAAAACTTTCCGTATACATTTCCTTTCGTCAAACGATAGTGGTCTGAAAATTTTATATGATAAATTATGTATATTCTGGTTTTGCACTTTTAGTGGCCGAGTTGGTGAACTCGAGTTCTTCGAAACTTATTTAATGATGAGGTTCCCTGTGGAGATTTTACTTTCCAATTACATATAGTGTGTAAGGAAAGTATTGTAATCAGTCGAAAAAAAATATTTGATTTCTCTTCGGACGTTTGCAAAATGGCTCGAGGAGTTTCTATTTTCAAATCTTAGTGATGTCCAATGTCGTATGTATTGTTAAGAATTTTATTTCTTCGATAACTCTCGAACAAACTCGATGCATCGAAACCAAACTTGAGATTTGACTTTGAATGTGTTGGGAATAGAAGCCTATTTCTGGACAGCTCATACCAACTCCATCTACACACCGCGCTCCACTTCCGGTTTCTTAATATTCATAATTTAGAGAATATGCATAGAAGCATTTTTGTTGATCAGTTAATTCTGGGTACAGATTGCTAAATCATATTCCTGTACGTCGTACCGTTTTCGAGATACAGTAAAGAACTTGGAGGAGCTGTTTTTGTATCAGCCTATAAGACCATTGCAAATATTTTAAAGTGGAAGATATTTCATTCAATCTGTTCTTGTACGTGCAGATGTTGTGTCTAAGAGTGTACTACGTGAAGTGATGATAAATATTCTGAATCCGATTTGTCTTAAGTCATCTCTTAATAATTGTGAAATATTATTATTTTTTTAAAAGTTACTTGAAAGATTGTTTCACATTTCGAAATACAGCCGTCACTTTTAGAACTGTTGTGATATGTTGAATGACGCTTTGTTGTGATTTTTTATTTGACAAAAGATTGCATATTTTTTTAACGTGACGTCATTTGAAATATGTTGATGTGTTTCGGGTGCGTTCGAGATAATAAAAATAACCGCGTTTATTTATTTGGATGTCAAGATTATCGTGTTCCTTTCATGATTTGCAGGAGGCTGAATATATAGAATTGAATACACGACCATATTCCGATCGACTGGTGAATTTCTAATGAAACATACTGTAAAAATGTGTGTATCGAAAGAATACCTTCTAGATATTTTTAATCTTTCTTGGTCCGAGGGAGTATTCCCTAATTCCTGGAAGGAAGCAACGCTTATCCCTTTATTAAAACCAGGTAAGGACAAAACGAACATTAGTAGTTATCGAAGCATTGCCTTGACGAGTTGTGTTGGTAAAACTCTGGAGAGAATTATCAACCGACGTCTCGTCTGGTATCTTGAACGGCATGACTTGCTGAGTCGATCTCAGTGCGGTTTTAGGAAGTTCCATTCCACCCTGGACAACTTACTTCTCCTGGAATCAGCAATTCAAGATGCTTTCGTCCGAAGACATCTCATCGGAATATTCTTTGACATCGAGAAGGCTTACGATACTACTTGGCGTCATGGCATTAAACAACAACTGTATGCCTGGGGATTTAGAGGACGTCTTACTCTGATGCTTATGTCCTTTTTGGATCAACGTTCTTTCCGCTATAGAATTGGAAGAGACACCTCGGATCTCCTTCTTCAAGAGAACGGTGTTCCTCAGGGCTCAGTCTTGAGTGTGACCCTTTTTGCAGTGGCCATAAACAGCATAACGTCTGCTGTAAAGAATCCTGTTTTACACTCTCTTTTTGTCGATGACTTTGCTATCTTCTGTTCATCACAGAGTGTCACAATGCGGAGCCACAAATCCAACTCGTCCTCAATAGATTATACCACTGGTCGAAAACGACAGGTTTTCGTTTCTCTGAGAAAACACGCTGTGTTCCTTTCAGTAGGAGACCAAGTCTTCTGACAGAACCTCACCTCGCCCTGGGGAACAACGTTCTCAAATTCTATCCTTTTGTGAAATTCTTAGGTCTGATCTTTGATCAGAGATTGAATTGGATTGAACATCTAACAGACCTAAGAGCAAGAACATTAAAATCTCTGAATTTATTGAAGTGCCTCAGTAGCAGGGAATGGGGCGCTGATCGCTACTCCCTGCACCAGTTTTATCGAGCATTCATAAGATCTCGGCTCGATTATGGCTGCGTTGTATATAGCTCTGCTCGTGCAAGCTATTTAAAGAAGTTGGATAGTGTCCACCATGCCGGAATTCGACTAGTTACGGGAGCATACCGCACTAGTCCCATTCCGAGTTTGTATGTCGAGAGTGGCGAACCATCTCTTTCCCTCCGGCGGCAAATCCTCATGCTACGACACTTTTGCCACTTGCAAACTTTACCCGACAATCTGGTACACAACGCGGTTTTTCATCCATCCTCTTCTTCCATCCGTTTCTACAACAACAGACTGAGAGCAACCAAACCTTTTGGATATCGCTCCAAACAAATTTTGGAAACCTTAAATATACGCACACTTAATGTCTTACATCAAGGTTTTAGTAAGTCTCCCCCTTGGGCTTTGCACAAGCCGAAGATTATTTTCGATCTTTTGCATCATGACAAGAAGAACACTCCAGCTCCGATGTTGAGGATATACTTTCAGCTAATCCTCTACAAATACCGGGACCGTATCCCTGTGTTTACCGACGGGTCGAAGCAGGCTGATGGTGTCGGCTGCTCCGTGGTATTTCCCCGTGAGACCAGTGGCTACCGTCTAGGCGACTTGTGCAGTGTTTACACTGCTGAGTGCTACGCCATATTGCGAAAATTGCGATCAACAAAGTGGTACGACGGATCACATTTCCTGATTTGTTCTGATTCGCTGAGTGCCCTCCAAGCAATCCAGAACATGTATGCAGCTGATAAGCTGATCCAGAACATCCAGGATGTACTTTTCTCACTGCAAAGTGATGGNGCTTTTCTCACTGTAAAGTAATGGAAAGAACATAATGTTTTGCTGGGTTCCCGGACACGTGGGTATCAGAGGAAATGAGGAAGCAGACGATTGCGCAAAGACGGCATGCCTCAAGAATCGCGTGGATTTCTCCACGATTCCAAAACGAGATCTCCTAAATTCCGTCAAGATAAGGATTCTGAGTGAATGGAGCAATGAGTGGTTAGCTGTTGAAAGGAATAAGCTCCGACTTATCAAATCTTCTGTTAAGTCATGGAGCAGTTCCTGTAGGCCAGCCCGGCGCGACGAGGTCTTGCTGACCCGCCTGCGCATAGGACATTGTCCTCTCACTCATAGGTATCTCTTACTACTTGATGATGAACCCGTTTGTGAGGAGTGTAGCTGTTCTCTGACAGTGCGTCACCTACTAATTGATTGCAGAAGATACTCAAGTATACGGAGAGAAATTGGTCTGGCTGCAAATTTACCAACAATTCTCGGAAATGAAACGGTTAATGTTAACAAACTATTGAATTTTATGAGTAGATCGGGGCTCCTCCCACAAGTTCTCGGGAGGGTTTAAAAAAATTTCATTCCCTTTTCATCTTTACTGTCTTTTTTGTTTTCATCGTTCGTTTCTGTAATTCGAAAATATAATATTTAAAAATTGTTTTCCCTTTTTTTGTGATATAATGTATTTTTATTCTGTTTTCTTTTCTTTCATCGTTCTATTTAGATATTTGTTGATTTAAGGAGGGGTTTTTAGTGGGTATGGTCGAGATATTCGGCGAGTCCCACACACGGGGAAGAGTCACTACGGCTCTTCTCTATGGTGCGAAACTGCATTTTTCACTACTTGCAAGGGCTATAATGACCTTTGCTGTTGACGAGCCCCACCAAAAAAAAAAAAATGTGTATTAAATTTTGTTATTTTGTTTTACGGTAAAAAAAATTTCATTGGAGAATAAAAAAGTTCGCGAACACGTCGAGAGTGATCATCAATGTACTGCCGTCACGTTCGCCGCGCACGGGTGAGCCTCTGACCTGGAGGTGAAAATGCCACTTACTGTAATGGTATTTTTTGTGAATTAGGTTCGGCTTGAGATTTTATGTCGCGATCAAGCAGATATAAATGTTTAATTACTCCTAAAATATTTTGACAAAAGTTGACTAATATGAATATACGCTACTGAATATACACTTATTTATGAACGTGATACAAGTATGATGTACAATATATCATATAATGTACAATACATGTATGTACTTATTTGATGAATGTGTTTATTTTAAACATTCATTTAATTTTTTATATTATTACCTACTTGGTAATAAGATAAAATCTTTTTTGTAGGCAATTTTATAATCTAAACAATTCATAATAGCTATTTTTAAGATAAAACGTACCAACGAAGAGATATTCTTGAAAAACCATTTTTCGTAAATAACCTAGAATAACATATTCTGCGCAACTCGGATCAATGAGGACTTTTTATATTTCATTTGAAATAATGACCTTATGGTAAATAATAAATAAATGTATTGTCAAAACACAGTACAAACTGCGTATGACCACGTGGAGGACAATAAACTAATTTACTCTCCGGAAGCAAGCAAGGGACCATCCCATCAATTCCGATCAAGGGCCCTAATGCAGAGGCGGATTCAAAAATTTCAGCAAAAGTTCCTAGATAAGATAAAAAGTTAGCTGCGAGTTATAATACTAATAGAATGTCAATATGTTTGTAATTTTACGCAAAAAATTACATGTACAATTACATATACCTTAAGGTATGTACCAAATTTCATCTCTATGCGAAATTTTGTTCTGTGGAATGTCTATTTTTCCTGGACTATAAGGTAGAGGCGGATTTAACATTTCAACATATTCCTAACGATATAAACATTTCGACACGTATTATAGTATAACATAATACCAACAAATATTGTATTTGTTGGTATCCTGGTATCCCATCCTGGCCCGGGTTTTTCCCATCCTTGCCCGGGTTTTTCTCCGTTTTATCTTCGGGTAGAGGCGGATTTCTTGTACAGGTTCTCTAGGCTTTGTCTAGGGGCGTGTTTATTGTAACAATAAATCGTGAATTTAGTG
>NNCF01126324.1:272830-376480 GCA_002313205.1 Laupala kohalensis
TGAATCTGTTCAAATCAGCGGTTAAAAACTACCTCCTGCACCAGTTCTTCTACAATGTAAAAGAATTTATTGATTTTAATTAAAGTTAAATTCATCTTGTACTTTATCACGCCGTTGCTGTAGTACTTTTTAAATAACTTATAACAATTTCAAAAACTATTTTCTTGCATGATTGTGTTGTCTTATGGCTCATATTAATTTAGTTTTATGTGTACTCAACTTTGGCACGGTTGTGTACATAAATTCTGTAGCCCCATCCTGGCCCGGGTTTTTCTCCGTTTTTCCTTCGGGTAGAGGCGGATTTATCATACAGGTTCTCTAGGCTTTGTCTAGGGGCGTGTTTATTGTAACAATAAATCGTGAATTTAGTGTTATTTCAATTCTTATGATTTTTAAACACTATACTCAGAATAATCTATAGTTCGATAATAACTTGTACATGTAATTTTTTGCTTAAAATTACAAACATATTGACATTCTATTAGTATTATAACTCGCAGCTAACTTTTTATCTTATCTAGGAATTTTTGNTCCGCCTCTGCCTTAGGGCCCTTGATCGGAATTGGTGGGATGGTTCTTTGCTTGCTTCCGTAGAGTAAATTAGTTTATTGTCCTCCACGTGGTCATACGCAGTTTGTACTGTTTTTTGACAATGAATTTTTTTATTATTATTATTTAATAAAACAAAAAAATATCTCACATGTTCGTATTATTATTAAATTATAAATCATTCGGAAAATATTGTTGATAATTCGTAACTATAAAACATTATTAACACTGTTGGGAAAGAGTTTCTTTTATTCAGTAGGTAATTGTGGAACTTCAGTGACAGACTACCTGTTATGTTTGTATAGTTCTTCGCTAAAACTATGTTAACCTTCACTTGGAATGAAAATTTTCTGCTCGAAGAAATAGTGTTTCGAAATGTTTTCTATCAGGTACCTTCTTCACTCAATGCGTTCTTTGATTAAATATTCGTTTTCTGCGTTCTCACTGAGTTTCTGTTGTGTCGTGCACCCGTATGTTGGTCAGCAGAAAGAGAAACAAAAATTACTTGTTACAAAAAGGTGTGAATTTTGATTTATTAATAATTCCTATGATATAAAGTAAAGAGAGCTAGGAAAATTATATTACGATCTCTTTAAATGTATCTCTTTGTTTCGGCGATTCGAAGGACAACTCCCTGAGACATTAACGACAGTCAAAAGCTTCGCGCTGCATCGTTCCATCTGTAATAGGAAAGTTATTGATTTTAGCGAAAGAATTAAATTTCAGCTTTCTCTAGCCCGTGATTATATTTTATTCTAGTTAATGTTGAGTACAATCAGGTGAAGTCATTAACTTATATATTTCTCGTATATCATCATTGATCAAGTTGCCAAATTACTTTGATGCTTTTATTTATTTATTACAATTTTGTATTATAGTATATAATGTAGTACAGTATGCGATGTCCACAGCAAATCAGACCACATCAGAGTGGAACATCGTGGGAATAACCACCTCAGCAATAATTATATTAATATTTTCTTTGTTGATACCATAAAATGTCCAATGTTGCCCTTAATTGAATTGAAAACTGAATATTTTTAACTGTGTGTAATTTTGAGTTAATTGAATTCATTATCTCTGTATCCTCATCCCGGTTGGGGGTTTTTCTGTTTTTCTATGGGAACTTTGGTAGGAATTGATGGGATTGTCCTTTGCTCACATCTGGAGAGTTGTCATATGAAGTTTTTAACTATATTTTTGGTAATAAAATTATTTTCTTAGTCTTATCACTATGCCGGTAACATATACGATATGTTTTGTCTTAATTCGTAAGAGAGTCAATGTAGATGGAATCTAAAATTATACTAGTGGTGCGAAACCATTGCACATACTTTCTCATATACGTTTCTCAGTCTCCACTAGAGAGCGACATTAAATAATTGCATTAGGAGAGGGTTACTCTATATTTTGGTCGTCTTCATTTTACCCTATTTAAAACGTTTATCGAGGAAATACTTTTACTAGCATTTATATAAAAGTATATCTACAATACAAATACTTTTCTTTCGTTTTTGGAGGAGATAAGGTCAGTCAGATTTATATTCTATTTCAAAATATATATTTATAAATAAATATTAAGATACTAAGGATATTATTAACGCGAGAACAAAGCAAGCAGGCCATCAATATACATACTTAATGTTCTTAAAAACTAAGACGTTAATTTCTTTGCAGTTTGAATTTACTAAATTATATTCAATAAAAATTAATCGTATCAGTTTCTGTTAAATGGGTGATAGTCTTTTATTTATTTTCTCTTACTTCGGAACGCTCCATATCCGTCTTGTCTAAGGATTCCGTGTTAGTCTAATATATATTATTTACAATAATATTACTTTTAACGATTGAAATTTATCGCCAACTAATTTATCGTTGCCGTCTCCCCTCTCCTTTACGTACCTTACGTATTTCTCCCCTGCTGCTACAGTGCTGCGAGCTATTGATGCGGGAAAGAGGTAGTTTCTCCGTCTTTCTCTTGCACCCCCCCCCCCAGACCNCTCTCGCAGCTTCTGTAATTGACCCGTAACTGGATGCTAATTGCGCCGAGAGCTGGCCAGCCGGATGTCCCTCCCTACTGCAGCACCATGCTCCCGACTGTTCTGATGACAACGAAAGCCATTGCGACTTGAGAAGGATACTGTTGGCTAAAGATATTGTGTAGAATTTTTGTTTTCACTTAGTCATGATCGAGAGCAAATTCATTCGTGAAGAAAGTACGTGCGATATTATCTCATCAGTAGCGGATCAATGATTTTTTTTTTTTTTTTTTTTTTTTTTTTTTTTGAGGGATGGGCATAGAGAGTTTAGTACAAAGTGATGCAATTTTACAATTCTGTAAGGATATATATGTACTACCCAATGTGAATTGTAGACATACATATCAAACGTAATTTATTTATTTACTTTAATTAACAAAACACGTGAAAATTTTCAATTTGTTCACTGATTTGTGGGGGGAGAGGGTGATTATGTTCTGCAGGCGTAACTCGTACACGAATCTTCTTTAACGCGAAACGTCTTTTCCGCAAAAAAAAAGTTAAATTATCCATGGATCAAGAGATACATTTTGTTTTACGAGTACTGATTCATCGTTTTGTACCCACTTTGAAAAATACAGTTCGTGAGGGAGAAAATAGTACCCTTTACTTTTCGTGTTAATCTCATTGTGACTTTTTCTTCGGCAATGTATGTTTCTCGAATCTTCTAAAAGAATTGAGAAAGAATGTTCAGCGATGTGGAACAACCGCACTTACTCCATGACGCAATAACTGTCATGTGCCAGGGTTATTGCAGAAGGAGGCGTATAAGATAAGTCCTGGAATGTACCAGACTGCCGTGGGAGGCATTCTTAACTGCGAAATATAATGGAATAGAAACTGAATCAGGTTGATCTAGTGTTTGACCTTCATCATTACTAAAGTAACGTTTTTTTTATTCTACTGATACCCAGGGGAAATACGAAATATACGATTCCGAAAATGACCTTCAATATTGTCTGATAGTTTCGCTGAATAGTTCAAAGGTATAACTTGCACGTGTACGAACTCTGCGGCTATTGTGCGATACTACAGAGCATATTTTAAGCTCTAAGTGCCGCCTTGTGATTTAATTAATGTCGCCTAGTAAAGTAAAGTTATCGTAATATTGGACACCAAGAAAATAAAGATGGCGGACTTTCAGGGCAGCCACCACACAAATTTCAGAATAAAACACCCGACACCCGTCAAAACATGGACTAGATAGAATCACACTAACACATTCGTGCTAACTTAACTATCATCAACAAACATTAATTTTAGTTTGATGAGACGTGAAAAAAATCGGAACCGCCATTGTGTTCATAACTTATTTAAAATTGCAGGATGATCCTTTTAAGATATTTTTGAGTATATCATTAAAACTTGCAAATATAGAAGTTAGATTTAACGATAAATTTCAATACTAAAAATCCTCTAAATACTTATGTGGAAACAATAAGCAAGACTGAATATTTACAAATTTTACTAAATAAACTATACAACGTGCCGAAACTGGATAATGATGGGTAAATAAAACAACCTTAATTATGCACTCACACACACACACACACACACATATATCTGTCTCTTATACACATCTAGATGTGTATAAGAGACAGGTTTTGTCTTAATTCNATATATATATAAGTGTGTGTGTGTGATATGTGATATATGTAAATCACATTCAAGGAACTTTATTATGTTGAAAAAAATGAAGAATGCTGTTCATAGATACAGCAAAAAACTTTTAACCGTAGATAAATAAAATTAATTAAGTACAATATATTCTATTACATGCAGACTACTAAATAAAAACTATGCACAAGAAACCTTATTACCTACAAAACAATTAACGTGAAAGAAATACCTAAGATATATCTTATTATCGAAAACAATTTTTTTGTGGGGCTTTACGGCTCGTCGACATCTAGGTCATTTAGAGCCCTAAAAACTTGTGCAGGTAGGGAAAATGCAGTTACGCACTAAGGAGAGCCAACAAGAGTCTCCCCGTGTGTGGGACTCGCCGAATGAGTCGACCATACCCACTAAAAACCCTTCTGAATTACAACTCAAATATCAACATATCTCAAAACATTACATATCTCATTATAAAAAAGAAAAAAGAGGAGAATGAAAGATACCCTAGAACAAGAGGTGACGAAGAATGGTCGGGAAAGAGAAAGGAAGGAGCCTTACACAAGTACGAAAAAGTAATGCCAGACTCATCTCGGGGGCCCCGTGTTTGCCAAACACGTATGTAATTACTAGATGTATGTCCCCTAGGGGGAACAATCATATTGCCTCACACTTTTCAACAACAATGAAGTTTTCCTGTGGTCTATTTTCACACGTTTGTATTAACCATAGCACCATGATCTACATCCGGTGAGAGAAAGTAAATCAGCATCTAAAAAATTACAACAGAGAATCTTGTATTAGACACAATCAACAATAAGACTGATTTTGGTCAATTACTAACGAATTGTCGGTAGTGGCCTACCAATAATAGGACCTACATACCTTTTCATATAAATGAAACCTGATGTTGGCTTCCGGAGGAAAATTATAACAGGACAATCTCCCTTCAGTTTCTTTCCTCGATAAATAAAATTAATCTCCTTTCAGATCTTTCAGACCTTTCTTGACAATAATATTTACCATGTTGAAGCTAAGCTGGAAGTTGAAACATAAACTAAAAGTTTTAATGGTTAGTTAAGCTTAATGAGCATATTGCTACTTTTACGAATAAAGTTATTTTCGACACCTTACGATTAACGTGAAACAATTATAAACACAGAAACATTAAATACACCAGATATTAAAGCAGCAAAACTTCCGTTTAGCTTCCAGTGTCGGAAGAACTTATTTGAAGATCATTCTTCAAGACCGAATAGAAACAGTCCTCTGCAGTGATCTCTGTGCTGCAAGGATTCTTTACGTTTATCGGCTATGAGTGATGAAAAAATTCACTATCTCGAATATACACGAGTTTGGGAACTTCTTTAGCGAGAACACGACACCTAGGAACAACACAAGATACGCAAATGGATAAAATCTAAACTCAGTTCAGTTGCCAGCTCTTGATATGTGTTACACGTCTACCAACGCCGCGGAAGCAACATACAAACTAACGTGTAATGAATTACAGTGAAAATACATTAAAAAATAAAGTAATGTTTTGACGATTTCCGCAATATATTTTAAGGAATATTTGTAAGATAGACTTTCCTAGGGGAGTTTCGTCAAGTTTGGTAGTAGTGAATACAACGTATAATATGAAAAATCACCAAGTACTGGAATATACGACATAGGGAGAATAAACTGCGTAGGGTGGCAGTTCTCCCAAATTTGGTAACTTCTCGTATTTTAATTTGGGTGTAGTACAGGTGCCAAAAATGAAGTAAAGTTAGCAAAATTAGATAATTGCCTTTTTTAAAACCCGAGGTCAGTGGTAGATAGCAAACAGTGACGACGAAATTTCTGAATATAAAAGAAATTGTTTTCATTTGAGTAACATTTCAAGTAATCCCAATAACTTCAAGTCCAATTTGAAAATTTTGACACCTTTGTATTCTAGTTACCTACAAAATTTTCTGTAAATTTTAACCACGATTATTCCAAAATTAAATGTTTCCTGGGAGGATCCCGGGTTGGGGGAAGTATAGTAGACCCCTCTGTACTTCCAATGCGACCCCGAGAAAATTTCTTAAACTATGCTGGGGGTGGTAGTGCTTGTTTCAAGAGATGGTACGGTCCCTTGTTCGCTTGTTAGTTCATTCCATTTTTCTTTCTTCAAATTAATATAAATCCTTTTTTTAGTTATTTCCGTAGGTGTATAGAACGATGTGACGTGTGAGCACTCCTTTCCTTCGAAACGCCCCCTCCCCCATCCCTGCTACCCCACGGGTGTCATAACCGTCTTCCGTGCTGACGAAATCTCGTCAGCCGCTGCCGCCTTCCAATTTGCGGCGCCGTTACCCTCGTCGCTGGTGACGCGATTCTCCGAGCGTCGACGCACCGTCGCGATGCGTTTTGTTCTCCGTTGCATCGCAAACACACCTCGCCGATCTTCTTTCATTGCGGAACAAATCTGGACGCAATTTCCTTCTAAAAATGAAGACAAGATGTTGGACATGGGAAGGCAAGATTGTTAGATGAGTAGGAAAGATGCTTATGGGGATGTCCGTCTTAAAAATACAATGTATGGTTATATATCTCGTGGAAAAATGAAGTGTAATATATCGTTCCACCCTCCTTGGACGATACACAATAAATTTATTATTTTCTACTAAACAACGTGGCGGCTCTAGATTTGAACCTTCCTCGGGTTTAATAAATGGTAACAACAATTATTACCATAACTACAGAAAAATTAAAATGTTTATTATAGTTTTTAGATCATTTAATGAATTTAAATAGAATGTCATGGAGTTACGCAGCATACGGGACGCACTTCATTCTCAAGAGATGAATAGGACATAATGAATGATGGTGACAAGAACATGACAGGACAGTACGAGTAGAAAAGAGAGAAAGCAAAATGAAATAAGAGGAAAACCATAGAGCACATGTCCTCTGCGGGTTTAGAAATAAATGTTTAAAAAATTACTTCCCCTACCTTTTCTATACCGTAGCCCCGTGGTTCCCCGTGTTGACTCAAATGACGACATATAATACAGCTGTACATATTCTACCGTAGCCGGCTGTAGTCATCTATACTTATTTTGATTTCACTCCATAGTACTTAAATTATTATTAATTTACAGTTACAGAACCTTAGTACATTAACTGACTGCCAATATGACCACTGGGAGCATTTTTCGCGCCGTTGGTGTCAAGTACCATCAGATGGAGCGGACGCAAACACGGGCTCAGAATTGTTGTGAAATTTGGAACTAGTTCATACTAAAGAAACTCTGCAACGTTCATTTAAGCAATAGTTAAAACACTTCTAATAATTTGAGGAAGATGTATCATTTCTCTTTATGTTCATTATGTTCGTGTATCCTAAGTTTTTGTTGTTTTTGGGCCGAACATGTATATATATATTCGGCCCTGTTGTTTAATGTGCTCTAACATTTCATTTCTTCTATTTAATCCTTTCCCCTGTTATTTCAACACTTGTAATAATGTATAGTATTGAATATATGTTTAAGTCGTTGAGACAGATTCCTTAATTAGTCACACGTATTGTCGAGAAAAACCCCAGTAAATTCAAGAATGATAACAAGGAGCTAAGTGGTCGACGCAGCTTTATCGACCAAACCCGTGAAGAGGTGAAGGTAAGACTGCTCCCATTGATCAATGGCTCTTGTTTATTACATGCATATTGATTTTCTTTGTTCGTCTCTTTCCAGACTATGAAAGACAAGATGAACATTTCAAGAGGACGAGATCGTGACCGCACTGCTCGGCAGGTAATGCTACTCAGCGCGCTCTGTGCTGAAATAACTTTTTTTTATCTTCATCCGCTTGCATTGTTTAGTTGAATCGATATATAACGTAGTTAAGCCCTTGTACAGCTGAAGCAGTTCATGTTGACCAAGTCGTCAAGTTTCATTTGTGGGAATGACTTAGGGCATTAGACCTGCTCTTTCGCCTTCCCTCCTAGTCATTAATGCGTATTGAACTTCAGGAAACTCACTGAAAAATATAGTGCAATATAATATTTCATGAACAAAACAAAAGGATATGAAGCATAACTGTTGTATTTGTATGAAGGTGACGTTTTCAGTGACTCTCACTAAAAGAGTGATTTACTTGAAATTTTGACGGGAAGTTACGTTTTGTTAAGTGATTATTTGAAATTACGATTTCAAAGGGGTGAATAAGGGTGAAATATGATTGTTCGTATTTTCTCTATTTTTTACTGTCTCTCGAACTAATAGAGAAATCAGCGGGTCCGTTGTCAGCTTGCCTCACCTTGCACGTTAAGGGGAATGTACACGGGGCTAGTGGACACCGCTTCGTGACGCCGCACAGTGGAGTATATTGAGATGAAACCTGGCCAAGATAATTTTATCCCGTGAACTTGATGGATTATGACGAATTATCGTGTATATGTATAGAAACAAATGTCATGTTAAGTTGCTCCTTACACATGGAGAACGCTCTCTGCGTTTTTAGCAAACCATCTGGATTTTACTTCTCACCCCCTTGTTCTTTTCACTCTGCGCACGTTCGTCTAACGCCTCCTCGAAGAAAAACCTCTTGTGTCTATTGAATGTCAATATTTTCTAATTAACTTTTTCTTTACGTTTGAATACAAAAATGAATACATTTTGAACATGTTTGCAGTACATGGACAATTGAGCTGTAATTTGAGTTGAAATGTGGTTGTGAAAAATAAGAAGCATTCACCCCGGGAGAAATATGTCATACGTAATACGAGCAATATGCTACTTTTTTTAACAATGAATGTGATGAAGTTTTTAACTTCTTCATTAAAACTTCATCCCTCTTGGGTTTTCTCCCTGTATTGAATTGCTGTTTCCTATCCACATTGGACCTATACATGTCAGTATTATTACAGTAATGATATTTTAATTCTAAACTTGAATTAATGGTAATGTGGAAATAATTCGAAATATTAATTTCGTGTTCAAAATATGATTAAGAATCCCCAGATTGACTACTATTAACCGGTTAATGTTGTTTGTATTACAATGAACCGCTAAATACAGAGGAAAAATGATTCCAGACTTGAACAAGATGAAAAGATATATTTAAGTTTGGATAATATCTATATTGTTTGTATTATTTACATATTGTTATTATTGTTGCTTGAAAATAAAATACCGCTGCCCGGCAAACCTATTTAAATTATCAAACATTTTGGATTCTCCGAAGGAAATATGTTTGAATTTCCGTACTGGCTTCATTTTCACGTAAGGCCATCGTCACTATATATTGAGAAATTTTTGTACTTCTTTTTACTCACGTTTAATGTTGGAATACTCACATAATTCTGTTTCAAAACTTTGATATATCGCAACTTTAAATAAGATTGGACTGAAAAGATTTTAATACTGAACAGAATCCAAAATTATATAGTTTCAATGAAATGAAATAGTCCTTTTTAATGTATTCGATTCGGTGTATTACACAAAATGAAGAATTGCATCTTCGATTTTTCTTTATACGTCTTTTTCTTTATCCATCAAATAGTGTTGATACTGGATCATTTTGGGTAATTTTATCGATCTATCTATTTGCTGTTACTCGAGAACCGCTCATCATCTCTCTCATCATTTTGTCTTCCTCCTCCCGACTTGGAGGATGATTCGGGTTTATATATTTGTTTCCGTGAATTGGAAAATTACACAGCGTTTCCTGTGACATCACAGGAAATATCATCCGCGAATTTTGCTTTCATTTCTGTCCTCGCTTTTATTTTAATTAAATAGGATTAAAAAATATCTGCCTTTATTCCACCCGCTCAGTGATTGAGATGTGTGTAGCACAAACAACCAGGGGAACTAAAGCCGTGCATCCAAGACTTAAAACTTCTCCCTCGCCGTTGAACCCCTACAACAAGTTCTGTTAAAAATGGAGGATTGCCCGTTGAGTTATGAATATCATAAAGCTATATCTTTCTTCTGGCGAGGGTTACGCGATGCCACCCTTTCTATAGTTATTCAGAATTGAACAGATTTTTTCGGTTTTGAGTAAAAAAAGGGGGCGAGTTTGAGCATTTGACATTGAATTTGGAATGAATGTTCCTGGTAGGTATGCAACTCACCCTCCCCACAACACACAGTGCGGAGATAGTTGGTGGGGGTGGACACTCCCTCTAAAAGGAATCGTTAGTATAAGAGATCAGAATTTTTTGATAAAACTGTGTTTTTCTAAGCGTGTGACTTTTCAGATTTGAAATTAAAAATTGAAGAAAAAAAAATTTCGGAATGGGGGGATTGTTTGAAGTGGTGGCTAGGAGGTGAATTCTAGCTGTTAAGAAACACTTAAGCATTATAGTTTAATCATCGACACTCTCCTGTGCAGTTTTAGAATAACTGAAAATCTCGCCCCTAAATGGGGATGGAGCAATTGAGGCTGGGGATGGTTGGCGAAGATACGAGATTTCGGCTTCTTGAGAGGACTTCATTGAATCTGTACACATGAGATTAACCCTTCCTTGATATTTAAAAGTGTGCTTTTCGTACTCGATTTTCGAGAAAGTCAACTTTCGACATACTAAGATTCGCCAAACGCAAAGGGGGAGCAATGGAACCTGCAGTTCAGGGAGTCCCTGTTAAATATATGGGAGTATCGTGACGCGAATTTTACATTGATTTATTTCAAATCATAGACGTCATGGTGATAGGAAGTAAGTACACTGCTAATTTACCTCCCAGTATATATTTCTGAATTTAATTAACTGCTAAGCAGAGGCGGATTTAGGCTCAGGCAATGTAGACAATTGCCTAGAGACCCAAGATTTTGGGGTCGCCAAAAGAAAGTGAACGGAAAACTTCTATTATGTGGAAAAAAAGTTTGTTTTCCAAATATGTGTTGCCTTTTTAATGTTCCCTAAAAAATGATTTTCAAGATTTTCCTTGGATCAGCAAAGATTTCCTATGAATTTAAAACTAAGTTGTGTTTTTAGATAAGTTTATTTTTTGATTTTAGATAGTTATATTGCTTATACAATAGGCATATTCTTGCATTAGGCTAAATAATTCTCCAATTTTTTGTTATACCAATATTTCAATAATTTCATATCTGCTTCAGGGCCACCAGTTCGTACAACGTGAATACACTTTACATATTATCCCATAACATTCACAACACCAATCGTGTAACATACTCCTCTGAAACCCACTACAATGAACAAGTTATACCTAGTCAATGTAAGGATGTGTGTAGATGTGAAGAGTGGCTGTGGGTTTCGGAGGTATATCTTGCATGATTGGTATTGTGAATGTTATGTGATGGTATGAAAAGTTGTTTGAATTGTTAGCCCTGAAGCAGATATGAAATATATTGAAGTATTGGCATAACAAAGAATTGGAGTTTTACTTGACCTAAACTCAAGAATATTCCTATTGTGTAATATGGAGGCTAAAATATGATCAATGATAGGTTTACTACTTTGTATCTTATTATAATAATAAATAAAATAAATAAACAATAATTTATAATAATTATTTTATTTATATATTATATAAATAATATTTAAAATATATGTGTACAAAATCTGCTCTCAAAGGGCACTAGATTTATTACTGCCCAGGGGCGCCAAAACTTTTAAATCCACCTCTGCTGCTAAGTAAACTATTGTGTGTGGAGTGTGTACACTGCAGTCTGTTGATGCTACCAGACTATAGTTTGCATTCACGTTTTAAGTTGTGCCACATACTGTTCCTATAAGGCAAATCCTTAAAAAGTATTTTTTTAAATGTAAATGCAGGGGGTTAATGGGTAACAAGTGAGAATGTATTCTTCATAAGTTAGTTTCCACAGTTTACATGAGCTTGTAGTACATTTTCTTAGCTTTTTAAAACATATCACACTATACCCAGTTACATAATAGAACAAAAAGCTGTAAGAACCTGCTAAAAATACTTTACAATTACAATTGCAGAAATTGTATGGTTTTATAATTAGATTATCCTAATTGACTGAATGGTGAGATATCCATCGAATTAATTTATATTGAAAAAATTATAATATCATACTTTTTTTCTCTACTGTCTAAATAGCCTCTTCTGGAGAACAGCCCAGTACGAGTGCCCTCCAGTCATGGCACTACAAAATATTCAAAACTGGAAAATGAATTGGATAGCCCCAATCGCCAATTCCTGGACGATACTTTGCACCAGCAAAACCATCTTGTCCGTACCCAGGATGAGCAACTTGACATCATTAGCGACTCCATAGGAACACTTAAGACTGTTTCACGCCAAATTGGCGGTGAATTAGACGAACAAGCTGTGTGAGTTACTGGTCAATGATACAATTGTATTTAGTGTAATTAAGTGGAAAATAATGTGATAAAATCAAATTTTCTGTTTCAGGATGCTTGATGAATTTGGAAACGAATTAGAAAACACAGATTCTAAGTTGGATTCAACCATGAAGAAAGTTGCTAAAGTGCTACACATGTCTAATGGTAAGCTTTGGATTTTCCTTTTGAAAATTTGAGTCATCCTATGCCAGAATGGAATATTGTGCAGTTCATATATCTTCTTGAAGTGAAGTAGTTTGTTTAAATTCGATTTTGGACTTTGAATTGAAAATTTAAATTAAATTAAATATTTTGGGATACCTGTATATTAAATTTATTGCATTTTAATTGTATCCACATGGAGAACAATAAATTAAATTGCTTTCCAGAAACAAGCAAAGCACCATCCCATTAATTCTGATCAAGGGCCCTTAGGTAGAGGTGGATTGAAAATTTCTGCACACTCCTTAGACAAAAAATTAGCTATGCGTTATAATATCAAGAGAACACCAACAAATTTGTATTCAACACAAAAATATTTCACTATTACATATTATAATGTAACTATGGAGTATTCAGTAAATATTGTTTATAAATTGTTAGAATTAAATTAACACTAAATTCAAGATTTATTATTTCTATAGATGCCACCCGTAAAGGAGTCTCTAGAGAGCCTATATAAAAATCTGTGCCAGGATGGGGAATTGAATGTCTTGTAATTTAAATATAAAAACAAATAAATTGAATGTGTTTCTTTATATAGTGTATTACAAGATTTTCTTTTCTTGAACTAATCCATTTTATTCTTCCTTGTTTCAGATCGAAGACAGTGGATTGCCATTGGTGTTTTATCTGGTATCATGGTGGTTGTTATCATCTTGTTAGTTGTCACCTGAAATGCTTTTGAGAGGTCCACGTGAATCGCTGCTTCAGCTCACTAGCCCTCCTCCTTACTCAGTGCACCGTGGCAACTGGTTCTTCAAAGCTTGCAATGAGAGCAAGGAATGGGACCTGGATCCAAGAACAATCTGCTGGGTGTTGTTTACTTGTGAAGTGTTTGTGAATGGAATTGATGATGGAATTAGGGTATTTGTGTGGATTCTCCATAGTCACTTGTGAACTTATGAGAAGTGTAAGTTATGTGGGTGCTTTATCTATTGTATTAAAATATATAATCTATTTATATTTAGAGCCCTGTATTTTTTTAGTAGTGATATGTGAATATCTATGTTTCAGTGAGTTGTGCTAAAATTTGTGATGTAACAAAGAAATTTTGTTTGGTAGGGAAATATTATTTTCATCCCAGACATTGCTAGACCTTGTTTACAAAGGATTCAGTCTGTGGTAGTCATGTTGTCAGTTACATTCTTGTTTCCATGATCATTTACGAGATTTTAAGTATTATATCTCTCTTTACAATAGAAGATTTTATTACTAACATAGAATTCCCAAATATTACACTCAAGTTAGTATGTATTCAGATATTGTTTACATAGAGGTTTGTTTTATTATTGTATTGGGTTTTTGTATTATATTTTAGAAATTTATTTCACTCTAAAGTGATATTATTTTCAGTTGTTCATATCTTTAAGTGGATTATATTTATTACTGAAATGACATTTTTCGATGTTAAAGAAATACATTGTTGTGATGAGATTGTATTTTTACCTGTTTGATTAGTTTCAAAAAAATTCTTTGAACCAATTTGCATTCAATTAATAGTCTCAGTTATCACATTAGTACCTGTTTTCAGCCTGAAATATGTTAATATTCTTACTTCAAGTAAATAACTAGCATTTTTTGATGCAACTGCTCTTGAGAGAGAAAATAACATTTTATCTTTAAACAGAACACAATTTTTCTTTATAAATAGATATAAAGAAAAAATAATTTATTCAAGTTAGTTATTCTGAATTAAGAAGTTCTTTAGAACTAGTGTCATTTTCTCAAGGCTATGCTGCTCTGATTCTGTAACTTTGAAACATTGGTTCACGATAAAAGTAATATATCTCTCATACATTTGTGTTAGCATTCTCTCATATAACAAAAAATTACTCCTTAGAAGTTTTCGGTATTTTTCTTGACAATATTCATATAACATTCTTCATTTCATAAATCAGATTTGTTGTTCGTTTTATTTGAAATGATTTAAATGACAAAATAGTCTTCCAACCAGTGAAAGTATATTGATTATAATTTTTATTATTTCCAATATTTCTTCAAGTAATTGGTATTTCAATGGTGCCAATACTTATTGTTACTTTTTATAGGCTTAACATATTTTTATCAGGTCTGATAAAGAAAATTCATTTTGTATTGTACTTAATCTCATTCTAATATAGATATTTTCAACTACTTCAACCATGATGCAAATAATTACTTAAGACATTTCTCTCTTTCTTCTAGTAGTGATTTTTTCTCTGCTGATTTTTTTTACGTTTATCAACAACTTTAATGGGATATCCGCATGATATAGGCAAATCTTCCAATTGACCTCTTATATTGCTTTTTTGTATTCAAGTCAGGAATCAGTTACAGACTGATCCCCTTGTACATTTGACATACCTTATTATTTCTAATTTTACAGTTGTACATAGATCGAGTCAGAATTTAAACATGTTGTTGTTCTTGGATTTTAATAATGCAACAAGTATTTGAAGAAGAGTATCAAACTGTGCAATTCAAGGCATATTTCATTTATAGAAAATAAACTTGATGTCATTGTGTATGTTTAGTATTATTGATGTCAGCCCTCTCTTCACTGTTATAGATTGCTATCCTTCCAAAAAATGCAGTGACTTTAGCAAAATGACACTGATGTATATAGAATCATTTGACATCTAAATAGCTTCTTGACTTGTCTCAAATGTGACATCAAAATTACTATATTGCTCTTTTGTACATTTGCATGGTTTTAAAAATCTCTTCTAGTGTTACAATGAAATAACATGAAATGTGGATTAATGTCATGATTTTTACTCAAAACTATGTTCATAGAGGTTTGTAAGAAAATATAGTTAAAATGTACTAAACTAGACTTACCTTTCTGTCTTTCTAACTAATTTACATTGCTGCATTTGCTAAATCAATTTAATTTTTTTCCTTCACTCTGAGAGCTATGTTATTAATTATTTCATGGCAGAAAATATTTGCTTTGAATTGTAACAGAGAGATTTTCAAAACCATGTCAATAATACATTTACAAAAATTGATGTATCTCTTGACATATTGTCTTCATTAAATATTTACCTATTCTATTAAATCATAACTGTAAATTCATTTTATCATATATGAAATGAGGTGAGTTAATTTATGTACCTGTCGTGATATATAAAAGCATACATTATTACAGAATAAAAAACAGTTGTAGGAATTGAAACCCAATATTTCCCCTGCTCTCAAATAATTCACTACATTTTAAGTAAGCTCAATATGCAATACAAAATTTAACCTATTCTATTCTTTTTTCAACAAATTCTTTTTTGTAGAAGAGAGATTCTACACTTCTCAGGGGTATGTTAAAACCATTAATCTCAAGTACTACTTACTTAAATAAAGTACAGAATATATTAATAAAGGTTGTCTGATATTGCACGGGAGTTTTAACTGGAAGAAAATTTTCTAGGGTATAGTTCCCTTGATTAAATCTACCTTAATATTGATCATTGAATTCATAACTCTAAATTTAAATTGTTTACCAGCTTAAAGTGAATAATGGTTAACAAACACTGTGAACTCTCAAAACATAAGAAACATGTCACTGAAAAATCATTCTTTGTAATTTCTTTTCAAAACCAGATTAAATTTCTTCTTATGGTTTATTAGAATCTTCGTATTGCATTTTTTCTATAGTGTCAATGTATTTATACATTTTCCAAAATAATATCTCGTTCTTAAATAAATAAATCATTCATTGTTTAAAGAACAGTTGCAAATGGCATATGACCATGCGTAGGATAATAAATCATTACTAACAAAATTACTATAAATTTGTGATAGAAGATATGAATGGTATTACACTTCTGCTCCCAAATGGCGCTGCTGCGCTGAGCCTAGTGTGTACATGCAAATCTGCCTCTACCCAAAGGAAAACTGAAGGGAAACCCAGGTCTGGATTGGGCTATGCGGAGATAATGTACTTGAGCTTGGCAAAGAAGCGTTCTTTGCCATTATGTTGTAAATACCATTCAGAGATAAATTGATTTTTAGCAGAAATGAGTTAGAAATGCCATGTTTTATGTAGTATTCTAAAAAATTACAAAGATATTGGCGCTTCTAGTGAAGTATTTTAAAAACTAGTGGATCATTGTGTCTTTGAGTATCTCATCTGTCGTTCCCTTCCCTTTGATGTAGAGGTTTCTTCTTTGTATTGTTTTGTTTGGATTTTGCATTTTCGAGATGCTTGTTTTACAAATGGTAAATCTTCTTAATAAGAAGAGAAAGGAAAATAAGGAAAACCTGAATTACTGCAACCAAGAGAGTTCTTAGGACCATTACAGCAACCACTTCTGGAGCATGAACTTCAAAAATTGGGATGCCAGGTAACTCTGCCTGTGTTCTATAGCTTCATAATGCTATGCTAATCATTCGTTTCATAGCTGTGAGCTAGTGGTTGATAATGTTTTCAAGTTCTCTTAACTGCCATCTAGATTAGAATTAAAAATAAATTGCGGAAAAAGTGCAATTCCAAGACAATATGTATTTCTTCTGCAGCAAATCTTATAAAATGCATATATGCGTTATTATGTTGTTTTTTGATTGCTTCAAATCCCAGTTTTCTTTATTTGACAAATAAGAAATAAGTATAGAAATACTTTTAAACTGGTAGGATCATAGATTTTCTGTGTACCTCCTAAATGATGATGTGCTGTTCATAAAACAATCCTGAGTGCATGCCACTACAGATATTCTCAGCGTATCTGTACATTCTGTTTTAATGAGTAATCCTCGTCTTCTCCGTTGCTGTCAATCTATCAAACTCTCCTGAACTCTGAAGATTGCCTTGACCTATTTGATTTGCTCACATCTGTAATTTGGTGGCACTCTTATGGTAAATATTGTGTGTCCCTGTAAAGTAACAATATTTTTCTTCTTCCCAAGAGGTGAGGTCAATCGTTCTACACCTTTGCAATAAATTAAAGAAAAAAAGATTTTATCCAGCCACTCAGAATAAATAAAAGAAGGAAACACTATCCCTGAGTCATCCTATCTTTCTGAAAATTAGTTTATTTAAATTTTTGTAAATTTGGATTACAATAATGCAACCATACAAGATTTGCCTAAGGTGAGAATTTATGATGTATTTTAGTGGACACAGTTGTATTAAATACTTTTAGTCTTTAGCAGTTCAATATTTTTTATTATAAATATTTATATATAATATGAATGAAGAATATTAAGAATAATTGAATGCCCAATACTCATTTCTATTTAGTGAATTTATCTATTTTTAATATCACCAAAACTTAAATTTATACACGTCATTTTATATTAGAAGACCCCATTTTATTTGGGTGTGTGGCAATTTCACATTTTTGCCATTTTCCTAAACACGTATATAATTTTTGAAAATAAATAAATATAACAGGAACAGAACAAAAAATGATCCATCCTTTTTTTTTTGTAAAACCAACTCTCCTTTAAGTTTAATAAATTGCAAGTATTGATATTTATCAAGTGTATATTAATGAGACTAATCCATTTAATTTTATTGTCATATGAACAGGCTAGGAAAATAACACTTGTAAGACAAAAGGCTTTGTTATATTATAAATATTTACAAATTTATGAACATTTTAAAATTATTATTGTTTGAACAATTAAAAAAAATTACTTAATGTATAATTTCAAAGAAGTCTGGGGCCAAATAAAATAAAACTTTTATTCTTGATGATTAAGTGTTATAAACTAGTTGTAGTATAATGACTGCACTTAATTTTAATGAATTAATTTAAAGTAAAAAAGATTTAATTCAGCTGAATTAGTTTTCAAAATAAATTATTCTCATTGAAGTTATTCCTTTACATGTTTTCTATACTGATTGCATGAATGCCAATTTATAAAATTCAGTTTAATAAAACAGAATTTCATTTTTGTCACTTTATGGACTTCTGAATTGCTTTTCATGTTCAAGTTTACAGGTAACTCTTTGATTAAAAAAAGAAACACACACACACACAAAAGCTCTAATGAAAAAATGATTTGTTTTGGCAAGGTCTCAAATTACATCTTCCTTTTTCACGTATTAGAATTTATACCTGGAAATTTTTCTTATTTATTTTAAAGAAAGTATTGTGCAACAGACAAATATAATAGAATCTTAACATCTTTAATCCCTCTGTACAATTTTTGTATAAAATTTAAATATAAGGTAATAATAGGTAACAAAGATTAAATATGAAATATTAACAAATCGTTAAATACACAACCACAGGCTAGGAGCTAATATTTTTATGACTGAACCATTGATTTTGTGGTATCATATATGAGTCTTCTGAAATGTAGTTCCACTGTTATAGGATCCATTTCTGGGGTTGTTTGACATATAGTGTGTTTCCCTCGTTTCTTGGATAGTCCTGATGCTTGAGCAACTGTTGATGGAGCCAATCCCTCTAGAAGAGTAAATAATGCCACATATTAGAAGACTAAAAGTGGTAATTGAACATACATCACACAAGGAGACTTGGTGAACTAAAAGTGGAGAGGAGTTATTTTTAATGCTTTGGGAGTTCTCACTTCTGTTTAACAATAGATGAATCGATTGCAACGACCTATAAATGTCCCCAGAAAAAGCAGTTAATCCTGAGGAGTGTGTGTTCAATGTAACTACACAAATATTATATTCAACCCTTCTTATCATAAGAAAGTTTGAAACGTCTTAAATATCATTATGTTACTAATTAGGATCTCTGACTACATATTTTCTCACAATATAGGCAGGTAGAAGACAAATACCACCACATTCGGA
Organism: Laupala kohalensis; assembly: GCA_002313205.1. Lineage (NCBI taxonomy): Eukaryota > Metazoa > Arthropoda > Insecta > Orthoptera > Trigonidiidae > Laupala > Laupala kohalensis. Next base: position 292,314 of record NNCF01126324.1, read on the forward strand.
ATAGCAACTATTGTGTGTATTAACTACTTAATTTTGGAAAAATGGTAGAAGGTTCAACTTGTAATAAAAATTTACAATAGATGAAGAATGGTCATAGAAAAAACAGATTGTACTTTGAAATTTCACTACAACATGTATCACAATTTATAATGAAATGTAATGTATAGTTTTTCCAATATAGCCTTATATTGAAAACCCACGCACATAAATTGAGGTTTGAGAATTTGAAGCTACATTGCTACTCACCAACAATTCGCACTTTAACTTTGCCACTCTGTCCAAAAGAACCATCTATGTATCCTTCATCACCAGTTGACAATGTGACTCGCAGTCCAATAAAAAGAGGTATATTAGTTTCTTTCTTGAAAAGCTTTTTAACAATTACTTCAAATGGATTTACAACTCTTTCCACCAATCCAACCTTCTTCTTGTCTCTGTAAACCTTCAACTTAGGTAATATAGTTTGGGAATAACTTTTGTCTTCAAGAGCTTCTAATAAACAGCCAGAAAATGCTAATCTACACGTGTTGGCGTGAAAATCAATATCCAATTTTGATCCTATTACAAGACAACCAGGGACAACGGATACTTGCTTATCAAATTCTAAAACAGCAAATTGTCGCACAGGTACATTTTCAGGATCTTCTGGATTATCTTCAAGAGTCAATTCCTCAAGATATTTGTAACTGAGGTTCAAATCAAGATAGTTGTCTGGTAGGCCGGAGTTGCAATCTTGAGAATCACTTTTCATCAGAGCAAATATTGTTATCCTAGCCATTACGGTATCATGACCCATTGTCACATGGAAACGACTCTTACTTAAAACAGGTGATTTGAAGTACTTAATTTTCTTTAAAGAAATAATTGCAGCATAGGATGGTACAACTAAATGGGGAGCAGCAATTATACCTCTTTCAAAAGTCTTTGGATCAAACTGAGTCACACAAATTCCTAATCTATCACCCTGAAATGCTCTCTCCACTGGTGATCTGAACATTTGAAGAGACTTAACTTTTTTTGTAGTTTGAAGGGCTGGTATCTCAATTATCTAAACAAAAATTCAATTATACTTAATACAGTACAGTACAATACATTTAAAATATCCATAAGCAACATATCTACTTACATCGTTGACATTAACTTGTCCTTGGAGAACAGTGCCAGTTAAAACAGTACCTTGGCCTCGTATACTGAAGCAGTGATCAACAGAGAACAAAAATGGATTTAAAATTTTTCTCACAGGAAGAAATGCCATTTCCTTCAAAACTTCAATAAAATTATTAATACCTGAAAATAAAAAATGAAAAGATCCTATGCAGTCATACATAACAACTTTACAAATTGAGATTCTCATAAAATAAAATAACAATAAAAAATAAGGTAATAACAACAGTAAACATAAATTAAAATCATTCAGTACATTAAAAATAAAAAATGATTTTATGAAAAGCAAATTAGTTTCTTGTGAATCTAGGTAAATATTTAATTTCAATATGTCAGTGGTTCTATACATAGATAAGTAAATGGTTAATTGATTTACTCTCAAAAAGCAAGCAAGGGATCATGCCATCAATACTGATCACACTGCCCAAAGGAAAATCAGAGAAAATCCTTGGCCAGGATGGGGCAAGAGAGATGAACACTACCATGCCATGATTTAGTACAGATAAAAATATTACTTCGTGGATCTGCTTCAAATGAATATGTATGTCCTTAAATTAAACGAAATTGGAAGAAACATAACAATTCTCACCTTCTGGATTATTTTCAAAGTGATCCATGGCTCCAGGCTTGGCAGCAATGCTTACAATAGGACTATCTTTAAACACAGTACTTTTTAAGGTGATTTGCATTTTCTTCACCATCTGAGGATAAAATTAATTTGGTATACATGAAGTTTAAAAATATATATTTAAAAAAATAGTTGAATACCTTCTCAATCAAGTAGTCACGTTGAGAAGAAGGTAATAAATCAGTTTTATTCAAAACAACAATCATTTTCTTGCAGGTTATTTCACCAATAACTAAACACTCGGCAGTTTGAGTTTGCATTCCCTTTGTCACATCCACAACAAGAATCATCATATCTATTATTTGTGCTCCTGAAGTATAAATGAATAAATAATTAAATAATGAGAGAAAATATTCCAATTTTATAATGCAAGATACAACACATACTACCTCCAATAATAGTTCTTATCAGAGAGGCATGTCCAGGGCAATCAACAAGAGTAAACTGTAACTTTTTGCAGGTTGTTTTATTACATAAATGCTCGGGCATATCCACCATGAAAGAACTAAAACCCAAATCAATAGTAATGCCCCTAGCCTGAGATTGAGGGTTTTTGTCAAAAGCAGCAGTACTTGCCACTGTACTCAAAACTTTTGCTAATGAAGTCTTTCCACTATCAACATGGCCCAATACACCTACATTTAAATTCAATACATTTCTTGTCATGTCTTTCGAGTAATCCATCTTGACATATGAGGGTTAGTTTGAAAGTAAGAGGTTATGAGACACAAATGCCTATTTCTTCAGACATACGAAATTCAATCAACGCTGGAACTTCAGAAGTTATAATTTGATTTTTGAAGTGTTCGTCATAATTCACAATAGATATACATATTATCATCGATTCACTATTCTTCAAATCACAATTTCCAATTTTGACGCAGCGAACTATTTCGTTACTCATATGTTTTTAGTTCACCGTCTCGTCGCTAGAGGTGTTTTGACTTCACAAAGATTTTCCTAAACAGACAGCAGTGTTCGTGATCGTTCGTGATGATGGTATACGTAGAACTAGCTTGGTGCAAGGAGTAATTTAGTGTGTTTTGAAATACTTATAATGTTCGTTTAAAGAAATGTTAGATCGAGCAGTGATCTGTTGCTTGTGTGGCGGTGCTCTAGTTCAAGTAGTTATTGTGTTAAAGTGAATAATAAGAAGATCCATTCCTCGGCGTGTCACCCTGTTAAGTGTTAGTGGCTAGCTGTTTCTCAATTCTAAGCAGAAGATCGTATAACAGTAAGTCTTGATTTTATTCTATGTATTGTTGTAGACCTTTGTTAATGGATAATTGTCACATCTCCATTATTTAACTGAAATAATGTGGTGTCAATCCCAGTCGTCTGAATCTTATGTGAATGTATGAACTAGTAATAATAGGATACATGATGTAATTTCAATTTTGGGGTTCATCTATTTGTTATAAAATTAAACAATTCAACACTATCTACTCCTAATGGTCAGTTGAGAGGTTTACTAGTAAATTTCGTTTTCATTCTGCGTATTTTTACTTCAGTATCAAATGAGATTTTGATTACTGTTATTTTTATTTAGTTCAAAAATGTTTCGTAGGGTAATTTGAGTCGTTTACAATTTTTTTTCTGAGGTGTATAGTAGATAATCAATTCATGCACTAGCATGTGTGTACTGTCAGATTGCGTAGGCTTTGTCACGCAAGAATTGACATTGCTGATACACTTTCTTAAATTTTTAAGACGTCTTTGATTATAGTGTACTAAGCCCGTGTAAAACAGATTAGACCTTAGCTAGAATTTTTTCATTAATTTGTAGTTTGACAAGTCTGCCTTCTGGCGTTTGAAGAACTGTATATTATGAACTTAGCATTTAAATTTTAGTTTTCTTGTAATATATTTTCATGGACTTATAATGCTATCGAATGTAATGAAAGTATATCATTATTGAAATTACCAGTTTTTTATTTATGTTTAAGTTATATTACCTACTTTAAACATTTCTCTGTCCCTCAGACAACGTTCTTTTCGTATATTCATTCGTAGACTTATTTCCTTATCGAAACTAATCCATTCCTTCGTAATTTTGGGGCCGTTATTAGTAACTGCACGTGTGACACCTCACGACAATGCCCGTTTGTCGTACCCTTTTTCTCCCTTTATATTATTGCAAACTTTGAATATGAAATGTCTATTTTAATATTTTAAGACTATACTTCATGACCTGACGTCATTGGTATGTGTTCTCTTCATTGAATCGAGAGCTTTGATTCTATCGTCGATTGGCTGCTCGACATTTTATACATTTTGTGACTAGTTTGAGGAAAATGTTTGGGAACCATGACTGATTTATGAAAAACTGAACGAAAACGAGTCACTGTGAAAGTAATTCCCCAAAACGAGGGATAGGAAGAACGAGAGTTACAATTGTTACTCGAGAGCAGAGCTGTCCAACTTACCTTTACTCTCCAATAATTTTAATACACTTTCGAGCAATCGGACCGGCATGGGATGAGGCTGGGATGAGGTTTGCCAAAATGTTGTCCGACGAATAGAATTCATGGGTTATATTTATTTATTTGTAACGCGATATTTTGATTCTTTTATAATTTTTTTTCAAGCTGGGAATATATAGTATATTTTTTGAACCTACAATATTTTGTATTATAATAAAATGTGATGTATGTAATTCATATTGTAATCTTCAACACGATAATTCCGAACGCGATTTTCTATTTTCTCTCACCGTACAAGCCGCGCTAAATAACAATTCTGAAACCATAGATTTATAAGACTAACAAGTTGTACCCCTTAATCTTTGATGAAATATTTGATGTAAAATGTACTGTGACTCGCGGGTCATAAAAAAGTTACGTGAGCAGCTAGTTGGACAGCGCTGCACTAGAACAACGTATTTGTTAATACTGTGGGGTGCGGACGAAGGAGAGTAACATTTGCTGTTCATTTTATTTCACTGAACTTGCTTCGTACATCTAGTATGTACACTGTGTTGTGGTTAATCCGTTTTGTGACCACGGTTCAGTTTTCACTCTCTTTCAAATGAGAATATACTATCATCGCTACATTTTGTAATTATTAACTAAAAAACTTGACTCTTCCACCGAACCGTTAGACTTGGGATGGGGAGTTTGGAAGGAGAGACGTTGGGTTGCCAGGGAACTTATGGTACGGAACCGACATATGTCTGGAGTAGGTGAGGGGAAACCCCTGCTGAAAACCAACCTAATTTGGCTGAGCAGGGTTTGAACCTACGCTCTACCACTCAACGGGATCGCGGAGGCGGAGACGCTACTACTAGACCACCGCTGCCGGAAATTTTGTCTCTGAAAAAAAATATTTTATTTTAGGTTTTAAATTTTTATGCGGTCTTTGGAATAGGGGACCCTAGACCTGTGCATTGTTGCGTCTATTAGATAATGCGACTCTGGTTGAAAGGGTGGGATATTTCCTGCGAGGGATGAAGTCCTCCCGATAGTTCAAGAGCGCCAAAAACACATTGTGTTTAAACGGTGCCGCAGTGCGATGATAGGGGCAGAGGAACACGTGTGTTTGAAGAAGAACCGCTGCGTGGGAATCCGCGTGTGAAGACTAGGTGTCGCGTCATTTCCGCCCGTACGAGTGTATGTGTGCATTCCGATGCTCGGCAGTCGTGTTGTGGAGCGAACGCGTAGCGGCCTCCGCGGTTCAGCTGACTTGTCGGTCCCCCTCCGTGGGCGGAAGAGCGGGAGATGATCGGAGGCGCCGCTTTCATGCGGGCGACGGGTGGAGCAGCGGAGCGTGTTTATGGAACGCGACGAGTAGGGTGGGGAAGGGGTTGTTTTTAAAAAAAACTGCGTTCATTAATTCATAAATTGATTCCTCGGTGAATTCGTTTCATCGTTTATTAAGTTAAATTTTGTTCATTTTACAGTATTATGGAACATTGATACTTTTTAATCTCAATAAATAATGATGTGATGAAGTGTAAAACTTTGTTAGAGCTATGCTCCAAATGGTGTACGATCGTAAAATTAACGAGAAGGATAGAAAGGACTACATATGAGGCAAAATCGAGACAATTTTTTAAAATACCGATTATTAAATATATAATGCATATTTTTAAAACATTTTCATATTTTAACGCATACAGAATTGGGAATTAAAAGTTAACACACACTGTTGAGAAATATATTTTTTTACCGCATTTAGTTATTTTCTTTGTTTGCTCTAAAACATACATTTTCTAAATATTTCCAGATTGTTTGCTAAGTTTGATACATTTTCATTCACCATTTACTTTAAATGCACCTGAGCTTACTGATAAAAAAAATTGTAATTTAATATATTAATATTTTTAGGGAGATCAATGGTTCTTTTTAGCGTGATACTAGTGAGATTTTTTTGTACACCATTAATTACGCATCGAATCGGTGTCACTAAATACGTAGAATGGTACATTGTGTTTGAAAAATCAGGTTCTGTTTTTTTTCTATTCTGGTTTTTCTTTGCTTCGATATCTCATATCAAACACAGATAATTCGAGACAATATTCTTCCTGAACCGGTTGTGTGCAAAGTGTTCCAGAGTATATGAACAGGCTCATTCCGTCACTCTTGCCTTAGCCTGAATGGTAATATGGGTATGATTAGAGTCCGGATACACATTTATATCACTCGAAATAGACGAGCAAGAGAGCAGCAATGAAAACGAAGGAAGGCAAAACATTTATAAACATGCATTACGTCTAGAATAACAAAGGTATAATACATTTTAGCAACTGTTGTTAATTCAATTACTTCACATGACATTATATTGTGAAATTATCGGGACGTATTCTAATGAGTATACACCTTTTTTTATCCAATACAGCAAAAAATACTTTTATCGTTATATGGGCATAATAAATGTGGCCCAGTCATTCCCAGATATCTCGAAACACATACGAATTTGGAAATGTATCGATCCCATCAAAAATAGGAATTTCGCAAATATTTGGATTCTAGGTATGAGTTTATATTTCACATGCACGTCCGCTTATAATTTGGTCTCCAATAAAACTATGGAAGATTCCGCGATTTGCACAGAAATGTCATTTTCTGTTATGCATCTCGTGTGAAAATAATTACATTATTGACATACAGGTCAACAAATCCCGTGCTTTTCTGAAGAGAACCTGCTTTACGTGTAAAGCTTTTAGAACCTAATATTTATCTTATTGTAAAGTATTGTACGTTTATTCTTAAACAGGAATGAGAATGGACAGAGCGATGCATTATCTTGTGTCAGCCGTGTCCAGTGAGATACAGTCTTAGCTTTGGTCTTGACCTTTCCCACTTGGAACTTATCTCTTGTGTTTATCTTGAGCGCTAACCTATGATGTGAATAGGGTTTTGAGTTCTCCCTGGGAGTGTGTGCATTGAGAGTGTTCTTCTCATTGCCAGTCTCTGATGTAAATACGTGAAATAAACTCTTTCGCAATGGTTTTATTACTTGTGCTTACCTCATATCATGATGTCGGTTTTTCATCTTTTTAGTTGACTACGTAACGTTGTCTATTTTTATATGATAAAAATGTAATAAATATTTACGAATGTTGTATATCGGAACTATACACCGCAGAAATAATTGGAGAGTTGTATATTTGGTTAATGGGAAGTTACGGGGTATTAATTTAAAAATCCGTTTAGTGTTCATTCAATATTTTTTGCCGTATTAGGCTTGTGCATTCTTACCAAGAAAATAGCGTGTGCTCAAAAGATAATGCGGATTTTTAGTGAGCTTAGGCAGGGTATGTCAAGGAGTTGTTGATGGTTTAGTGTGGATCCGTGTTAAGGAGAAAACGCTACTCCTTCGGTATTTTTTAAGGTGGTATACGCGCACCATGCGCCAGACAATCACCTAACCATCTTTGAAACTTTTAATAGTTGGGTCTTTTCGGTTTATGTGAGAAATATTCATTATAAAAGTAATTCATGATTTTTGGTATGTTAAAAACTGCGATTAATTATTTATACCGTTTAAATTGATACACTATTTAAAGAATGGACTCTAGTTAAAATGTTTCTCTAGTTTTGCTGCAGTATTCGTCGAATAACTTATTATTGTTCGGAAAGACGGAGTAAATTCCTCTTTAATTTGCGACATCTGTGATAGTTTATTTATTTGATATCGATTGCGTTGTAAAATTACGTAGAAATTTCTTTAAGAATAGTTTATCAGAGATTTTATCCATAAGAGCACGTACGGCTTTAAGACGGTTTTATTCATATACTTACCCCGCAAGAAGCAGATTGTATTAGACAAGTTTATTGGTAATTAAAAAATCTGGAGTGTTCTCCATTCCACTTTCCAATTAAAACTGCTAACAAAAAGATCTAAGCACTAAGCAACCTACATTGCAATAAAAATATAAGAAGACCGAAAAACATATATAAATCAAAATATGTAATTACCGAACGCAATGACATATTTAAAATATCAATCGGTGTAAGTATAATTATCCTCACAACCTTATGCAGAATACTCCTGACAATAATATTTGATCATTCAAGTACAAATTAAATGAATTATCTTCAACCTTACACTCTTCGCAATTTCCTTGTAGGCTGATCTAAAGTAGGAGCCTACCAGACAACTCAAATTTGCGTAATAATATTTTGCTGTACCTCGAAAATGGTGCGACGCGCGGAAATGCATTAATTGAACAATCATAACATTGACGTAAATGAATTAACTGTACAGTTAAATTGCTTCTACGCACATTTTCAGAATTTTGAATTTTAAGAAACCGGACGTGAAATGTTTCGATGCAATAATTTTTTCGTGAGTTATCGGGGGAATAAAATTCTTAACATACGCATATGACGTTGGACATCGTCGCTAAAATTTGAAATTCTCTCCAGGATTTAATTTGTAAAGATCCGAAGAGATGTCGATTTTTTTCGACCGATTACAATACTTTCATTAGACATTATGTATAATTGGAGGGTAATGACTGTCGCCAGGTCGTTCTCAAGTAATTTTTCGTCATCTCTCACTGAGGCACGTGATCTTCGACACTCGAGACTTCGATTGTAAATGCTGAACTTGGCAGATGGCAACTAGAGCGTTCGTGCCGTGGCGGAGGCTTCGCTGCATTTCTTTTTGTTGGCGCTGTGAGCCAGTGACGGCGAGGAGAAACAGTTAGGAGAAGGGGGCGGGCGTTCGCGTCGGCGACGGTAGACGACGGTGGGTGTGTGTCGCGGGGCGGGGGACTCATCACAAGCAGGCCGCGACGCCGTCAGTCAGCGCAGGCCAGGCGAACATTGCCCTGTCCTCCCTCTTCCCCGCGTGCTCTGCGTCAGAACGCGAATTAAATTAAGGACTTCTTCAGTAATTCATTTTGTTTCATTCTTCAATACTATGAAATTTTAACAGTGCGACTATTCAATAAATGAAGCAACAAATCCTGACTGAAAAAAGACCGAGCACCAACAAAGTAATGTGGCAGTGACTTTTAAAATACAGCTTCAAATAAGCAGTATAGAACAAAAGCACAATGTTGAAATTTAAAATAAGTATCACCAAATTTGTTTTAAAGGATGTGATATTAAAGCTCTATATCGACTCGATGAGGCAGGATGAGTGATTGATGTATCGCATGATGAACGTATTCATACACTGATCCTCGTACGTGTTTTAATTGAGACAAGATAACAGTTATGTAATAAACCCATATTTCGTTAAAATGAAACTTCAAAAGTTTTGACAAATATTAAATCTCCATCATTACTACTTTATTTGTCATTTCCTGTGCATGTGTTTTTTTTTGCTTTGGGTATTGGGGCACGGTGAAATCTGGAAGGGGTGCTTTTAAATATCCGCAGGAATCCCTGGTCGGATTTAAACGATGTAAATACGTTCTAGCGTATTTGCTGTAAGAGGTCCATAACAGTGACGCAGCCTGTTCCCTCCGAGCTGCCGGAACTTGCTCCTCCATTCCTGTGCTGTTACGGATGTCGTTAACGGATTGATGTGGAGTTGCGCCAGATGATCAAGGCATGCGTCCTCTTGGAAGGAGTTAGTAGAGTGTTACATGCCGCCGCTACTTCAGTGTTCGCTCTCCACAGGTTGTGGTTGAGGACGAAGCGAGAAAACGTGGGAGTTGCCACTTGGTTGCTCCATTTGCGGGAAGGAGACTGCGAAATATTCATATTGATCTGGCTGCCCGGTGGTTCAGAATTTTCCATCCTCCGCCTCATCCGTAATGCGTGATTAAGGGCGGCGAAATTTCTTGTTTTAACGAATTAAATTTTAATGCAATTAATATTTTTGCTATAAGACCTTTTCAGGGATGGACAAATAAGTAGCCAATTATTTAGATATCTAATTCAATTTAAGGATTGTTTCGTAAACTATTTTTATTTTTTTCACAAATCTGAGAATTAGTTAAATAAATAATTTTCTTGGTAGGTGTGCGGTGTTGGCTACATTATCAAAGAATGATAAATTAAAGGTCGTTAATTTGTTGCTCATAGTTTATTATTGCTTTAAAGCTTTTCCGGCTGCATAGCAGCCATCGTCAGTAGCATACACTGGAAAAAATATATACACATTAAAATAACATAAAAAGTATACAATAATTGAAGTGTGAAAACAAAGTATTGAGTGAAGTGTAAAAAGTATTTAAATTATGACATAAAATAGTTTTTTTCCGAAACTTTTCGTGGACCTTAGTCGTCCGAAGCGTACTTCGCCTTTCAAACATTTTGTGGACCCCTGCAGAATTTAACGTGTATTTTTTAAAAGTTTTTTTTGGAAATCTAGATGTCAAGTGGATTTCCAAAATCATTGCGGTTTTGATATGCTTGCAGTTTTATGCGCTGTGGTTTGGTAAATTGAAAATGTATGCGTGGCTTACACGTTACAAAGCAACCGCGTGGAATTATTTAGCTAAACTCTTTGAGAGCTTATTTTTCTTCTGACTCGTAACCTACAGTTTTCATAAGATTATTATTAGCTAGAAATATTTTTCCATGCTGAATGTGGTCCTGTTTTATTAAATAATTTACTTCGACGATTTATGTTCATCGAATTGCTTGTGTGGAGAGCTGTTTTTACTCCACAGGTAATGACCAGTTCAGTACAATACGTCGTGGCTGTTAATCGTTGAAATCTAAAATACATTTTAGTTAGATTAATCGTTTAAAATGTACCTGTTAAATTGACTAATTAAGTTTTGATACGTGAATTATCGTGTACCTAATTAGCGCTATTGTATGCACCACTAATAATAGAATGCCCGTATTTCGGCTGTCGTTCCGCCCATTCGCCGAGATACGTCTGGTGTGGATTAATGGGAACATATCGTGCCAACGTTGCGCGCGCGCGCGTGTGTGTGCGTGCGTGGGGAGAATACGAAGTTTTGTGTAGAACTGTCTTCTTTATCGCGTGGGGCTTGCCTCGCCCTGGATGAGTCACTTGTCTCTACGAGATTTCAGACGATATGGAACTATAGAATCTCCTTCCATCGTTTCCCCTAAAGAAAGTTGTAATACATTTTGCCGAAAAAGCAACGTTGCTTATGGGCCCACAGAGGAAACAGCGATATACCACACTAGTTTATCCTTTGAATCCCGAAGTTCTGGGAACTATTGTGTGACGATTCTTTGTATTACCCTATGATAAATTACAGCGTCAAATGGTGTACGATGGTGTAAAGTGGGGTTGTTCTTTGTAAATCGGTCAAATCGAGAACGACAGTAATTTTTGCGCACGTGTTAATGCGCTTTCGTATATGTTTTCCAGTGTTGCCACTACATCTTGATAACAGTTATTTTCTCTATAGATAAAAATAAGAAGATGCAAGAACTGGTTTTGAATACCAAAGGTAGTAACTAACATATTCGTATTTATATAATTCAAAAAAGAAAATGTGTAGTAGATTATAATGAAATGAGGACATGTAGCCAGTTCGTTGAATCCAAATTGCAACAACTTTGAGCCAACTTCAAAGAATATTCTATAAAAATACACAATTTTTGTGTGGGGTATGGAGCTTGAAATCCTTCATGTAGCGAATACATTGATGGAACATCTTTGTGAGTCGACAAGGGTGTTTGCTGCCACTGGGCATGAAAGGAATATTATTGCTTTAGTATTGAAACAGTCCAGAGTAATTGTCGACGCTCCGTAGAAAATTGAGATGAATGAGACTTCCATGAGAGAAACTTGGTTGCATTCGGAGATTCTCATCTGTGAAATTTCGAGGGATATGCTGCATTAGAAACGCCTGGATAAGTATAACGTTTCCCGGATGTACATTCACCACTGTTTGTTTTAAATGTCAGTTGCAGAAATACTTCTGTTCATAAAGTACTACATTTACGAAATTAGTTTTGCTGAGAGCGAGAGAGATTTCGATTTGTAGGAACCATGTATTTCCTTTGTAGGTATGTTACTTCGTCATTTCATTAAGTTTAATTTTTTTCTCTCTCGTGTTTCGTAACGGTCGGGAGTTGTAATTAATTTTTTTTTCAGGGAGTAGTACTGACACACTGGATATTCACGATGCACAGAATACCGGAACTTGTAACACTGTAACCTGTAAAGTCCGTGTGTGAAATAAAATACGTAATATTCCGGAATTTTATTATTGTTTGGAATGATGTTTTCCTGTGACTATTCACAAGTGGATTGAGATTCTCGTTTTAGTCAAAGAATTCTCATTCGGCCGGGAAACAAGAAATCAAAAGGGATCAATCGTTTCCGGTACGAATAAATTAATGTGTCGTCCAGCGCTGCCATGGTTAGTTGGATCGTCACGATTTCTAACCCTCTCCCAGGAAACGGTTGAAGCAATACTTACTTTTTCACCCGTACCTTTTTGCATAGATAAGTTGTTTTTATTTAATTCTGGATGCCTTAACTCAATGTTTTTGTACATATATATCTTCCATGTACGTGGAGAAGATATGTGAAAACTGTAGTCAAATGAAAATGTTTACGAGCCGGGAATCGAACCCGGATACCCTGCTTTGATTGCAAGGGTGTAGACCGCTACACGAGAGTCAACATTCTTTCGACCAAAGCAGGAGATCGTGTCTAATTTTAACTGGATGTAGTTATCAAAATTTAGTTCTGTGTCTCTTGTATTCGTGTCGTGCAATGTGCTTGTCTCGTGGTCGTGTGCCACTATTGAGTGCTCATCACTTGCTCATAGCCGGTGGTTAATCGTTAATCGCGCGTAACGGATCTCTTGGCGTCGATGTCATTCTTCCCCGTCCAAGCGCTGTGTCAAGGCTGCGTGCGTCCGAGGTTACGTAGCTGCTGTACGCGAACTTGGCAGAGGACTGTGCTTCTAACCCATTTGCACTCTGAAGCCACTCCACCACTTTGTGTAATTGCGACGTTGACGTTGCGTGTGAGTTTCCACTCTTCAACTTTTGCTTCTATTATTTTTAAAATTTATTTATTTATAATCTTAAAATTATTTTTACTTCTGTTTATTGTTAAATCGTAATATTTCATTTATGCTATTAATGGGAAGGGATGCAGTTTAATACTTTAAATTGTTGGAGAGATCTGACTATGATCACTGACAAAAAATAGATTATACTCCCCGTTACGTACGTCAGCGTGAAATTTCGGTCCTAATTGTTAAATCTATTGGTGCGTATTCTTTATATGTATTTGAATAATTTTTTTTATTTGTGGAGATGCTTTTGAACACGGGACCAGTTCTTTCAGCTTTCTGTCTAAATCTAAATACATTTAGAAGTTGTGTTACGATGGTACCTGGTACATGATTGATTCACATTTAATTATTGAAAATGTATTAAACATCGTCCATTATTTTCCAATAAAACGTTTAGTGACCTTCACAGTGGTCGTTTCCGTCGTGCCTCTGGTAAATGAATCCGCTTGGCCATATTTTGGTTGGAGGCCGCGCTGGAGGTCATCCACCTGTCGGGTTGTTGGTCGCACCTCGTGGCGTTGGCCTCCGACCTTGCATTTACTGACCCAGAGACCTCGAGGTCATTCAAGACTCGCTGGACGTTAGGACAAGATGTGCAAACCGGTAGGTGCTAACAGAACCGTCTGCGAGACACGTCCTTGGACCACAGATGGCTTAATTAAGGTCATCGGAGATGGGATGGAAGATTAGGTAGAGGTAATGTTCGTGTAAACTACTTTTATCAAAAATGTATTTGGAATGAATTTAAGAGATGAGTGATATTACTGTTTTTCCATCGATTAACTATTTCGATTTTAAAATGTAATGGGGAAACTTAGAACCATCCATTATGTTCAGTGTACGAACATAAATTGCTATATTGTACTAAATTGTAACTATTAAATGTATAATTTTCGTACAATTTATTTCTTTGAATATTCATGCAAAAAAGAAATCCGAGTCAGAATCCTCGATAGAAATATGACACCATTTGCCCTTTGGTTCGTGTCAGTGTCATCCTATTCTATCTTGGGCCCACGGAATATTTTCAAACTCGAGGTTCGAGACGAAATATATTTAGAAATGTCATTATCTCTGCCTACGCGTAAGAGCTTGAAATAGCGTGTCGAAGAAATGAAAAGGGTGATGTTTAAAAATAGGTTGTATTGTCTCTTAATGAGGTTGCAATTATGAAGTACTGTATGATTGTTGTTAGTTCCTGATGAATTATATTGAACCTTCCAAGAAAATTCAATTTTAAGTGAAAATGATAATCATGCTCAACGTGTATTGCTGTGTTAAGCAGACAGGTTTTATTTCCAGTTACTCTCTTTTACATAAGTGAACTATCCCTATTGATACCATGACTTTTTTTTTGAATAAGGGTGCTATTCATCACTCTGATTTGTTAATATTTTTGGGCGTGTTTGATGTAACATTATTCCGTAAAGCAGTTTTCAGTATTACGGATCGTCCGGGTTCTTGCAATATTTTGCATGATTCCAACATGTGTATATTTTGCGCGCATCGTGCTCACATCAAATATTTGCCAATGTCCTCATGGTTTCATTTAAGATCACCTGATACAAAGTAGGTTATTTATACATGGTTAACTGTTTGTAAGGTTTTAACTGTTATATAAAAAATCTAAATTTGAGTATTCATATTTGTGTTCATTACTTGCCAAGCGCGCTGGACGTGTCTCGCTGAATTTTAAGCAGTATGTGTTGTGATGAGGGCGGAAATCTAGTATTCTGTTTGCTATTTGATCGTTGAAGAAATGTTTGGTAATCTTATCTGTTCATCTCTGACAGGGAAATTTGATAATAATTCTACCGATTAGTCTACCGATAATTCTACTGATAATTCTACCGATTATTTACCTTGGTTTCCAATAATTTGACCCACTTAGTCGTTCTTAGACCCACTTAGTAAACTTATTACTCTGTTTTGAAAATGCAATGTTGGATGAGTGGTAGAATTCGGAAGACGATTAGTATGAGTGTTACGAACTGAAAAAGAGGGACGATGATGGTCTTCAGTCGACTTGAGTCATGAGATGATGCTGTGCTCCCACTCGTGGCAAATGATTAAAGTATTGTTGGGATTTTCTTCTCCTTATTTTGGGACGTTTTAGAATCGACGTTTTTTTTGTTCTAGCGTAGTGGTAACCGTGGTCTGTTGTATTGTATTTTTTTCATTTTTTCCCTGGATTTGTAGATGACAGCAGTCGCACTGCTCCTCGGCGTCGCTCGATTCGCGTATCGTCATCCGGCTTCCTGAATCAGAGGGAATCCCCGTGGCGTGGATGCTGTGCGAAAGAGGGAGGGAGAGAAAAGGGTGCGGGAAGTGGCCGTAATTACATTGATGATGATTGGACTGCAGGTGGCGGGTACTTTATTTGATTGAGGGACTGAACTTTTCCCTCTAGCGTAATGGATATTGGGCGTGAGTTATGTATCACAAGGATCCAGAAGAATGAAAATGAAGTTCTGTATATTTTGTCAAATTTGAGGTTAAGCTCGTGTAAGTATTTAGTAATTTCTTTCTGGTTATCCCTGACTTATATTACGTATCAAGTGTTCATCTTACACATGCTTCAGTAAGTCAAAACACGTATTTTTTTGTTTGAAATCACAATTTATGAACACGTGATTAACTCTGTTGGGATTTCCAATATATCTATTTTTTGCGTGAATTACGAGTGTATATGCTTGGACAGTGTATAGCTTAAATTTAGCTAAACAAGCGTTAGCTAAATTGTATGCTTATTTTGGACTATAGAATATTACAGAACCAAAATGTTGTTTGTTGAAATCACTACCTGCGTCGTGTATGAGAACTGCGATTTGTTTTGCGACCCCAAAGATATAAGCAGTTCTTCTCAGCGCTGCGTCAACGTTGAACACTGGGTTTCTATGTTCGCCCTGAAGCTTGGGAAGCTAATTTTAGTTTGGTTTCGTTCAACTCCAGCGTTAGGACAAATAAAGAATAATACCCAAAATGTTAGTAACTGTTTTACTGTAATTACTGGTGTTCGAATATTTGATGCATTCAGAGTTTTTTCGTCGGTTTTCCTTCGGGTATCGGTGGACTTGATGTATGGGGTCTCTAGACTCTTGCTTAGGGGTGGAAGTCGCAGTAGTATTGAATAACTTGTCTCAAGTTTTGAGTTTTTTAATGGATACGAAATGTAAGCAAAGTTTTCCAAATACCTTAAAGATTTGATAATAGTATGTTTTTGTTAAATAACTTGTTTGTATTGTATTTATATACAGTTGTTGGTGTTCTTTTGATATAATGAAAAACGTAGCTAAGTATTTATTATTATCTTACGGTGACGCAGATGTCATAAATCCTCCTCTGCAATAGACCCCTTGATAGTAATTGATGGGATAATAGCGTGCTTTTGTAGAGTAAATTATTTTATTGTCCTCCACGTGATCATACGCAGTTGTAACAGCTTTCCTGGCGGTAAATTTATTTATAGATACCTCGTAATCGAATTTTAATAAGCCTTTACCTCTTGAAATACAACGCTCTCGATGACATTGCATACGAGAGATCTCCAAGGCGCGGAGCGAGAGACGAGACGATGTATGATATACCTCTCGGGACGAAAGTAAACCCGAAGAGCGAGTTCAGGAGTGAGGGAGCGAGCGACTGGTTCAGGGAATCTGGATCGCTTCTTCTCCGCCGGATGCGCCCTGCTTCTTCTTCCACTACTTTCTCGAGCGCCTCCTGCCGACAGCACTCGCTCAAATTTATTCCTCTATTGATCCACACGCGAGCATTATGTTCTCTGAAAAGTTTCTAAAAACATTTTAAGGATGCCCCAAATTGATGTTTTTGTGCTCGAGTACTTGCCTACTCCTTCATCTCGGGTACTTTTTTGTCCTGTTATTTTTTCTCGCAACCTCTTCCTAGGTATTTTATTGTAAAATGGCCTTTACACACCGGGTTCTGATATATATATATATATATATANATATATATATATATATATATATATATATATATATATATATATATATATAAATTATATAATTTAAATTTAATATGAAACAGAAAGGATTTTCTTTAATTTTTAGAAGACAGTGATGTCGATTTATTTTCAAGATTTGCTTTATATATATAAATTATAGTGAATAGATCATATTTCTTCATACTCTCCAGGAATATTCCCTTTTTATCACACGTTTTTTGTCTTCTTGGTCCTTTTGTGGTTCCTATTGATATGAGAACAACAGCCACCGCCCATGTGGAAGTCCTGGATAGCAAATAATGTAGCAAGGAACGAACTTACATGTTTCTCAAAACCCAAAGAGTGAGAACTTCCCCTATCCTTTGCCCCATGGATGTACGCTCGCATGCACGAGAGCTTCATTGAGTGGGCTTCGCACTGACGTTGGCTCTAGCGATGCCTGGCTTCCCGGAATGCCAGCAGTGCACTCTGTATTTTTGGGAACATGATAATACAACACTTGATATAAGTATGATAAAATGTTCTTGGAATTTTCTAGTATATCAGTAGAATAATTTTACAGTTTCTGGACAACGTCGCAACCAAAGATTTTAGTCGCAATCCATTATTGATTGCTAAAACTTCGTCGTCCATTTATTTTATTTAAGTGTTGTGTCATTTGTATTTATTTTCTGTGCTCTTTCCAAAGACTCGAAACATTGGACATGGTACCTATAATTGCTCAATTCGTTCTTCGCACATCAGGAAGCTCTACCAATCTCGCAGATTTCCCATATTCGATAGGTTATTGACCCTTGGTCTTAAGTGTTAGTGTGAAATGACTTTCGTTTCGTGTGGTATTTCGAGATTTTCTAGAACCTAAACCAGCCGAAGTGGGAAAGTGAAGACTGCTATACAGCGACTGATCTCCAGTGAGACGTTTGCGCAGGAAGGTGATGGCCAAGTTTTTGCTCCGTCTCTCGTATTCCTGAATTTCTCTTACTAATTGCTCTTAAGACGACCTGTCATTTCACGTCCTGCAAGTGAAGAGAATCATAGAAATTTATTTAAACTGTTACCTCAGTAATTCATTCGGTGTTTCATTAATAGATGTGTCGGCGTATGTTTTCAGAATTCGTTATTAGCGTTGATATCGAAAATAAATTGTATGAATTCTTACAATGCCAATTAAAAGGTTATACCCAACTCAAAGGAAATTTCACGACGTGAGTAGTTTAAACCATTCGTTTATTAGTTCAACCCTCTTTTATTTCTTTAGTATGTCCAAGGATCGTTCATTACTTCTTTATTTCGTATCTTATTTATGTCTATGAGGTTCAGGCCGTCAGGCAATCCCTTCCTCATAGCCATTTGATTTGAACGAAGAAATCGAGAAGGAGAGATGTTGGGTTGCCAGAGAATTTACGTAGATATGTCTCGAGTAGCTGAAGGGTAATTCGAGCTGACAACAGGATCGAACCCGCGCTCTGCACTATATCGGGAGCGAAGCCGTTACCACTACGCCATTGTCATTTAGTGTAAGGTTTATAGTATATGTATAAATTTACCTCACTATAAAATGTTGAGCAATATGTAACTACGTTGTACGCATAACAAATCATATGAATAAACTGACCAATGAATTAATGGTTAAATATCAATTTTAATCGAATGTATGTAATGAAGGCTTAAGTTAATGTGTAACGATGTGATTAGAAAAGGACGAAAGTATTTAGATTAGTCATTGGCTGAGTGATGTTTATTTTTTTCCTAAGCTTCCATGTGTCTACTATGGCGCTGTAAAATGCGCACACGAAAATATAATGGAATACTGTTCAGTGCGGGTGCATTTACTTCGTGGTGGACCTCGCGAAGAAAGTTGCATCACATATTTCCTTCGTTATTTACCACATGATACTACTCTTGGGTTTGACTAGGGCTTCAGAGAATGTAGTTGACATCGGAACCTGTCTCTTATACACATCTAGATGTGTATAAGAGACANGGAGACCTATTTCGAATTCGAATGGGCGGTCTATATTGTCAAAAGAATTTTGTTTTCGTAAGACCTACATTTTCATATGCACGGAAGTACACAAGTAGTACAAAATTAAATATCTGTTTTTATGAATCAGAAAAATTTAGGAAGTTTGAAAGATCGCCAAAATAATCTTATCAAAGAATTCAGAAGTTCTTACAAAATTTTTGTTTTCTTTTCTCTTGATTTTCATTTTTACAATAAAAAAGTGGATATTATTTATTTTCAACTTACTTAATGTATTCTTCACAATTTTTCTCTCTTTCAAACCAACGCCTCCTTTTTTCTCAAACTTAAAACGAAAAATAGTTCTGTACTAATAAAAGTGAGTTATTTGAAACGTCTGTGGCATGGAAATAGACAAAGCCCGTGTGGTAGCTCAGGTCTTGCATCCTTGCCTGCCAATAAGTCAATCTAGGTCCCGTCGAGGCCAGAAATCATTTGTAGTTTTTCACTTCAATTCCCAGTTCATATAGCACCTTCCACCAATCCTAGTATCACGAACCCGAACTATTACTAACTACTACTACTTACATCTTCACGTGGGGTCAAATTGTTGGTAAACGCAGCTAACATGTCCACCTACTAACAATAGCCCCTACATCCTACCCCATGTAGATAAACTTTGATAGCACGCCACATTGCCCATTCTCACAAGCAAAAAATGGGGAAATAGTATTCGCTGAAATTATTGGAAATATTAAAGGTAATTTCTTAAAGAAGGGGTTTTAATATCCTCTGTAGGGCACAATACATGAATTCACAGTACCAATTGTTCTCTAAACGTTGATGTAATGTTTTGTGTGCTTAATGGAAATAAATATTTTTAAAAAAATTGTCTTTATGGCTTGTTCTTAACTTTGAACGAACTATAATAATTGTTCTAAGTTTCTTTTCAATGCCCGGTATTTCTGCTTGTGTCTTATATAGTAAAATGATTTTGTTACAATACTAGGGAAAAGGAATGAATGAATACAATCGTGAGTCATTGTCTCGTAAGCCAGAGGCTCGTGACCTTGACTCATTCTCGTTTAACACAGGGAAACACTACCGCCAACGCCAACCTCTAAATATCACAGGAATTTCTTTCAATGAAGGTGCAACGACCTTGGACTGTATTGCTTAGACTAGTCCCAGAAGGAATTTATGGAACCGTTTTCATGGCTTGCTCCTACACTTAATTCGCAAGCAGAAAGCTTTCCTAATATTACGGAAATATTTTTTATGTATTTTTACAGATTAGTGACACATAAATTATTTAAAATCAATACAAATTAAACATAATCTTATTAACTCGCAGGAGATGATACCTTAACCCGCCATGTACTCTCGGAGATTAACAAAATTATTGCTTTTATCTTTTATAATTTGAAAACAACTTGTTCAGACATTTTTTCATTCTGTTATTTAGAAAGGTGAAGCATCTATGAACTCTGTTCTCTTTGTGCAGAATATGTGACATACCTTAATGAGCATCTGTAAACAACCAAGCCACATTTATTGATTATTCTGGCACCACGATTTCAATTCAGTAATTTTTTTTACATTGCGCGTCATTGTCGTCTGGCAGAGATATCTCTCACTTTTCTTTCCACAGAGCCTCTCTCTCAAGCTCTGCGAAGCTGTTATTTATGTTCTAGTAGATTTTCTGAAAATTTATTTAAGACTGGTGATTTAAGACTCTTCTTGAACTCACAACTTCCGAGTACCTACTCGTAGAGGAGTGTTTGCATCGTCAACGGCCAGGTGGAAATTGCGGCGCACTCGGACTCAAACCCGAGACCTCCTGCTCTGGCCGCTGGTGTACTGCCCTCTACACCACCCGCCTAAACGCCCTAAGTCCGTACACAAACGACGCCCTAAGGCTGGGTGCATGTTGTGTACGGACTTAGATCGGTTCTAGTCCCGGTCTGTCGCAATTTTCACCTGGCCGTTGACGATTCTAAGACTCGTGTTGTAAAGCATGCGCGGATCTCTTATCCGATAATTGTCGGAAATAGGGATTCTGGAGGCGATTTTTTTTCTTATTGTATTTTTGTGAATATTTTTTCTTGTGAAGTGAGCCATCGTTCAAAGTTGCAATTCTTGTGTACGGAACTTTTTAATATATCACATTCTTTGTTTTCATTTTCGAAATATATCGTCATGTCTTTTGGTTCTGGGTTTATAGTTATTTTAAAACTATATCGTGGCTAATGTATTACAAGGAAATATTTTGGGGGAACTAAAATTCAGTATGTAATGTCTTTGTATGAGCGTTATTAGGGTGATTTTGTGGTTTTACGTATTGGACCAATTTTTTGTTGCGGTTCTTTTCCTTATTTTAAATTACGGTGGGACTAGCGCTCCAAGTTAGTCAAATAACTGAGAATTATTATGGTTTTCTTTATTTTTATTCTACTTGTTTTCTCACATAACAGTATGAATCGTAATTATGAAAACATGATTTAACGTCTACCTATAAGTTAATTGTATAGTATAAACAATAATTAGGAACGAGCTCGACTCTTTTGAAATGCACACGAGCGCAACGATTTCGTATCTTTTTGCATCACACCTCGAAAAAAGTTGATATCATTTTAATTTAAAAAAAGTTGATATCAGTTCAAAAAAATCATTTTGTGACGTTCGGAGATATATAGGTATAAGTGACACAAAAAACTACGGAAAATTGATTATAAATCGGAGTAAACATCTAACACTTCAGTGTATTAAAAGTTAGTCTCTTAAAAAAAAATGTTTCCTCCACAAGCCACTATGTATTTTATCATCAACAATTCATTTAAATGGACGGTGGGGTTTATTTTTCAAATTGAAATCACAATAAGTGTATGATGCGGATTTGAGATATTTTAGTGATTCAATTCTACCTACGCTAGTATATTTAATTTTATGAAGATGCGTTTTCATATTAAAGCGCATCGGTTTCCCATTCGTCCCGCCCTGTCTGTCTGTCTGTCGGTGAAGTGGAAGTCGTAAGTGGGCCTTGAGCTTGTTTTCATTGGAATGCGTTGATCGCTTTCTCTGCCTACGTTGACATATTCATCCGTTTTTTCTTTTTTGTGCACTTGATGCTTCGACCACATGGGAGCGAAATCTCACATTGACTTAACCCATTTGCTGCACCGTCTGTTAGGTTATGTGCTTAGAACATTCTTTTGATCTTTCTTCCTCTGTCGCGGAAGAAGTGAGGATAAAATTGCGAATGTCCATTTTAACATGTGAACCTACTAAATTTAGTCTAAATAAAAAAAAACCGAATTTTTACGAGCATTGAAGTTCAGAATATTGTTATTCAATAAAACTATATTGAATTGTGATTCGAGTGTAACGAGGAATTTTGTTTTCTGTATTATGAACTGCCATTATTGTACTTTGTACTAATATTTATTATACCTAGTTATATGATATAAAGGGCTCTAATGACCATGATGTTGGCGAGCCCTAAAGCCACAAGAAAAAAAATAGTGCTATACTATAGTACTAACTATACTATACGATTTATAATATTATAGTACTAAATACAAATTTTATTTTTTATCGTGTTGCGCACATTATGTATTACAAGAATAATATATTTATGACGTTTGGTCAGCAAACATTAAAAAAAAACTTATAATGGTAATGTTTCGGCAATTTATTTTGCCTTTGCCAGGGCTGTATACATTAATGGCCATTTGTGCACTTGCATTGCGATTTATATATGTGCAGTTGTTGTGATGGGTGTTTTCGTGTTAGGTGTTGAATCCACGTACAGAGGGTGACGCGCTTGTTGATATATCTATAGCCAGTATGAAGGCAATACGTTTGCATTGTATGGGTGTCTCTTAGATTACGGTGAACCTCACCGCCAGGTAACAGATTAATCATGTTACGTCGAATGAAAATGGGAGACGGGACCGGGATTCGAACCCGAGACCTTGACTCTACGCGCTCATGCGCCTACCAACTGCGCCATCCCGTTCGCCTCTCGGTAGACGGGAGAGCGCGTAGAGCTCAAGGTCCCGGGTTCGAATCCCGGTCCCGTCTCCCATTTTCATTCGACGTAACATGATTAATCTGTTACCTGGCGGTGAGGTTCANACTTCCTAAGGGAGTCGCCTCAGATGAGGAATCTAGTCTCTACAAGACCACCTCAGAGGCCTTCGGGTTTCACAAGTTGAATGAGAATGATAGACGGGCCCGAAAGGCGAACGGGATGGCGCAGTTGGTAAGCGCATGAGCGCGTAGAGCTCAAGGTCCCGGGTTCGAATCCCGGTCCCGTCTCCCATTTTCATTCGACGTAACATGATTAATTGTATGGGTGTTTTTTATTTGCGTACCGAACTTCATTAACATATTATCCTTAGATGAACACACTTGCCAAGATCATTAATGCAATGAACGTCCTTGTTCTTTGATTTCGATTTAGACAATTGCGGAGAAAATAATTCATATCAGACCTACAAATAATTTTTAATCGTTTTATAATTAAATTGTAATTATAAAATAATTACAAATTGTTTTTATCAGTTTAGAAACAAAGAAAGAACTTCATCAATTCATTTCTAATAAAAGGGAGTTGCCGTATGAATTTTGTAATAAGTTTGAAGTGCTAATTCGCTGTTGGAAATTTCCTCTCGACCTAGCCATTCTCAAAGTTGAGGGGTGGCGTATGGTCGTTGTGGAGACCAGTGTTCGTCGTACCTCCTGTGAGGCTTTGTCCCGTGGCAATATCTCGATGATTAGTTTGGCTCCCCGACCGCTCGCTGCCGTTATGCCGATAATTGGCTGCGCCTCGGTGCGCGAGCAGCTAGGGATGGGACGGGGGCTATGAGCGCAGTTCAAGAGACTCTACCGAAACTGTTCCTTTCCTATTTTGTTTTCAGACTTAATTGGTGAATTTTATTACTGAACCTCACTTTCATGTTCAGCACTCACTGTTCTCGTGTTTCGGTTTCTTTTGGGAGAAAATATGTTTCCTGATTTGTAGCACGCGCTTTCTTCATTCTAATTTAATTTCTTGTTTTATAGGGATATGATTATTCTTTTGGCATTTTCTTAATTGATTTTTAAGAAAACTTTTTAGTGTTTGCATTTCGTTTTCTTTTGAAGATTAGAGCAGCAATGAAATGAAAATCTCTGTGATAACACTTTTAAACGTCTTTTCGGACATAAAACACATCTGTGGTTTCCAGTAATAACCAGGTAAATATACCTTTTAGAGTTAGGACCGTTTAGAGTTTCAAAAATGTTCTTCTGCTATAACTTTGGTATTTAACTTTGATATAATATGACTTAGATAAAAATCTTTTTTACATAACTAACTTCAAAAAATTATTATTGTTTTACTATGAAAATGTGAAGAAAAGACGTTTCCTGGTTACCTTAAGTTCGAGTGTTGAGTTATTTTACAATATTTATCTAAATTCTCAAATTTGTACTCAAATAATTGAAAGTAACTTGCTTTTTCGAAAAATTTGTATTGGAGATACCTGTTTATTCCTGTAAGAAGCATATTTACTTGGTTATTACTGATTCTTTTAGAGTTTGTACGTAAATTTTCATTAATCTATTTGAGACAAAGTATGTTTTTGAATCGTTTAAACTAATATGAATGAAACAGCAAAAAAGAATCATTTTTGACAGATTATCTCTTTGTCGTTCTTCTTTTTCTTCAAAAAGTGCAGTTACTTGGTTATTACTGGAAGTCCCCGACATGAAGTACATATGAATAGTCAGCTGATCGTATTTGGTCTCAGTAGTCTAGATGCTTCGTTTCAGGGAATGTATTTTCATGGGTTGTTTTCATGGGCACGTGCCCGTAAGATCAGTTCCATAAAATAAAATTTCATATTTAATAAACCAGTTTGCTACGAATGTCCTTTATTAAAGTGTCTCTAGTATTACATCAAGCGAGAGAAACAGGGTGGATCTTCGTCGGATTCCTTGACACGTGGAAGAGCTACCCTGAGGAATTTCCATAAAATGAGATGAAGCGCAGAAGGGCGCATAAAGGGAATATGAAAAAAAAATGAGTTCAAGGGTTGTTATGACTCGATGGAATCCAACACGTGGCAGGATGCCTTTTCTCTTTTTGTGAGAACTTAAATATTTCTTTATTATGCGCCTATGAAACGTCTTCGTTCGGAATGTTACAAATATTTTTCATGCTTGTAATTTTACTATCAGAAATATTGTTTTATTCTGTTCTGAAAACATTGGAATCTATGTGAGTGGTTAGTCGGGAAAGCGTGTCTAATGGATAGAACCTCGCCACGTAAAACTCTCAGTATTATATTTAATAATAATAATAATCATCATCCCTGGAAATGCAAATGAATGGGACGTCCCGGATGTAGCAACGCGTGGAACCGCCAATATTCTGTGCAAGGGCTCTAATGACCTTGCCGTTGACAAGCCCTAAAGCCCCACAGAAATAAAAAAATATTCCGCGCGAAGTGTTGTAAGAGCACGCACACGGTGAATCATTACCTTAGAAAGCTAGTTGTGACCTCGAGGATTTCTTAGATTTATCTGACTACCACAACCTCTAGTCGTGAAAGTAGAGGACAATAATAATAATAAACTCATTTTGCTCTACGACCTGCCAGTTGATCAGAGGGTAAATCTTAATTTCTTTAACCATTCATACGTAGAACTTTTGAGTCCGGGAGCTTATTTCGTGGTCATGTTCTGTTGTTTTCTGCTCCTATAATTGTTCCAGTCGCGTAAAGAATTAGTATTGCGATCCATTGAGTATTTTATTCCAATATAGCAAAAAGTTTGTATTACAATCGATAAATGTATTGTGTTTTTAGTGCAAAATTTTAGAGGATGTGTTGCTGAACTGGAGAATGTGGGTTGCTGAATACGTCGCGTGTTGAAAAAGTATGATTAATTTTATAGCTGTAATGAAATGATTCATGAATGCTTTATGGCAGATTTATTACAATTATGAAATTTTCTCTATTGCAAATTCTGGTCTTTATATTTTTCGTAGTTTTTCGGTTTCATAACACTCCCATGCGCTATTGTTCTACCGTGTAGAATTTTTCGGTATCTGAAAGGAAGGAATGGAATCATGTACTTGAAGCTAATATTCGTTCTAATGCATTTTATTTCTTGTTGACCCTTGATTAGCAAATGTTAAATATTAGGTATTAGATGATTTTCTCGTTCAGTTGTAAATAAGACAAAAATTAAGAATGAGAGGATGGGGGATTACAGAAAGAATATAGTTAAAAGTACGGTGTTTTCAAGATAACTCGCATTCTGAATAGAGGACGAGTAGGGGAGAGATAAGGTCGTGTCGCATAGCGTGCTGTGCATCTGAAAAACGCACCTGAATCCAGAACGACAACAGCCTTGCTGAATACTAATGTGTATCTGTGAACAGGGCATTCTGCCTATTGCTGTTGCGCCGTGTTAGGTCGGGTTAGGTCAGGCAAGTATGAACGAGAGAGTACAAGAGAATCCTTTCGTATTGTTGCGATTCACAAATTTTTAGGTTTATTCGAGTAGTACGTGCAATAATATTTGTCTCTCAACAGATGGATAAAAGGGCGAAACTTTTGGACTCAGATATATGTGTATTTGTTGGTTTATCTTACCACGTCATAATATATCATCCACTCGTTCTTTCTTCGTCATGTCTCTTCGTACTTCGCTTCGTTTGATTTTCGTTAGTGGCGTGATGTATTCTTCCCGACAATGCACATGGGAGTACGAGACAGCTCAAACTTCGTCCACGCTCTCTTTTAAATCGGTCTACGTACCCGTTTAAATGGGTCCACGCATCCTTTTAAATGGGTCCACACGCCCTTTTAAAATGGTCCTCGGACTCTTGAGAAGGTGTTCACGAGAAGGGTCCTTTTGACCATTTAAGAGGGTCCACCAAATCGGTTCTCTTTGTCTTGGGATGTACGTTTGTGGTTTGAAAACCCGTTCATTCCAGCACAATATGTGTTACTTGTTTGCAGGTTTTCGCGGAGTAATTCATTTTTCGCTACCCTCCGATCCGTCACAATAATTCATCCTGAATTATTGCGTCGTGTATGATTGATCTGTCTTGCGGAGAAAGAATAAATTCGCCCCCATCTTCCATCTCCGACTCCTTAGTTTAGGGAAAAGGTGTAAACATAACCAGCGGGCCTCATGCGAATTAGACTATTCACGCTCTAGCGCCTGTCTTACAACAGTCGTCGGTGTACCCTGTGCCACTCAATGCTCAGTCACCTAGTCGCGCGATTTATCGGACTGGGACGACAGTCGCTTGAGAGTTTTGTCGTTTTCCTATCTTAGTGTGCATGGTCCCTTGGTTATGAATTGCAGGAGCTGATGAAGTGTTGTCTTCCTGACAGAAAGTGTCTTGTTTGTGGTCGCCTTTGCTTACTATATTTATGTATTGACAGAACTATTTTACTTTGTCTCTATCTAAGAAAAATAGATGGACCAGAAGTAAGTATTCACCTTATGGCTGATGATGAACCTATGGATTCTCTTGTGCATACTTGGGGAGAGCGTCTCCAGGTATTTCCTCTCCAATGTTCCATTTGGACCCTTGTTTGCGGCCGGAGAGTGATGTAGTTTACTCTCTTCCAGTTGCTTGTACATAGTTTTTCTGGCTTTTAAATGGTAATTGTAAAAATGTGTTTTTTCTTGCGAAATCCAGAGTATTATCTTTCTTAATATCGTCGACCATTTTGTAATATATTTTAACAGTATAATAATAAATTTATTGTCAAAAAACAGTACAAACTGCGTATGACCACGTGGAGGACAATAAACTAATTTACTCTCCGGAAGCAAA
Source organism: Laupala kohalensis (assembly GCA_002313205.1). Lineage (NCBI taxonomy): Eukaryota > Metazoa > Arthropoda > Insecta > Orthoptera > Trigonidiidae > Laupala > Laupala kohalensis. The sequence continues at coordinate 320,300 of NNCF01126324.1, forward strand.
CAAGGGACCATCCCATCAATTCCGATCAAGGTCAATATGTTTGTAATTTTAAGCAAAAAATTACATGTACAAGTTATTATCGAACTATACATTATTTTGAGTATAGTGTTTAAAAATCATAAGAATTGAAATAACACTAAATTCACGATTTATTGTTACAATAAACACGCCCCTAGACAAAGCCTAGAGAACCTGTATGATAAATCCGCCTCTACCAGAAGGAAAAACGGAGAAAAACCCGGGCCAGGATGGGGCTACAGAATTTATGTACACAACCGTGCCAAAGTTGAGTACACACAAAACTAAATTAATATGAGCCATAAGACAACAAAAAAAGAAAAGAAAGGAAGTCAATGTAACAAAATCACCTGTCATATATTATTAGGTGATTTGATACAAAAAAAATAAAATAATAAATATACTATTATCGCGTATCTTTTGAAGATTTTTGTTGTCTCAAGATATTCTTGACTGGAAAGAAATGTGCTACATTGACCCATAGCATTTAAGTGGAATTCGTTTCCTATTGCGCCTTCGCAATGTCTTTCTGCAGTTTCCGCTGTTGCACGTGTTGGTTGCTTCGTCCGTGTTTGTAACTCTCAATTACTCCATTGAGGCGGCGGCGCTTGTATCCTGTGCTTTCACCCCATCGAAACATTGTTTCCAATGTAGGTCGGTCAATCTTTTATTCCCGGCGTATTAGTACACGACGCGAAGTGTTTTCGCTTTCCGCTTCTCGGGAGTGATTTGAATGCAAGAAGCACGAAACTATCTTCTTGAGATAAGCGATAAAGAGATGCCTTAGTGAAACAAGAATGGTCGTATCTTTCCCTTTTACGTGTTCTTATCTACTCCGTATTTGTTCATTGCATTCTGTTTCTTGCTTGTTCAGTTGTGATTCTATTATTTAAAAAACAATGTACACTATTGAGAAGTTCCAGGATCATTCAGTATTGATGAGCTTGATCTGATTTCAGTGTTCTAGGATTCACATTGAAGTATTTTGTCATGGATTCATGTCAGACCATTTCTCTTGTACAACAGTGATTTAATTAATTTTGCTTCATTTGTCCGAGACCTCGGAATTTGGATATCGTTTCTTTATGGTCCCGAATGTTCAATCTTGACGAGTTATGATTTTATTTAGAAGGTCATTTTAAATTCAAATTTAAAATGCTTGTTTTATGTACGAGATATTCCTGTATTTGAAGATATCTCGATAAACATGCATGCTTTTTAAGCTTCTTTCTCATAATAAGACATTTTTATTGAATAAATTAGCTGGTATCGTAATGTAGGAGGTAGTTGTTGTTAGCCTATATAGAACCGTGCGAAATATCGGGAATTATTTCTTTGTTATCCGTTTTTGAAACGCACTTAACATTCGAGTGTTATTGTCTGTGACAGCAGTTGGCTAAAACGTCTCTAGTAGCACGAGAAAGAAATTCCGGGAATGAATAGGGAAAAATTCCTGTATTAAGAACGACTGTAGAGTTTCTCATGAATATCGAGGTCGATTTGTTTTAAGTGGCAATATAATTTGGATTTCAGTGCATAACATAATATAATTTATTTAGTTGCATTACGAATAAATGTTTTGTGCTTGTGTTGATAACGTTCTGTTTTTGTATCATTATCCTAACCGTATCCCCCTACTTGTGTATGTTATTCTGTAAAAATTAAAATTGTTTTACCGTGGAATTGTTTCTAAAAGGTTTCTTGTGAGAAAGTTTCCAATTAAGTTTCAACTCAAGACTGATTTAAACTATCTGCAGTGTTAGAAGTCTCTAATTCTGTATGATATCATTTATGACTAAGAATATCTCGATATGAACCTGATTTGATGTGATAAACTGCGATTCAGTCAGTTTTAGTGTTATATTGCGTTTAATGTTGTACCTCAACCATCCAATGAATTCAGCAAATTTGAAGGTAAATCTTTGATGACGCCAATTTCGTGTTCCTTTGACTTTCTGTGAGGCTTTCTTTTATTGCACATTTCTAACAAAGATCTCGTCTTTTATACGTACGCGAATCCCTTTATTTCCTCATTTTGTATAGACCCGAAATTGCTTCCTAAAGTGGTTCTACTGCAGGAGCGATCCCGGTTTTATTAAGAAATACATTTCATTCCCTTTTGTGTATAAGAAAGAATTCTTCGGGAGAATAAGTTTTCCGATTTGCTTTGGAGTCGAGCACGACGAACCGCTGCGCGTTTCAAATGTAATATTCGCGAAAGATGTATGGAACCCCTACTCCGGTTCCTTGAACTGTATTGAACGATAACTTTTTTTTAAACCTCAGAAGCAAATTATGCTACCATAATCTTCATAATAACAAAGCAAACCATATATACTATCAATAAATATGAACGCTCCAGTAAAGCAGTCATGTTATATTCGTCGAAAGAAATTTTAGAAAACTGTTCGTTGGATAGCAACACTGTTAGAATTTTGTTGCATTTTTTCCAAAAAAGGGTATGGGAAAAAATTATCCTGCCCTCGATTTGTAATTTTACAGCAAAAAAGACTGATTATTACAGCATCAAGGTGTATTGAAATTACTGCAAAAAGGTGTTGTGAATTTACTACATCATGGTATTGTGAATTTACAGCATACGTGCGGGAAAAAAATATCCTAACACTATAATTTTACTATACAACCATTTCAGCTATACCAAGGGCAGGAATCTGCCTTTTCTTATTATCAAAATAAAAGAGTTCTAAAGGTTGATTCATTGGGAGAACCATGTCATTATTGAAATGTTTTTCAGTTTATTTTTACATTCAATATGAATGTATTTTTGAATCCGCCTCTGCCTTAGTGCCCTTGATCCGAATTGATGGGATGGTCCCTTGCTTGCTTCCGGAGAGTAAATTAGTTTTTTTCCCTCCACGTGGTCATACGCAGTTTGCACTGTTTTTTGACAATAAATAAAAAAAAACTGACAGTAACATTCAAATCATCAAATTTCTCAAGATATCAATACTTTGAACCCTTGTATCTCGATAATATGAAAATGCAGATTCCTGTCCTTGGCATAGCTGAAATGGTTGTATAATATAATTCAAGTACGCGTGTTGGATAATTTTTATCCGCACTTATGCTGACTAATATCTTTACTGTGGTAGTAATGTGAAATGAGGTAGTGCCTAAACGCGCTCGCCTTCCACCTGTGGGGACGCCGGTTCAAACCCGGTTCGATCCAAGTAGAACCCGAGGTGGTGGACGGAGCGGAGTTCGCGGCAAGTTTTCTCGGGGTTCTTCCGTTTCCCTTGCCTATCATTCTATCACAACATTCACTGATAATCATTCACCCCCATTTCATATTCCCAAGCCGACTTGAAAACTCGTGGGAATTATCTCCAACCCTCCTAAATTCCTAATTAGGAGAGGCCCTTGCTCCGGATGGGGATTCTACGGGCTGATGATTAATAAATAAAAGAATGAGAAATGAAAAGATGAGAGAAATTTCGTGAAGTAAATGAAAAAAGAATCCGCAAATGTGTATTTAGCAAACAATTTGTATTCAGCAAACATTTATCAATCTTATTTACTTATTTGCAAAACAATCAATTTTTTATTTCCAAACATAACGCAATTTTTTGCAGCATAACTGAAACAAACATAAATACAAGTTATTCATTATTCTTATGTTAACATAACTGACACGTGAAGGTTAAAAATTAAAGATTCACTTCTATTATGAAACTAATACAGTCATCAAGTAAAGATAGTGTTTGTCGTCCATACGTTGCACTTCTTCAAGAACTTTCATAATAAAAAGAAATAAGTAGCTAACTAGTTAGTGAAAAAGAGCAATTTATTTATTTGTTCAATGTTTTTTGGCAAGGATTACGGCATGAAGCCTGCTCTTCCACCTAACTGTTGGACTTGGGAGAGGGAATTGGGAAGAAGAGATGTTGGGTTGCAGGGGAACTTATCGAACCGGACTAACATTAGTCTTCAGTATGTGAGTGAAACCCCAGCCGGAAACTTCACCTAGTTCAGCCAAGCGTAGTTTGAACCCATGCTCTTATCTCTCAGCGGTATCATTGAAGGGAAGACTCCACCAAAAGATCCAAGATATTATCTATTTCCATTTGAAAAATGTGAAAGAAAGCTTAACATTACGACTGACTTTTTTCACACCGACACTGGATTCCACAATTGAATAGTTCACACCCACTGTATTCCACTTTTCGACCTTTACTGGTCATAGTCATGAACCACTTGGCTGTGTGACGTCACATGTGCAGACTAAGAAGAAATTCCTCTGGTATGGTTCTTCTTGCGTGAAATGTCAATCATCTTCTATAGAAATAAGTGCCTTCATCAAGAAGTAAATACAACTTGGTACAAAATTCTTTCACGGAGAATTGTTTCAAAAGATTTTCGCTCAGAATCTTTCAGAAGCTAGGCATAGTTCATGAATTACATACGCTGATACCTCTAAGATTTCCTGCCAGAACCCCAACAATTGGACCATCTGAAGGTAATGGATAAACCAGTTATAGTGCTTGCTATGGTAATAAAAACACCGTTGCGAAGACTATGGAAAAGAAAAATTACTTCTTAATATTTCCAACTACTTAGTATATTACTTAATTCCTAAAATTAAGTAAACATTGGCACACATTTGTAAATAATTCATATTGTGGCAGGATACAGAGAGTATGTAAACAATAATGTGAAGACCTGGAAAATACGCTAATTACTTTACTTAAAATTGCAAAAAAAACCTCTTAACATGAACATAGACACCATCTTCAATAGGAAATAAAATGATAACGTGTGGACCTATCATATTGAAACACATATATACATATATCATTATGATATAAGTTGACCCATTAGAAAAGTTATCTTTCGAATCATGAGAAATACTGCACCCTGACAATATTTTGAGCGTGCGAAAAAATAGAAACTATGTTAAATGTTTTCAGTACCTATTATCTTCAATTGAAATAAATATTAAAGAAAGAAGTAATAAAAAAGTAAATGATTTTAGATTTACATATAATAAATTGATTTCATAAAAAAACTTATTCTTGTTGAGTGTTAAAGACTTTTCCATTTGTGGTAAGACATTACAGATTTACTCAGATGAAAAGTATTTTTTGACTTGCATCTCCATTTACTATACACTAATTACTGAAAATATTTTATAAATATATCTATTTTTAATGTTATAGATATATAATTGCATTATGTACAGCTTTTTGTATTCTGAATTCAGGATCTGGTGATGATGAGTGCATTGAAAAGAGCTCTCCCAAGTGCAATCAAAATAAATTGAGACATTCCAAAACAAAATTTTAATTTGTTAAAATGATTGTCTGAAAATTCTCTTGTCCATAAAATTGCAATTCTACATAATTTAGTTGATAAATTAAATTAGCTGTATTACTTCTCGATATATGCTTCCACACAGAAAATATTAATTCCGAAGGGAAGATTTTAAGCTGGTAATGGACGGACCGGATTTGAATAGTACTGTATTGTCGGCGAATATAGCAATATTATTGTGGTAATGAAATGGCAGGTCTGCTGAGAAGATATTAAAAAAAGTGTTGAAGATAGTGGAGAACCTTGTAGGACACCTGCTTTGATGGGGTATGGTTTTTAATAAAATTCATTAATTTTAACCCTAAACGATCTATTTGATATGAAACTTTTAATGATGTTGACTAGGTAAGTAGGTGTTCCGAGTTGTCGAAGTTTATAGATAATACCTAAATGCCAGACGCGGTCGAAGGCTTGATTTACATCGAAAAATACCGCTAATGTAAGATGTCCTTGTTGAAAGGCGGAGAGAGACTGTGTTCGGTTAGTCTAAGTAGTAGGTGCGGGGGTATGTTCATCTAGGAAACCGAATTGGTACGGCGGAATTATTTTTGATTTACTTATAAAATATTTTATACGTTTAAGAATGAGTTTCTCGCGTATTTTTGATAATACAGGTAGGAGACTAATAGAATGATAGACGTTAAAGTAGGATTTTTGTCCTGTTTCAGAATCGGTAGTATTGTTGATAGCTTCCACGATGTGGGAAAATGTCACGTTCGTAATATTGAATTGAAAATATTGTTTAAGAGTGCTAGAGCTTTTCTGGATAAATTTTTTAACATCGGACTGACACTATCATACCCTGCTGATTTATTTTTGGGTAATGATTTGATAATCCAATATATTTCGGATGGAGAGACATATTTTATTGGATTTGGAACATCCTAGTTTGGCGCAGAACAGTAGCAAGGCACTTTTGATGAGAGTTGAGGATCGTTATCTACAAACGTGGAAGCAAGGTACTTAGCCAGTAATTCGGATGTCTTTTTGTGAATAACATTTAGAGCTAGTTCAGACATTGCGGAATCCGCGCGAATCTAAACCGTGCGGAGCGACCACGCGGTCCTATATAATATGGTATCGTACTAGAACGTTCACATAACACCGCGCGGTAGCCGCCACTCGACCGCCGGAATATGAATTCGCGCGGATGCCGCGCGGTTGTGTTACTATGACGCGCCTTCGGTGCGTTCAGTTGCTCCGTGTCATCCGCGCGTATCGCACGTGTCACAATGGATCGCTTCGACACCGAACTTTTCATAGATGAAGTGGAAAAACGACCAGCTTTGTGGGACATCCAGTGCGCAGAATATTCGAATAAAATTGTTAAGAACGGAGCTTGGCAGGAGCTAGTGGAAATTTTCGGTGATAACGAGGATTCATTAGAAAAAAAAGCTCTTTTCGGTAAGCAGTTTGTTTTATTTTACATGTTAAGTTAGGTTAGGTATTTAATTTTATATTTTTGTGTCTTGCCATTCTACACGACCTTCGTTTACAAAGTACTTAGCATATCTATCTCTAATGTTTAAAGATGACGGTGTACCTCTTCCTGCATGTAATCTACTAAGATTACTCATTGGCGCAGTGTATAAAGTATCTTCAAACTGCATACTATCTCTTTTTCTAACAAAATTATGTAGCACGCAACATGTCTTTATTATGTCTTCGGCAAAATCTATGTTAACGTTTATAGGCCTATGAAAAATACGCCACTTGTTCGCTAAAATCCCAAAAGTGCACTCAATATTACGTCGGGCTCTAGATAACCTATAGTTAAAAATTCTTTTTTCGTATGTTAACGATTTACCTCCATAGGGTCGCATTAAATTTTCCGTTAAGCCAAACGCTTCATCACCAACGATGACATATGGTAGTGGTGTAGGGTCTATGTTGGATATTGGTGTGGGATTTGGTATTTGTAATGATTTTTGAATTAATCTTTTATAAAATACAGAATTTTTAAATATTGCAGAATCACTACTTTTTCCATATGATCCAATGTCAATGAAAATAAAGCAATAGTTAGCATCACAAAGTGCCAGCAATACTACAGAAAAAAAGTTTTTGTAATTATAATACAAAGATCCAGAATCTTTTGGCATTGTAATCCGTATATGCTTGCCATCTATGGCGCCTATGCAATTCGGGAAATTTGCAGATCTTTCAAAGTCTATAGCTATTTTCTTCCACGTGTCTTCATTCGGTTCGGGCATGACCTTTTTTGCGTTTGTTTTCCACAAAGCTCGACATACTTGACGGACAATTCCTGTAATTGTAGATTTGCCAAGACGAAAGTTGTAATGAAGTTCTCCAAAGGAACAACCAGTACCCAGATATCTGAAACAATAAAATAATTATAATTAAATATAGTATTGTTTACCGGACGCAGAGATTTTTTGGCGCTCTCCTTCATAAGACTGTAAAAAAANTTTGTTTATCGCTGTACAAGGAATTAAAAAAAGTTCCAGAAAACAAGCGTTTAGCTACAAAAATTGAATTGCTCAAGGTTATAGAGCAGGGGCAAACATTACCATCGCCCATTCGTATCATAAGCCAACAAAGCACGCCTAATGCAGGATTCTGGCAGAACCAACAGTACTCAAATCAACAAGGATATTTTACTGGATATTCTAACATCGCAGAGTCTCCATCGCCTTCATCACGCACTAGCACTGATGACGGCTCACAGTCTTCTATCGTACAAAATATATATAATGATATTGTTTGAAAATAAATACCTTACCTTAAAGTAATCACGAGTTTTTCTTCTGGTGACACGCTCGACCTCATATGGGTATCAAAAGATGCAATTTGTTCACTGATTGTTTCAAGTAATTCATCAAACGAATTTATAGACATTCTTAAATAGTTAAAAAACTTGGGCTCATAATTCCTCAACTTTGGGTATAAAGTCGTAAACTGACCATGGGTGAGACGATCACGCAAAATTGGATGAACCCAATACTTTCGTTTTCCTTTTTTTTTAGGAGCAAGTACACACATATTGCTTCTTTGACTTCCTTACTTTATTATTGAACTGAAGCCACTGTCACACTCCCTCTCCTCACACTAACCGCGCGTGTCTGAACACTTTCAATCCTCGCGGATTGGAACCACGCGGTTTGCATCTGCGCGGATTCCGCCGTGTCTGAACAAGCCCTTAGTGTTATCTGATTGAAGTGGCGGAATATTTGCTTTGATACGGATGCTTTCTATAGAGAGTTACTTCCCGCTGATATATTTGATGTATGCTTTTTGTGTAAGTTGAAGTTGTATGAATGAAGGGCAGTTCTGAATATTCGTGAAAGATGATTGAATTCAGACTTAAGGTTAGGAAGACGCAATTTATTCCATAGCCTCTGAGCTTTGTTCTTTTTCTCTAGAAGACCTTTGAGATGACTGGGTACGGGGGGTTTGTGTTCTTTCGGGGGAATGTAGACGACGAAGGCGTTGCATTTATGACACCCCTGACAATCGATGAGTAAAAATGAGACACCGCTGCGTCGATATCTGTAGAGTTTGTTAGACATTGAATAGGTGGAAGATCATCTATGAACTTTCGGAATTCGTTCCATTTTGTTCTTGAAGTGGAAAACTGTGGTTTAGGGGACAGGAAAGGCGACATTGAAATGATACAATGACGGGTATGTGATCGGAACCTTGTTCATGAACACAGTTGGTAAACGGAGGCAGGGTTAAATTAGAGAGTGCAATATCGAGAATGTCAGGAATTTTCGATACATCATACTCGGAGGGAGGAGCAGTTTTAATTATCTTATTGATATAGGAAATTGAGTAATTTTGCTCCAGATAAATTTGATTTCGTGCATCCAAGAGCAATTAGCATTTAGATCGCCTAAGAGGGGTACTGGCATAAAGACGCGAGAGAAATGTTAGGCGTGTATTTGGGGGTTTGCAAGCGGCAATGATTGTAAGATCTTGGTGAACCAACGGAGGAATTGCCACTGCTACTGGAGACGGCGTGGTGATAATTAAACCTGCACTTTTGGGAGTGAGACTTGCTGAAGACAGCTCACCGATGCCTTCCATTTCATTGATGATGGCGAGAGCTTCGTGTATGACTTGTGTTGGGCGGTCGTCGCCCACGGACTTTTACGATTTTAACAGTGGAATTGTGTAAAATTGATTTTGTTATAACCGTGAAAAAGTTATTACGTAGGTTTAGCCGTAAAGCGGTCGGGATTTCGCCGAGTTAATCACTGTTAAAGAACACAGGTAAAGCCACTGAGCACTCGCAGAGAACAAGCACAGCGATGCACGCTCCACGACAATGACGAGTTATAAATTATTGACTCAATATGTAGTGAAGCAACAATTAGAATTAAAATGATAGATTAAGCGTTAAGTTTACGATTGATTAGGTTTCTGCTTTGTAACATTATACTCCACAGGAGTATCATAATATAACGTTTTCACAGAGATTCACTGGTAAAATGTTGGGTTTCTATCACGTGATACGAAACTTCTTCAGCAATTTGGAGGAGATACTTCTAGGAAAACAAAACAAATTATTGCAGTCGATTGGTAACTGGTTATTAATGAAAAATTAAAAATACATAAGTAATGAAACATCACACCTTAATATAGAATACCATTAAAAATGTGATATCACTTTGTCCATAAATGCTACAGCATAGCTTCGTTTATTTTCTAGCAGTGCTTCAAACTTGTCTTCCTTTAACGATCATTCACAACACTGAATCTTAACAGTAACTAATATCATGCTATGTGTTTTTCCATTTTCTAACCTAAATGCTCTGATTGTTTGCTTTTTTCTTGGGGCTGTAGGGCTCGTCAAGGTCATCAGAGCCCTTGCTGGTGGGGAAAAATGCAGTTTCGCACCATACGGAAGAGCCGTAGTGACTCTTCCCCGTGTGTGATTCGCCGAATATCTCGACCATATCCACTAACCCCCCCCCCCTTGAATTCAACAAATATCTAAATACAAAGATGAAAGTATTTGCTGAATATATAAATAGGATTTGATTTGATGGATATCTAAATACAAAGATGAGATTGATTGCTGCTCAAAGAGTTTTTTTTTTCATTTATATGTAACGATTCACTTATAATCGCGATTAATGTAGAGTTTTTGGAATAGGAAGAGAACGTCACTTAATGACATGCATAATTTTTGCAATATAGTTGTTAGAAACATACGTGTAATAGCAAGTATGAGAGTTAACAAAGCTGTCAAGTGAGTTCTGTGAGGTAAATTACGATAAGTTCTAAAATCACATCATTTTTCATATTCTTCATAAAACGGTATAGTAAATTAACAGTACAATCACTGTAAATTGCCAAAATCTAAAAAAATTCAGCAGTTTTTGTAAAATTACAGCATATTTGAGAGTTTTTTAAATTTATAATTGCAGCAGTTTTTACAATAGGCATATTACAGATAATTCTAACAGTGAATTTTAGAAAAATTAAATTACACAACCAAACAATTATGTCTCTAGTGTTATTAAATTTGAGTGTGTTATTAAATTTGTGGAAGGCCTTATTCAAAATAAGATTTCTTGAATTTAGTGACTTCCAAAATACGAACCCAATAGTACGTAAAATTAGTTTCCTTTTAGAAGTGTTCAACTGGAGCTTCTGTGTTCAACTCGAGCTTAACTAGCGTGTGTATGATAGTTCCTATATAATAAATATTGTTCCTATAAATAAAATTGTTGTTGATAAATGTCATACTGAGTAAAAGTGTTACCAGATTAATAATTGTTATTGTTGTTAATAACACTAGGTTAATGAAATTAATAATACCAGATTAACGAAATTAATAATACCATATTAATAACTTAAATAAATAATTGTTATTGCTATTAATGATACCAAATTGTTAATATTTATTTATTTGATGAATTTTTTTAAAGGAAATATTTATAAAATTTGTGTTGTAAAACTACAATTTTTGCTGCCCGGTTAGCCACACCTAGATTACGGCCTCGATCCGCCACTGGTCTCTATGTAACTTCTAAACCCCGCTCTCTTTGAATTGTTCCTACTCACCTCTGCTTGCCTGAGAGCTCTGCTATCCTATTGCCTCAACTTGGAGATCCGATTTGCGTGAGACTCGACGCCTTCTGCGTCTGTTCGCGTCACGCCTTCTGAGTCACTCCGTAACCGTGACGTATTCTGCGTCGCGGTGCACAGCGGAAAATGGGATGGCGGAAGGCGCCACCGCAGGAGCTCTGATCGTATGTCGACTTGTGCTTCACTGTGCTGAGGTTACATCCTATTCCTGAAACACCTTGGAATGAGCCATTCGAATCAAAGTTATACACGAATTACAATGTTGGATGGCTAACAATAATAACAACATGCATCTATCACTTCCAGTAATATATCAATTCGAAAAGAGGCATTTATCACGGTGATTCACTAAGTACGTTTTGGTTGGCCTGACTTAGAATGCATCCTGTAATATTATTCTGAGTAAGTAAATTGATAAGTAGTTGCTTTGAAGTGCTTACGATGAGTGTTATTTTTAATGTGGAGCATTTTCGACGTACTAGATATGGAATCACATTTTGTAGTGTATTACCGTTTTACTGCAGTTTTGTCCTGTGTGTTCTGAGCTGTTAGATATAAGAGTAGTGGCTCGTACCGTGGAAAGCTAGCGAGCGGACTCACTGATTTCGGTTGGAAGAAATTATGACGACTAGGATTTTTTATTATTTGATATGGAAATATTGTAATTCAGGAGGGTTTTTAGTGGCTATGGTCGAGTCACTCGGAGAGTCCCACACGCGGGGAGAGTCATGTTGACTCTCTCTAGTGCGTAACTGCATTTTCCCTACCTGTACAAAATTTTCGGGCTCTAATGACCTCGAAGTTGGCGAGCCGTAAAGCCCCCCCCCCCACACACACACAAAAGGACAGTCTTGACACTACGTCACTGCGATGGAAAGTAGTACCATAATGCAGGGACCGTATACTTCCCCATGGACTTGCCATCGGAATTACTCTCAGCTTTTTCGATAACTGGATCTACTCGCAAGTGAGTTTGTTGCTGACTTGGACTAATCATGCGTAGGAATACATTGTGTGTAGACGTACAATTGTGGAAAATCAGTATCTCTTTAACCTGTTTGCTTGGTATTCTTCGTTTCAACAACAGTATGTGTTTGAAGGATGAACCATATCCCTCGTTCATTGAATGTATATTTACACGCGCGTCTTCCCTGGGGAGTGTGTTGGTCCCCGTGTTCCTTTTAATGCTAACAGTGGGGGTCGAGAGAATATATTTCCTGTAACATTTTAGCGAGTTTCTTTTTCATAAACTTGGTCTGATAAGAATTTTCGAATAGAAAATGGAGTCAATTCAAAATTGTTTTTCTTTGGGTGTGAGTTTTTAAGTCACTTAAATTTCGAATACATCTCAGTGTTTGTACATAAATTAAGTATATTTTCTCCAAGTCTTGTTCTTATGATTGTGTGTGAGTGTGAACGTGCTCCGTTAGAATGTGGAAGAGTTTCATGTGGTCACAAGCAGTGCGTTTGCGGACCTTAATAAGCAAACGAAGGATAAAGTTATATTAGATTATTTTCACAAGGTATGGAGCATGAGATAACTCTGTATGGTATATCTTTCAAAGTAGTCTGAATTAAATGGAGTTAAGTGGGAATGACATACCGATGGAACGGAGAATGCAGGAGTATTAACCTAATTTTACATTTACATAATTTTCCTGCCCAGAATTGTATCTGTGAAAATACCGTTCGCGTATCTTGTTCTGCACAATTGCAAGATGTACTTGTTTGATTCCAAGAAATCTATTATTTCTGAATCCAAATATAAGTAATAATTTGTGAATAATGTTTTTCTGAGAATTTTCTGCTGTTGCGCCGTTGGCCAATGTGAAATATTTAATGGTATTTTTGAATCCGTTCATTGGCAACGATTAGAAAGATATAGAAGGAAGTGGTTCACCATTACATGCTTCGTACAGTTCAAACACGGCTACCACTCGCAGCAGACAAATAGCTGAAAGCAGCTGACCGTCTCAGCGACAACAACAAAAAAGTGCAGTGTGAAATAGCAAACATTGTTAACAAGTGCACGATGAGCACGCAAACGCGTGCAGGCGTGATCTGTTAAAATTCAAACTCCACGACGACGACGACGTACAGTTCAAGCAAGTTCCTAATCGTGGACTTTTCTGTAAATCGGAACCAGTTGCAAAACGCTCGCCTCTTCGAACATTTCTATGCACTTCAAAAATACCGATTTTCAATCAGTTTACATGTGTATCGAATTGTATTGCAAACATTTCTGTGACGTTTAACGTTGTGTTTGTGAAGCTCTGGAGGCGGGATAAAGAAGCCACAGGATTAGCGCTGTTTACGTCTCTCACGAATATATTAGTAACTTTTGTCACTGGTTTGCTGCTTCGTCAGGTGATAGCACAGTATCCCAATTCATGTCAGGAATGAAATTACATAACATTTAGCAACAGGAAAACTCTGTACACCTTAACTTGTATTTTTGCGAAAAGTTCATCCATTGTTTGAAATTTAACCAGGAAACCACTTTCCACATTTTTTGTTCCTGTTGTGCTGTTTACATGCTTACGTAACAGTGACGAAACGTTGCTTTTGAAATCTTAAAGAGGTCGTTAAGGTTTATAACTTAATAATACAGGATTAAAGTATTTTCTGTGGGCCAAATATTCGTCATTAACCCATTTGCATTGTTTCATTAACCAGTTGAGTGCAAATCCTCTTTCTCGTAACTTCTTAGAACTCGGATCAGTTTCCATCCTCAGCGAAGGAAGTGTAATGTTTAGAGGTCGAATTCGTTAAAGAGGGCTGCTCCATGCGCTATAAACCTCTTAGAGTTGTGTCCCGAGGGATGTTGCGTGAAGGGTCATGAAAGCAACGTGCCTTACTGACCTCGATCTCGCTCCGCTTCCTTACCTTATTTCTTTGTGTCATCTACTTACTTCATTCTAATTATTTTTGGATTATAAAATTGAACGATCACGTCTTGTATTTGTTTATATCATTTTCATATTAAATGGAAATCTCGATTTATCGATGAGAAAGTATCTTTAGGTCTTTTTTTCTTCCGTGGTTTTTCTTAATTTTTCGTATTAGAACTTGGACCTCGATTCTGTAATTAACAGTAACAAATTTACATATAAACTACTTCATTAAACATGAATACGATGTTAGTCTTGGTAATACAATTATCGTCGACGTGTTCTACATGAAGTTTTTAAATACTTAATTATCATTTCTAAATTTAAGAAATCTACATCTTGTCACAATTACCATTTATTTACCGAAGTTTCGTTGAATACGGTCGTATTTCTCTTTAAACGTGACAGTGCGGAAGTGGTGTTTTGAATCTTATAAATCATCGAAATTATTTTATATCATTATTATTTCTACTTATTATTATTGTAAATCATACGCAACTCCGCCGATTTCGAGTAGATCTTATAAATAAACGAATTTATCTCGTCAATTATTCTGAGTGACATAAATTAATCGTTTACCAAGCAATGCACTAGACTCTGTATCCAAGGAAGGCTTGTTAAAGCCGATCTTGCTGCTTGGAGAAAGAGAATTCACTCAAATTTTTCAGTATAATTGTTTTGTTTTTGATTTATATTGGTTGTTACCCAATACACTGTACGGAAGGGGTACGGACTTCTTTATATTCACTGTA
This sequence comes from Laupala kohalensis, assembly GCA_002313205.1. Lineage (NCBI taxonomy): Eukaryota > Metazoa > Arthropoda > Insecta > Orthoptera > Trigonidiidae > Laupala > Laupala kohalensis. Next base: position 335,352 of record NNCF01126324.1, read on the forward strand.
TTGGCATTGCATTATAGTTATTTTTAATGCCCTAACTTTGTTTGAATGTTTCTATTGTAAAACATTGTTTCACATGATCACAAGAACAAATAAAATGTCATTTCTTTCTCTGTTCTCGCACTAATTTGAGTGATGTTGATCATCTTTCCCGAAAATTGTAGTCACCAACAATGTAATGAATTAATTATTATGACTTACATAGTTGGGAAAATATGCTAGTTTGCTAGAAAACATGATTTGGCTGTAAATGTAGTACATGTATTAAATTAAAAGTCCCCTTCTGGCTACTTTTGTATTCCCGGTGACCATAAATTGGTTCTGTTTTCTTCTGTCTTCCTAAACGTCAACTGTTAATATTTTGAAACAATAGAATGGAATTCTGTAGAAAGATTCTTGAGAAGGACTAGCGCGTTTTAATGTTCTTGCGCTTTAAATTTCGATATATTTGCTCTGAATATCACCGTGAAAATTAAATCGAGTAATCCTTGACATTCTTGGTAAAATCAAATATTTATCCATCTTTAAAGTCTCTGCGCTTAAGTCAGACTGCTGTACTTCTGCACTTAAAAAAAGTATTTGTATATAGGCGGTTGTAGACCGTAATTAGGGTGGGGTGGCCTAACCGGGAAGCATTTTTGTTTAAAAATTAAGGTTTTACAACACAAATTGTATAAATATTACCTTAAATAAAATGTATCAAATAAATAAATCAACAATCTGGTATTATTAATAACAATAACAATAAATTATTAAAGTTATCTATATGGTATTAATTTTATTAATCTGGTATTATTAACTTTATTAATGTGTATTGTGAATAACAATAACAATTATAAATAATAACAATTATTTACCTTGTAACACTTTTACAAAGCATGTCATTTATCAACTTCAATTTTATCTGTTAAGAGATCAGATAGAATGGGGGCGGGGCCATAGCCCCCTTAACCCCCACCATAGGTCCTCCACTGCTTCTATGTTCTAGTCTTATTACTTTTTAAGTTTTTAAATAAGTTCCATTGGTTTTATGTTGACTGGAAAACAAAATGTGATCTCCAATCTGCTAGAGTAGTTGTAAACGCGAATTAGTTATGCATTCCGCACTCTCTTTTTGTGTTTGAATTCCCGCAGAATTTCAAGTTACGTCTGATTTGCTCCGCGACTTGTTCCGGAGAACTATTTAGAAAAAAAGAATTGCCCGACTGATATGTAAATCTCATATGCGATATGGTATTCCTGTTCGTGTTTGCCTGTCAAGGAGACTAAATATGCAAAACAGTTACACTTCCTATGTTTGAAACGCAGAAATTAACCCTTCTTCGGTTGAAACGTGTAACGTCATAGTACCCTCTTCTCTTCTGAATTTATGAATTTTGCTTCCTCAAAAACACCTTTGCACGAACTGCCATTTATGTCTTGCGATTCAATTTATAATTCCATGTAGCTTACAATGCCATAAAATCCTTTGCTAATGTTACAAAACATGAAAGTGTTTTAATATGTTTGTTCCAGGTCTCGTCTATATTCTTCTGGCTATATCGATAAAATATAGCAGGAACATAGTTTGGAATTCTGAGAAGGACGTAGAATGTGCTACATTATCGTAACTTTAACTTAGGAAATGCTGTAAATTATATTATTAACTAATTCGGGGGAGAAAAAAACTGACAATACAGAGAAAAACAGACATTGAGTCGTAGAATAACAAAGTAAAATGCAAGGCTACCTATAACATCAAAAAATCATAATATCGAATATAAATATAAATAATCCCTGCCTAGTTATTAGGCTGGTTCTTAAAAAAATATGGTTGTGAATTTTGGACGAAGCCCCCCTCCCGTTTCAAAAATTCAAAATTTTATACCACGGTAACGGCGTCTAAAATATATTTTTTAAATCTGAAATTTTTGTTGTAGTCTTGTTTTAGACATCAAAAAAATTGGAGCGTTCCTCGTACAAATTTCAAAAGTTTTTTTAAAAGATTGTTTGTGAAGAACGATATGCCTGAGACAATGCATTCTCGAGGACAATGCCATCTATGGAGGTATGCAATACGTAGCGAGAATTTATTTCCTTCTGTGTCCGCATTGTTTTATGAATGGCGAGAATGTATCATTCAGTGATTATTCAGTGTTGTCTGAATATATCACTAAGTTATATTGTTTTATTGCTGATTTGTGAAAAACTGTTTAAATCAACGTAAGCCGTTGTGCCGCCTTGCCCAAGACGCCCTTTAGCGTCCTCCTTTCCAATTTTCAACTGTTTATTTATTCATTAAAATTTTATAATTTCTGTTAGTTGTTCAAGAGTGGAGACATGAAACGCTTCCGAATTGATGAAACGACGAATTTACACTGAAAATTACCGGCATCTCTCTGCATTGGTGTAAAATCATGTATTCTTGGAATATTCCTTCGTCCCTCGCCCGAGAAGTCTAAACGTCGTAACGTTTAAACGTCATCTTAGTCTAAACGTCATCTGAAGCTATTTTCCTCTTTTATTCTCTCTGTCTTCCATTCCCAGAATTGGTGTCCCTCCACATGGTCGATTGAATCGCTCTCTTTAATGGATGAAATGGGAGTATGCGAAGCCGCACATGGAAGTGTCGAACAATAGCTGGGGTTCGGTGTTTTAAATAGTCTGGAGAAGAGGATGAGAGGGTTCCAAAGGGGGGTAATGAGATGCCGCGACCGCTGGCGTCTGAGGGCTGTTGAGCGTCGTAAAAATAGCGACGGCGACGGCTGCTGCTTGCGCGCGGATGAAAGCCATACTTAGGGGTTCTCCACGCGCATCCCTCATAGTCCGTCGATACCAAGTCACTCCTTCTGCTTCTTCAAGATGCTGGGATCCGAGCGCTCACTCACGAACAGAGAAATTATCTCGCAGATGCTGTACGGAATGGGAAAATCTTACTTTCTTGTAGAAATAATAGTCCAGTATGGAGATGTTTCGCGTTAATTGTCGTGTAATTAAATGAACAATATATATTGCGTTAGGGATTTGTTGCATTATTTCTTTTTTGACTTATCTGTGCTACTTCCTCCAAAATTAAAATATTGGAAAATCTCTTGTCATTTTAGTTTCTGAGTGACATTGTCTCTTGCTCTTGACGTAGCGCTTGGTAGACAAGTCCCATCGATGTTTCGAATGCCTCGAGTGAGATAAAGAAGATTTATGATTTGTGCGTGGGTGTTTCTGGCAACTTGTATCGCAACTTGTATTGTTTCTCAAGTTACACAACTCAATAATTGACAAGTTTGAATTACAACGGTATCCGATCCCAGCAACAAGCCCAGTAATTTAATCAACTGTTAGACTTATACTTCACTGGCTCAAATTTTAAACATTAAGATTTTTCTCACTTCTTAAATGTTTGTATGGCGCGATTTTTCGAATGTAATTGTTTGTTGATAATCTAGAGTGTGAGTATTAAGCGGTGAAAATATAAATTAATAACACAATAAGTAATATAAATGTGCACAATTACTGCGGAATAAACGGAAGTAAGTTTTTATCCTTGTCTTGAAAAATGTTATTTGGTATTGTGTCTCTTTAAAAGAATAAATTGTCATATCGGTATCACTCGTTTTCTCTTGTTAATGTCGGAATAATAGTGACTCATTCTTTACCTTTATTCTTCCTCTTCTTCAATCCAAAGTTAATTTAAACGAAAGTTTATCTTATACTTGCTTTTCTTTAATTTTCTTTCAATTCTCTGAAATTGCTTTTTTAATTACATTCTTAAATTACATTTCATCTTGCCCGCCATCATAGACACGAAATATTTTGTACAATTTTTTCTCAATTTTCTGTCTGAGGAAAATTACTTTTATCATTTTTTTAATTTGGCGGTTGCTGGAAAGCTCTTTAGTGGGAACTTTAAGTAAACTTCTAAAAGTGCGATAAATCACTTTTATTGTATGAGGGTTCTTTTGCCTGGTGCTCAAGGTGATTTTCCGGGATAACCCTCTCATTTGTTTCGTATTTTCTTACAGTTTTACCCTTATGCAGTTTTGTGTTAGTTATTATTACTGAGCGTCTAAGAAATTATCAGGAAATAATGGGAAAATTGTTATTCTAATTCAGATGGGAGAAATGTGTAAACATTTAATTAATCACTCTGCTTTTAATAATTGCGACGGATCTTTTTAGGAATTTTTCATAATTGTGATTTGTACACTGAGAGAACAGATGCAAAATTCAGGGGAAAGAAGGGAATGTGAATTAGGCATCCCAACTTTTGGATGAGACATCTCAACCTTTAGATGTGATATTCCAACCTTGTAGTGTCGGAACTATAAGGTTGTGTTGTCAAATCTAAATATTTGGGGAAATCCTTGCCTTCCTTTGGAATTTGATCACACATCCAAACAGTGTTTCACGTCCACCATGTTTTCTCAGTGTCGTTCAAATGAAAAAAGTAATTTGTGTTATTCGCATCTGAAGCTGTTTGGGTTTATCAACATTTACCCTTCCCACTGGTAACTCATGCGTAGGGATAGATATTATTCCAAGTTACCCGGCTAAAATGAAATTGAGAAAAAAATGGGTCACTCTGGTTTGATTCTGTGATGCTCAATAATCCACAAACAACCTCGTAGAAAGAAATTGAAATACGGGATATATCCGCTTTTGTGAATTAAGTTGTTGAGAGATGTACTGTCCCCCAAGTTAACGGAATTGGGAAAGCTGGAGAAAACACGGCGACAAAATATGAGTTGGAGGAGTAGTCAGAGCGGAAAGAGCCGCGACAAGAAGGAGGGTTGGAAAGAGGATGGTGGCTCCCCAATCGAGTTAGCATCGATTTCCTTAGAGCGTCCTTCGTGCGCGAAGGCGGCGCACGCTCCCTCCATCCCCCACCCTCGCAGTGCCACGCCTTCCAGGAGCTGTTGGATTGGACACAGATGCGATGCTGAGGACTCGTGCTACGCAGAAGGGACTCGCTGTGGTTACTCCTCCTTTCTCGCAAACTAATTACGGATTGTCATTGGGGTTTCCATTCCCTGTGGCTGGTGCTGCGACCCCTCAGGTGTCGGCGTCCGAGAAGCTTCTACCATTTCGTTTTCGCTGGGGACTTATTTTATGAATTTGATCAAACAATTGCGATTTCTCATTACCTTCCGCGTGGAAATCAGAAATAAATTGTACTCTTTAATCTGCAGCAATATTGAATTCAGGGTTCATTAATATTTATCAGGTAATGGTTTCTTTATATGCTTAAGTTTTGAACCATGTCCTCGGTCTGAAAGCTGCGGGAGTTTTAACGACTGAGCTCCTCTAGTCTCCACACTAATCCTTAAACCACTTTTACTAGACACTCGTAAACTACCTTGGCACTTTCCCTGGAGCACAAGAGGGCAACAGATCTGGTTTCGATTACCGTGCCACTTTTTGTTTGAACGAAACTAGTTTTTAATTCAACTTGTTTCCGAAATGTGTTAATAATTCAACTTTATTTCGTCTTCCCTGAAAAATAAACTACTGTGGGAACATAGTATTCAACTTGGATGGAGTTTTCTCCGCAGGTGACTAATAAATTGGCATGCGTCATTTAATTCCTAATTAAGAACAGCATTCAAGCGTCCGTTCAATGTTTCATTCTAGTATAGTTTTTTATAGATCTATTCTTTTGCTTCGTTTAACGCTGAAAAAAGTAATTTGGCTAACATATGAGGCTAAGTCGTGCGAGGGATAAAAATAAACACACGATGACTCAGTTCATTGATACTAATTGCTCGGAGTCAACATTTCAAAGAAGTCATTCATAAAATGAAACCAATGCTTCACAGACTATTCTGAAAAGATTGTGGGGATTACTGGTGGTATAAGAATAAACATATTTTTGTACTTCTTAATTTGAAACTAGATTAGAAACTCATAGGGTGAAGACCAATTCAGCGTGGATTATTACCCATGTGTTCAAACAAGGGTGGAATAATGTTGAGGGGGGACTCATGTTGAGGATAACTGAATTTTGTAAGTGTATTTAATAATTCTACCGTAAATGGAAATAATTGATTTACGAATTGATTTAATTGTTCTACGTCTTCTTTATCTTGCTCCCGAAACTGTTTTTTCCTGCTTCTCCAAATTGTTTCTTTCTGACTCAGGGTAGATAGTTTTGTCCTAGAAGAAAACACGCGTTCTATTTATTTCGTTCCGATACATCGACAATTTTCTCGTGTTATAGTTGAGTAAATAGAGATCTTTCTTGGCGGATAAAATGTTAAATGTTTGAAGTCTTGCATCAGGTTTTAATAGCTTTGAAGCTTAGGATTCGCATCTAGTGTTTCGTTGTATGCGTTTCTGATACATCTTAGTACGTTATACATTGAAGTGTAGAGAAAAATCCTTGGCATCAACAGGATAGAATCCTCGTCTAAATGCTGAACTATTGTTAATTTGTCATTTCAGCTTCAGAGATATTAATGGAGACCGTGTGTGTGTTTCAGGTGCGCAGGCGCGGCGCGTGGCCGCTGCCCATGTAGACGCCGCCTGCCGGGAGCGCCGGCGCCTCATTCGTCGCGGCTGCGACTTCTGATCCCTGCGACACCGGTGAGTATTAACCTTTTTATTGTTTGTGTGTCCAAGGTATCGTACGAAATTTAGAAGCTAGTTTCATTCTTTCTTTCTTCACATTTTATCTCTTTTTCCGCACAATATTTTACGTGGCGCTAGTAGAATCGCAGCTTTGTGAGGTGACTCAGAATCTGTGGGGTTCTGTGGACAGTGTGGCCGCCCACAAGTTCCGTGACGTCCCTTAGGGGAGGGAGAGTTTTCTCATATCGTTACGCTGCGTTACGTTGGGATATACTCGGGGCTAGTGAACAGCGCTTCGTGTCGCCGCACAGTGAAGTGTCTTGAGACGAAACTTGGCCGAAAGAATTTTATTCCGTGAATTTGATGGATTATGGCGAATTGTCGTTTGTATATAAATGTCAGGTTAAGTTAAATGTATTTATGATTCAAGAGGTTATGTATCAAATCTATATAAATAATTGGAAATAAGCTCTTTATAAATTTTTTTATCGTGAATAATGTACATACCATTTGTTTATATACTTAAAAGTGATTTTTCGCCATAATTTACCAAATTTTCTTGATAAAATACTTTTGACCGGGTTTCGCCCCCATGTACTCCACGGTGCGGAGGCTCGAAAAGGTGTTGAAAAGCGTCAGTCACTAGCCCCGTGTTCGTGCCCCTTTAGCATTGCATAGCCTTGATTATAAGTCGCGCTAAGTTTTTGTAGGGTTTACTTTTTAGGATACTTTTGTCACCGTAGTGCTTATGCACACCTGCTCAATCGAGTGAAAACAGAGGAGCTGTGAGAGAACAGCAATGAGGGAAAAAATTAAAACAAGTGTTCCCAAGATTGTCTCCTCCATCTTCCAGAATTTAGAGCGTTCTTCTCAGTGTGTTGGGTTTAGGGATATTGTTACGTAATAGTGCTTAAAACTGGCCATGACAATTTTCAATAAAATACATCTATAATTTAGTTGCTGGATAGTTAATATAAAACTTTCTATTGCCTGTTGGACTAGTATCCATATATTGTATGAAAAATTGAATGCATAAACGTCAAGTTGAAATCATCGGGCTGACCTACCTTCGAATTTTTCTCTTTCTTAATCTCTCCACGCTCAATCAATGAAAAATTCCGTTTCTTTTCCGACGGCCCGACAGAATCCGGGCATTATTCACAAGTTGATCGCATCGAACTTTCTTTTGGTTCTAATTCCATCTGCTTCCTGGTTTTTAGAGTTGTAGCAGCGAGTTCCGTATCGCCGCTTAGTTTTCTCGGCCTCATTGCGATTACCTCTTCGTGTTGGCTGATAGAGAAAAACGTCTGGTTAAAGGTGGGAGGGATTTCATCCTTGAAGCTTCTGAAGAGAAAGCCACTGAGCGCTTCTTGAAACGTGTCACATGAGGAATTCTTTCTCTCGGATGTAGCAGCAGCAGCATCGCGTCTGACGTTGAAATTGAGGTCTCCTCTCTCTCAGGTTTTATACTTTTAACTTCTCGTTTTTGCTATTTGCTTTAAATTCTAGAAGATTGATCCCCACTTTGATTGGATGTATAAGTTGGATTTTTTTTTCTAAATTAGAAGCTATATTTTTGTAAAATTTATAATGAACCTCGATCTCGTAGTTGTGATTAATAATCCAGTGAAAATGATCCAGGTAGATTCTAATAAACGTTTGAAAATGCATTTCGTGAAATCAATTTTTTTTGTATTTATTTTTACGTATTGAAATCAGAATTTCATTTATAGATAACGCAGTCCGAATCGTCTCTCCCATAGAAATATTTCTGTTGCATTTGGTTTGAAATTTTGAAATGATTTCAAGAATGCAGATCATTCAAGTCGTTATATGTCATGCGATATTGGAACTTAAGCGCAAATATTTTAGGAAAATTGAAGTCTTACTCCGTAACCGTTGTGTACTTTAATTTCGTAATGTAAATGTTTTTTGTTTTTTTTTGCGTAAAATACAAATAAATTAGTGGAAGAAAATAGTTGTGTCATTATTTTGTTTTTTTGTACGGTATTAATAATGACAAAAATATTTTCGATTTAGAAGATGGTGTCTTGAAGACTTTGATTTTCTTCTAATTGTTTTGTCTGCCTAGTTGTATTTATGGATCTCGTATTGCTTAGTTCAGGGATGGCCACAGCTGCCCGTTCGAGTATTTTTTTACGCGCGTGTATTTACGTGTGTATGCTTAGTGCAATTTCTGTCCACTTCTACCCTGCTGAATTGTTGCACATTTGCACACAGTTGCACGTAGTATTCGTCAAGATGCCGATCGCTTAATATATATTATTTCCAAGTTTGTGAAAAAAATGTTGCGCTGTGTGGATTGGCGATTGTTGGTAATTTGGAATTGATCATTTGGTCTGAGACATGATGTTAGGATTAGTATCTGGTCGCTGCGTGCGTCGCAGTTACAACCTGTCGCAGCGCGTTGTTTGTGACGCGTCGACTGGAGAAATAAAAAGCCGCTCGACGAGAAGCGTCAGCCTCCGACGACGTGGTACAATGCGTCGCCCGTGACATCTTCGAGAATGACCAAGCACGGCCGTTCGCCGATCGGTTCATCGGCCTTCAACCTCTTCTTTACCGCCACACGTCATTATGACAGAAGCAAACAAAAAGAAAGCAAGAAAAAAAGTTAACTGGGAAGAAGAAAGAAATGTTGATGAAGCATAAAACCAGGTTTAATCTCTTCCGGATTATTGCCGGAAGTTTCTTACTGCATCTAAAGAATAATATAATACGAGCAAAAAGTACTTATTATAAGTTCAATTATTTTCTTGAAAATTTTAATTTTGATATCCGTATGAGAATCAGATGGTTATCATTAATGGAAAACATATTTTTTTATTGCAACGTCAACAGCCAGATGAAAATCGCGATGACCGGGTCTCGAACCCGGGACCTCCTGCTCTGGCCGCAGGTGTGCTGTCCACTGGACACCCGCCTAATATTTTTTTATTATTTTAGGGGTTTTTTTTGGTAATGTATTTTGGATTTTAGAACACTTTTTTCTTACATTCGTAACGCGAATTTAGAACATTATCTCTCTCAATGAGTAAGTGAACACCTAAAATTACCTATCGTATTAGATTCACGCACATTTTTTTGTCCTACTGATACTTAACACGTGGACGGTGTCCTTTGCTTTCTTACGAAATATTGTCTATACCATGTCCTGTGTAATGAAGAAAAAAATGGTCATTTTATACTTAGAAGGCGTTTCTTTCGATTTTTCCTGTTAATGATTACGGAATTTTTAATATCGTTCATTAGATAGTTAAAATATATGGTGCTGAGACGAGTAAACAAAAAACGAGTGTCCGATTCTGACATAAAAGATAATAGTTTCACTCGTTACGATCTATTTTTTTTCTTACATCTTCAGTTGAATCAATGTCCCTTGTGAGGTTTTTCAAGCTTCGTCTGACGGCAGCATTGCAATCGTCGCTTCCTGTGCGACATCGCTCCTAATTGTGTCTTTTTAGCTTCTAGCAATTACCACCTCAACACTCCAGCGCTGCGGATATCTGCGCCTCATCTGACAGCGTGGTTCTCTTTCACCTCGTGATTTCCTTCATCAATGATTTCTTTTTCTTATTTCATTTTGCGCTGTTGCCAGAATTCACAAATGGGTCCACAACGGTAGTTGTTGCAGACTGTTTCTTTACACATGTTCCCAACACATGATAACTGCAATAATTGTTTCTTAGATTTTTTGTGTATGATGAAATTTATCGAGTTCATTGGCACGTCTTGCTCAACGAAATAGTATTTCTCGGTCGAAAAATTACCCCGAAATTTTGGAGAAAATGTAAGGATGTTTTATTATCTTACATCACGAACACTGTTGTTAAAAAGGAAAAAAATAACATTTATCTGTGATTGACGTTCCTCCTCTTTACGTGAAACTGGTTTTCGACGCGTTCACTAATGACTGATTATGACGATTATATGTGGCATTCGCGTATAAGCTTCCTCTTCTTCCGATGATGATGCTTTTTAAATGATCATTGTAATCTCACATAATTTTCTTGGTAAAATTTCATTTCATTTTTTTGTAATGTGTGCGTGTTAAATTTTTATGTTTGGACCTATTATTAAATGTACTGATTCAAACACAGTTAATTCGAGGTGGCACTTATTGGTGAGAAAGACGAATGAAAATTTGATGTTTTTTTCCTTTAAATTATTTACCTCTAGTAATATTTATCTGGGATTCAAACATTGCGTCAACATATTTGCGTTGAATCATATTTAATATGAAGTTTCTATTTTATAGGAAGTTACATAGGGATGAACTGAATTTCTAATTAATTGTAGAGGTACACATTAATCTTGTTTCGAGTGAATATGATGCTTTCGTAATATAATTGTGAAAACAACTTGTGTAGCTATTACTAGGACAATTATCATTAATGTTTTTATACAATTACTTTCATAGTATTTTTTTCTTTTTGTCGTTGATGCCATCATTCCAGACAATCTTTATACTTCACTGAGACAGTATGAGTGATTTGAGGGTTAATTTGAGTCGTGTACCTTTGCTAAAACAAAACAAAAAAATGTGTCGTACTTGTTTCTGTAAAGTTTTGATAATATGCGTTTACTGCTTTTTTAACAATTTGTTTATTTATTTTATTTTATTTACGAAGTACTATCGTCGATATTACAAGTAATTTTCTATCGACCTAATAGACGGTGAAACCTTCGTTACTCACGCAGTTTCTTGCATTCTTGTTAATCACTTAGTACTATGAAATCTTGTCTTAAAGAGAATCGGTAAGCAGACATTCGTGTTACCCTAGTACAACTATCGTACTGCGCAAATGGCATTTAGCGATTCCTCGCCAATTTACTCATTTAGAATTAGTTCGGGATTATTTGTTCTGTTATTTCTTTTTGTATACCTGTTGATGGGAACGTTCGTTTGTAGAATGAAACGTTTCTTTTTAAATAAGGCAACAACTTAACGTATAGTTACTTCAAAAATATATGTATTTTGAGTCTTAATGGAACTTTTTAGATGTCCTCAGTTGTCATACCCATGAATCCCTAATTTAATGATTTCTTTGTGTATGTTACGTTTCAGACCGAAATGCAGCTTTATGCCCTCTGAAAATAATTTTTGATATTGTAAAGTGGAATATTCTTGAACTTAAGTATAATATTCTTTGTATACGTTTTCGTTGCTCTATGTATCCTTTTTTATGTTTTATAATATTTCATTAAATTACTCAAATGCAGTATGCGTGTATAAACACTAATATTAATTTTGAAACGGTAAACTATTTGACAATGTTAATATTTTGTAGATACGATAATTGAGTTGAAATGACAAATAGCGGTGAGTCGGAAATCAAACGCGAGATTTGCTGTGTTCCCCGGCCGTTCGTTCGTTTTGTATAACTATACATCAATTTACCCCCAAATTCGGAAGACCTGCGCATTGCCAGTTACACACGTGTCTACGAGTTAAGGCTTCCATGTATCTGCCTACATGTGGATAAGATTTATGGTAACCGGTCAGATGAGACAACTTAAGAGATCCTGGGATAGATTGCTGACATCTTGCCATTTTTATCTGGCAGTAACATTTACCTCATGTAGGTACACGTGTTAAAGATATATCCGTGGGGGGCAATAATTGTTGGATATTTGTGCTGTGTTTGTGCCGATTAAAAAGTTCGTCCTGTCTGGTGATTTTTGTTTCTGTTTGTGTCCGTGGTGAAGCGAGGGCGAGGCGTGAGACGCTGACTGACTGCGCGTGACTCGAAGCCTCTTGCCGTCGCAATATCCGCTCCTGCCGTGACTTGCCCTTTCGCTGCGCGCACGGGATCTCGCTTTCAGCCTTCAATTCGCGTTCCCTTGCTGCTACTGCTTCTGTGGAACAGGGTGATTTACTTTCGCGAAGCAGCCGTGTGAGATAGCAAACTGGGTTTCATCTCTAATAATAAAAGTGAATTACTTGGAATGTCTGCGGTATGGAAATCGGAAAAAGTAATCGATGAAATTATTTGAAATTTCGAAGGATTATTGCGACTAAAATATTATGGATACGTTTAATGTTGATCAATTACAAGAGCTGAAAAACTATTAAAATTGGTTGCTAATCAGTAGATGTGAAATATTGTTGACTGTGAAGCTTACTAATGTGTCCGCCAGAGTTCAATTGCTTACGTGAGGCGGACACTGAACGTGGCGGAAACGTAGGAGCAAAATTATATCAAGGCTTTGAAGAACATTGTTTTCAAGTACTTAATCTAAAAGTGGAATGAAAACCAAAGAATTGAAAGGTCTTAACTATGCGCTTTGTTTATTAAGCTTTCTGTGTAAAGCGTATTTTCCTTCTGTAAAGCGGATTTTAAAATAATTCGAGAGCACACGATACTGAAAACTGTGTATTTTTTGTAGGGTTTGTTTGTGTATATTCATTTTTGTAATTAACAAAGTGAAAATTTAATACCATGAAGGTAGAGAAATATAAAAACTAACATATGCATTTAGAATATTATAAAAGAACACCAGACAAAATTAGCTATAAAATCCAGACCAGGTGTTTTAATACCAGAATGTCTAGTAATGATTGTTTTAAGTTTCTTTTCAAATCCAGGACAAAGCCGATTTGTTCTGCTAGTGCTTTTATAAATCTAATTTTGTGTACGGCAATACCTGCTGTCGGTTTCCCAAAGTTTCTTTTTGTCATGAATGAAGGGCTGTTATACCAGACCTATGCCAGAAATGTGACACTTTTTTGAGTTCCTACTCAAAAAATCTACGTGCAGTAATGTGTTCATGGCTTATTTGCTAAACTCTGCCGCAGGTATTTGTACACCTTTGTAGCGTTTGGTTGCTCGTCAAACTATTACTTTGAAAACTAAGTTAAAAAAAAACTAAACTTTTTACGGGAAAATGCTTTTGTTGTTCTCATGATCATTTTATTTGTTTTTACTTTCCATTCTGAGTCGGTACCCATTTTCTTTCTGCTATCAGTGTCATAGTATAGAACAACTGCATTATATGTGAGCCTAAACCGAAGAAGTTGAATAGAAATGGAACAAAAATTTGTGGAACAAAACACATTCACTATGATCATTGCGAAATACCTTTATGGGTCATTGAGTGTTCAGCTCTGCAATTTCTTGGCCTCCCTCGATATAAGGAAAAGATAATGCATCGGGTCGCTTGGGCCTTCAAGATAGATTTGGTAATTATTTTACTACTGGCTGAATAGTCTTGGGAGTCAATTTGGAAGTTAAGCATCGGTGACAACGTCCTTAAACTTTCTAGTTCCTGTCGTTCATCTACGCTGACATCACAGTAAAATAAAAATAGGAATAAAATTTCTTGTCACTACGTTTTTGAGAGAGTGCTGCGAAAAGTGGGTGAGAATACAAAAAGAAATAAGCCTCTCTCAGGAGAGATTACGCTTTTGGAATATTGTTACTTACTCTTTCTTCTTTCGAGCAGCGAAGGAAGATTGGGGAGTAAGAAGACTATAATCTTTGTACGAATGCTAACTCTTTTGTTCAGAACTGCGGTGGTACCTCGTCTTTCAATATTATCATGATTAACATGGATCGATGCTGTAGCTATGTCGTGCGACGTGGTAGGTTCAAACGATACACGCTTGAGAAACGACTGTGCCCTAGTCTTAGCCTTTTACCATGCAGAATTATTAGATTCTTAAAACCCTTGGATCTCTTGTTACTATTTCTGCAGCCACGATCCGGAAACGAATAGTTGTTGAAACCGATTGCGTTACGCAAATTCGTATGTGTAATTTTTATAGCTAAATGTCATATTGTAAACATGACTGTTGTATTCAGTGTTAGGGTTGAGAGGCGGTGGCGGCTGATTGCATTTCGTAATAAAATTTCCACGACGATCATGTCAGACTTCGGCGTAGCAAAATCGATATAATTTATATTTTTAATAATTTAAGTACTTTTAGTAAATAATTGTTCATGCCCATTTTTTACTTTCGGTCGTCGCGTCAAAAAATAGAGAAAAATTCGTGAATGATCCGCCTTGGTGTTTCCCCTGCCGTGCTGTTCTCCTGCAGGGTGAACGAACTCAAGCCCGCGGCGACAGTGCTTTCGCTGCTTGGTCAAGTGCACGTTTTCCCTTCGCCGAGTTCGAATATGCGATGGAGTAATCTCTGATCTGCTTCGTGCTGAACCTGCCTTTGAGCCGAGAGAGAGAGAGAGAGAGAGAGGTCAAGGTTATAAACACGCGCGCTCTCTTTATGCGGCGCCTGCGAAACTGACGACGTTTGTGTGACGGTGGTTAGAAAGAACGGTCAGGGATACCGTGTCCTACGATCGTTCACGCGTACGTCATCAACTTTGGGACTGCACCTGGTGTGGGGCAGAGAGAGTGGACTAGACACGACAAATGAGACAAATAGGGGACTACACATTCACGGATTCTACGACGAAAATAAAGACGAAAAAGAAATTAGAAATATTCCGGAATTATGTTGCGAGACTTGGACAGGTGCGAGACCTACTAAAGAAGGATTTAGACGAATAGAAGATGAGCGCTCAGCACCTTGTGGCTGGGACGTAAACATTGGGGGAACCCAATGGCAAAGCAGCGCAGAGAGGGAAGAATGAAGTACGAAAGGTATAGTATATAAGCATAAGAGCTTTGTGATGACAACTCTGCCTGGGCAACCGTGGCTAATAAAAATGAAATGAAGTGATCGTTCACGCGTGGTGTGCTTGCTCTCTGGTTGGAATAACTCTGATTACTACAGAATTCAGTGTCCGTGAGGATCAATAATAATAATAATAATAATAATAATGACCACGTTGAGACAATAAAGTAATTTACGCACCGGAAAAAAGCAAGCATGGGATCATCCCATCAATTCCGATCAAGAATTCTAAGGCAGAGGCGGATTTTACGTTTCAGCACACTCCTAAAATAAGGAATCCACGCGGCCGAAAAGACCTTATGAATAAAAAATGAACTGGATGGTATGACTACATATTCTGTATACAATCCTAAAATAAGGATAAAATATAGTTCGGCACGTGTTATAATATTAACATAATAGCAACAAATTTCTATTTAAGGAAAAAAAAAGAAAGTTTTTCAGAAGTATGTATTATTATCAAACAATAGATTATTCGCAAAGTATAGATGATAAGTCACAACTATTAAATAACACTGAATTCGAGATTCATAATTTCAATAGACAAGAGCGTAGAGAGCTCGTATAAAAAAAATCCGCCTCTATCCGAAGGAATACTGGAGAAAAACACGCACCAGGATGGGAGCTTTTCTCCATCGAGCTTTAATTGTTTGTATTCGAAAATATTTTCTGTTTCTTGAATTAATTTTAATAATTACATAAATATAACATTAAATAATTAAACATGTTCTCAACGTTTTCTTTAATTTCGTAAGCACGTGCTAATATTAGTTATCCCTGATAACTAACCTACTACAATTCTAGTGTTGTGCCTTACTTCATCAAATCTTCGTACATTCTTGCACAGTTCGTATCGTGTATTCGTCACACGTCCATAGGAATGCTTTCATCAGTATTTAGTGAGTTGACGTCGCTATGTAACATGGGCGTATCTCTTTTATCAGTATCCTAACCCACTTAAGGAACCATGGAAATTAAAGCTATGACTGCATATTGTTTTCTTGTCGTCTTGTTTGCAGATATCGCTCATTGAATGCACTCGCCCCTGTCCCTGGTATGATGCTAGAGAACGAATTTGCGAAGTTCTTGACAAGAAGACGACCAGATTATCCCTCCGTTCCATTATATTTCCTTCGGAAGATATATCTATATGCATTGCGTTGAAATATCCGTCTTTTAAATGTAGACATAAAATATTGAAGCTAAGGAGTCGAGAGATGTCTGTAAGAGCGCGTGCATTCAACCCACTCTCTTCTAGCGATCTTTTTCCATTCACGAATATAATGCCTTGGAATTCCCCCGTGGACCTTGTCGAAGTTCCTTTCAGAGTCGAGATACGCTTCAGAGAAGAAACTCACTGGGTGACTTAATGCGATAAGCCCTAAGACTCGGCGAGTATCGGAGCAGGAGAGATGAATGCCCAACTACGGACATAAGCGAATGTATTGTATTGAATGATTTCAGATGGATCAGATGTGAATTTGCCCCTCCGTGGCTAAGGTGGTAACGTTCTAGCTCATCACCAAGTCATTCCGGGTTCAATTCCCAGTGAGGTCAGAAAATTTTTGCAGCTTTTCTCATGAATGTCCCAGTTCATTTAGCTGTGACTAATCAAAAGCAAACCCTCCTTTCTCTATCCACCATATCCTAGTATCAATAACTCTATTACTAACACCTTCTACTAACCGCTCCACGTAGCCCAAGTTGTTGGTAAATCCAGGTAACCGGCACACCTACTAACAATAGACCTACCACCCATCTCCCACCTCTTATCGCTCCATGTAGATAAGCTTCAATAGCACGCTACATTTCCCATTTGAAATACTACAATAATAAAAGATGAGAATGGGTTGTATTTCCCTCATGTTTTTATTTTCAACGCAATGAATTTTAGGAAAAATGTTCATGGTTTCTTTGCTTCTGGAGAAATTCCTTCTTTGGGACAGGAATTATTTCTTACTCATTGAAAACTGGGGAGAGACATTCCTGCATTCTCTTAACATCCTCGCTACACCATTGTGTTTGTTCGTTTTCTTACTCCTGAATATGCACGGAATGTTGTGGATGTACTTTCATGTCAGCTTTGTCTGAATTCCATTACGACTACAAAATTAAGGAGGTGAAAGATCATATACGGGGGCTACTGGGAAAAGAAAGTTGTCGCCCTATGTTTATCTCTCCAGGTAGAAGCTGCGATTTTTCAAACATTTTCTTTAGTTAATTTTATTTTATTGATATTTGCGTAATGCATATTATTGCCTTCGATTCCAAATAGTTCGTAAAGACATAGAGTCGCTCGTCCTCGTTGTCCGTGCAGATAATTTCTCAGCCGGAAGTGATTATCCATAGGTAAAACAAAACAAACACCAACAAATTACCGGCAATTGCCGAGCAATTGCAGACGTAAAATACTTTCTCTAGCACGAAATATTCTCGCGGACGGAGAAGAAACGCAGAGACGGCTTCCGCAAACAATGGAGCGGTGGAGGCCGCGACTTTGAAAGGAAAAACGAGGCCGTGGCTCGACGTGGCTTGGAGTTCAAGTTCTCGGTCGCATTAGAGGAGTGTCGAAGACTTCATTACGAGTGCAGAATGTGAGGAAGAAGATGGGTGGAGGACGGTGCAGGGCTAGCGACCGGGTTCAACGAGCTCTCCTTGTCCCTGTCTGTACCGTGGAAGAATGTCTGTGCACCGTAAGCAGCGAGCCAGCGGTCCACTCTGCTCCGCTTCGGAGCTCGTCTGACCGCTTTCGGTTGCTCTGGCTATTCGACATGTGTACGAGGCGAAGACACCCCATTTAGACTCCGGAGGAAATAAATGCGTCTGCTGCGGCGTTTTGGTGTCTCAAAAGTCTGTGCTTTAAAATCCAGTTAAAAGGATAACGATCTTATCGATCAATATGTTTCGCGTCTACTCTTTTGAATACAACCTGAGTTTTTTTTAGCAGACACTTTTAACTTTGACTCAAATCAACAAAATACAAGTATCAAAAATTGGATTCCAAACACGTAAATGCATCACTCGCCCGGTCCCCTTACGAAGTCTCGCATTAGAGACGGAACGTAGTGTTGCTTTTATGTGTTTGGAATCCAAATTGTGATACGTGTATTTTGTTGATTTGAGTCAAAGCTAAAAGTGTCTGCTAAAAACTCAGGTTGTTTTATTACCTATTTGTATTACCTATTTTAATCATGAAAGTCCGTCACCGTTCATTCTGTGATAAAGTTGCATTAAAATTAATTATTGTTAATATTCTTTACCGGAAATATTTTAAAAATCTATTCGAGTTAATTATATTATATTAATTTAATATTATTAAATCTATGAAGCTAATGAACCCCATGCGTCAAAACTGTGTTGACGTGTGTTTTTTGTTTTTATTTTTATCTATTCCTAAATAAATCCTAATGTCATCTATCAAAACATTTTGTCCCAAAGTACACCTCGAACGCGTAAGGATATGTGAGGAGAAGGTTTTATGTGGCCATAGTGCATTTCTCAACCGTATGTAGGAGCGCCAATCCCGGATTTGCGAGACGGTTTTTCCTTCCCTTTCGCCATGAATGTACTTAAGTGAGATGAAATTTGTATTTTAAGAATTCCTTTTTAACGTTTAGTTTTCTACAGCATAGTTGTTTTTACTAACTGTGATTCACGAGTAAAATGCACGAAGAGAAAGAACATATTTAATATTGTATGACAGCAATGCAAAGAATGCAACTTTTCAGTCGTGTTAATTTCTAGAGGACCATCCTACCTTCCATCGGTTACATTTCCATGAACAGACTGTCTGTTGGCTGTAACCTCGTTCAAAGTATCGACGATTCATGATCTCACTATGTCATACAAGTCATACAAGTTCTCTTTTTACGACACCTCCTTAGAAGTGAAGTCTTTCGTGAGATGGAAGGAACGTGCAGTCCATTCATTCTGACTCCTTGCCAGCTTATATCCTCGTTCGATTGCTTCTTTGGACTGGAATTACTCGAAAGTCGTTCCCTTCCTTGAGAAATACTGAAGTCCCGCTCAAGAGCGTATGGCTCCGAATATTTTGTGAGATTGGTCTTCCATCCTTTTGAAATCATGATGAGAGATTTCTAGTCGTCAATTACGATCTCGTACGTTTCCGTTAAGAGAAAGTTGTTCGTCTTTCAAGAATGTAGACTAATTTACTGATTTTTTTTCTTATTTACAGAGGTATGTCTCTTGCACTGGGAACGATCACAATCTCTCACTTGAATGAAGCCAAGTAAGGTTTAATGAGTGATATATGTCGGAACTTAAGATCTCTCCTTTAATTTTATCTTGGTGCGGAATATATCATCTCTATAGCTTGATTCCTACCTGCATTCTTCTCCAGTGTTCCTTTGGACACTTTCATCGGAATTCATGTGATAGTCCCTTGCTTGCTTCCTGAGTGTAAATTAGCATATAGTCTCCAAATGGATATATGCAGATTTTGACTATTCTGTTATAGATTATTTATTTAATGACAGTGAGTCTGGGTAGATCAGTAGATGCAAGTGCCAGCTTGAACACTGGGGCTCAAATCTCGGAGAGGTCTTGCCATTTTACTCGTGTAACTACGTTCGGACAGACTCCCAAACTTTCTCATTCTGGTTGCGCGATGTTCACTGGTTCCTTCGTGGTGGTCAAATCGACCGGAGGGTGGTGTTGGCCTCATTGCTTTGTAAAGTTGCTCTCATCCCTTCCCCACATTGGCCGAGGAAAAGACTTTAGGACCCTTATTGGAACAGTTCGGCCCTTTGATTTACACTTACTGTTGGTATGATCCGTAATCTTCTTTAACTTATTGGGGAAAAAACTTGACTTGAAACAGATATATCAGACGTCAGCACTTTTTTCTGTTGACATAATATGATTTCAATAGTTTTCTGACAGCTTATGGAACATTACAATCAGGGGTAAAAACAGTATGGGATTGTGGACGAAAAAGCAATTCGTAGTATGAAAAATTATTTTTAGTTCGTGAGGTTTAGGTTAAAGAACTGCTCTCTTGTTAGTTTAATATTTGTGATTTATATTGAATGGGAACATTGCTAGTAATCATGAATTTGGATTTTTCGTGAATGGGAATAGTAGTCTCTACTAAGCTGAGACTAGTTTAATATTTTTATAGTTTTACTGAACTCTGTTAACATTGTATATTCTAATATTAATGTAGTGTGCAGTGTAATATTGCCCCTGTATTCTCGTATTGTAATGAATAGATTAATGAATAGATGTCAAAATATTTCCAGAAAAGGAAAAACTTTCACTTCCTGTCAACGTGCTTCCTTTCCTCAACTTCCTTTAATTAATGTGTGCGTTTTGTTTAGGTCGATTTCAGCTGATCAGAGCAGCTGCGAACATGGAACTCGCGGATGTTCATCAGCGTTGGCCATTAATTATAGCCATATTCGTACAAATGAAAGCGCGTTTCAGTTCGAGCGATCATTACACGTCGCTGAGTGATCATTACACGTGTGTGTTCTGGAGTAGACGGTGGGTCTCTCAATCTCTCAATGATGCTGCCGCTCGTGACGCAGTAGGTACATGACGTTAATGAGTCGGTGGACTGAATACAAATTCGCATTTTGCTTGTTAGGGGACCGTTTTGTGCTTTGAAATTTTTTTTTTGTTTTATCATTTTGACTAATTTTTAAAATTACTCACGAAATTAAATTTTTTCAACATAAACTTCCTACTATGAAGTTTGGTGTGATTTTTCCTTGCATTAGACAATAATTAGGCCTTTTTTGTTTTTCATATAGCTAATTAAACCAGAAAAAATATTTCTGATTACGGTCTTTTTTCGTTTATTAGGAGTTGCATTTTCGTTTCATTGGATATCTGACGATTGGAAAATATCTTTTTCCATACATCGTTGTTTTATATTTTAAATCATTTTAATGTCCCTTTTTTGTATTTGACGGTTCACTCGCGTTCTTATTAACGTCATCTGTCTTTTCACTGCGTATAACGTAATCATGAATATTTACATGTATCACACTTCTCCAATTGTACGATAATCGGCAACTATCGCCCATAATGTAGAATATCTGCTACAGTGTTAACCGAAGTAGGGAGTCAAAAGTTAGGTTCGTGCGTGGTTGATAGCTAATGATAGCAAAATTAAAATAAAAGAGCGGGAAATTTCGTGGAAGAAAAATAGGGAATGTTTTGAATACAAGTGCCACTCAAGTTTCAGAAATTTGGATTATCAAATTTCGCGAGGAACTCACGATATTGTCATAAAGTTCTCCAGATCTTAGTTTGAGACGTGCATGATTTCGGACCTCATCGCTTAAGTTTTATCCCCCATGGCTAGGGATTAGATAAGTGAAAATCTGTTATCTCTAATTTTTTTAGAAGTTTTGTACTCTTCATAAATTATCGGGGGGGAAAATTCCATGGATAGTTCAGTTGTGTGTGATCAATTTTAGTTTGTCGATAACGTTATTGCATTGGTTATGAAATGAAATTCTAAAAATACCTTGCATACTAATATTGACTTCGTGCTTTGAACGGATCTTTCTAAGAAAGGGTAAATGCTTTGTAGCTAATAGTCGTGTCGTGCATTCTGTACCTCAGCCATGCCTCCCGTCATCTCGTCCTGTTTTTTTTTCTTCTCATTTAGGCATTCGCTATGTGGTCAGTAATCCATTTTAATGTTGTCTCCGTGAGAAAGCATCTTCTCCAATTGTCGAGCATCTTTTTTCGTGAAGTAAAGTTTTGAAGTGGAATATTTGCAAAGAAACTGTTTCAATATCCCTATCAGCATGAAGTTCTCATGGTAATAAAACTCAAAATGACTAAGTATATATTTTGAATTTGATTTCTTATTTTCGTGTGAATTATGCCATTGACTGAGAGAGAACGCAATTTACTTTTTATTCTCATTGATCTGCACTTCGGTTCTCCGGCGTTCATTTATAATCTGTTTAAGCGGATGTATCGAAGGTGTTCAGGTCACGTAGAGTTTTAATTTCATTTGAAGTATTGTATTGTCGAACGTTCTGTAAAAAGTCCGTAACTCAAATCGGTAAAAATAAATATTTGCGATGTTATATTTATTTTGAATACTCCGTTTTCGTACGTATAGTGTGTTAAGTTTTCGTTTTCCTTATTTGATTCCCGTTGGTGTAAGAATGCTCTTTCCTGAAAGCATATTGTAAACACTATTATGACTTCAAAAAACCATCGTTATACAGCGATCTGTCAATGAAAGAAAAAATTATTTCGTGACAACCTGTACTCACTTCGCGACATATTAGTTCCCAGTCGTAGGTACTCTGAAACCAAAAGATTGTCATTCATATTCCTCTTGTTTAAACTCCTTGGAACTGCGCTCACAGATGCCGCATCTTGCACAAAATCTCGTCCAGGGAGAAGTGCGTTTGCTCCGTGTCGTAAAGCCTCGTTGTGAGACTTTAAAGCTCTTAGAATTCCACCCTCTGTTCGACCCGCGCCCTGAGCAAGCATCCTCCTGTCGCCCCATCCCCACCTAATGTCACTTCCATTCTCTCCGAGATTGAGCCAGAATTCTTCGAAAATTCTCTTCAACTTTGTTGGAAACTTGTTCGTTCGAAGAGAGATAGATAGAGATACTTGGAGTTGTGGTGCAAACCCGCAGCGGTTGAGTGAGTTGTATGTTTTGGGTGGGGGGTGTCTTTTAAGGTGAGCCTTTCGTTCTTTAGTCCAACAGAATGGGAAGGAGTTGAAGCGTGGTGGGAAGAGGAGGAAGGAGTGTCGTATTGAAGAAGACAATTTACAGCTCCACTTCTGGAAGTGGTGGGAACTGAGAGGTCGCTATGTCAAGAGTAGGGTGTTACTTAAAAAGTCAATTTTTGACATTTGGACGGGTCACCCTCCCATTTTCTTTTGTCTTTAAAAGGGGCTTCTATAAAAAATTCAGATCTTAAAACTACATTTTATGAGTTGTGACCTGGCTTTAAATTTGAAGGAAAAAAAAAAAATAAAGAGAGAGAGAGAGAATAGTAGCAACCCCTAAAATATGTATTTAATTTCTGATTTTTGTGGAAATAAAATTTTGTTCAAATGGGTGTCCCGTCCAAACGTTTAAAAAACTGATCTTTTAAGAACGTGGTGCAACATATGAGCACGTGATGAGTGATGGGTAGTGGCGTGCGCGCGACTGTCGCTTGCCGGGAGGGACGGTTCCAGGCGGTTCCTGCTCGTGTCGCTCAGCCGCAGGGCGACGTGCCAGCGACCCCTCGCTTCGATCCTCCTCCTGTCGCCGCCCACTATTTTTCACCCTCTCGTGACCCCGTTTGTTTCGCTTTCTTCGCTCGACATGCGCCATTAGGTTCCTTCGTTGAGTTATGTCTCTGTTTTGCTGCAAGTGTGAATTCCTTTTTGTGGAATCAAGAGTTTTGGTTCAAGTGTTTTGGCCGCTGGTGAATTTGTTTTGAAATCGCACTCGTGTTGACAGTAGTTTGCTCAAGAAAGTGGGATACAACTTCAGATAAAATATATAAACTTGCATATTGCACTTGCGTGTTGTTGAAGTATATCATCGAATTTTATTTTTTCTCGTTGCTGTGAAAGTAATTTTTGTTCCTATATTAAAAAAGTATAAGAGGAAAAAATCGAGTATATCGCAGGCGTAATACGGATACAATATTTAAACTCTGTTCGATCTCGCATCATACGCTTCGTCGTGCCGACATGGACTCTCTGACGATTCTCTCAATCGAATGTCTACCGTTGCGTCTGCTTTTCTGCTTCGTTGACGAATCGATCTCGCGAAACTTCCGCGACATTTGACGGATACATTTTTAAATTCTGTGTCTGGATTATAAATATGTAGGTAAAGTGAATCCAAGTGTTACCCACGAAATGTTCGTAACAGCTCCTTCGTTGGTCTTGCTGTGTAAGGGCGGGCATCGTCGTCCAGAAGAACATTCCCTTCGTCAGGAGCGCAGGTTGCTTGCGGCGAATTGTCTGCAGTTCGCGGTGCACTTTTTCTGTGGACAGTCCTTTGGCCCACAAAAAGCGCACAACTACACGCTGTTCTCATGCAACACAACGGCCATCGTGCACTGGCTGCCTCTGACTTACTGCATGCCTACGAGATGTCACGCAACCTATACGACGAGCATACACATGCTGCCATCTGCTGGCAAAAAATACGTTCGTAATTTAAAATGGTAAAAGGGAAACTGTCGTTTTCGACCTACATATTGACTTGCCCTCGTATTGTGATGTGTGTTTCAATATGAATTGCTTTAAAGTTTCGATGTAAAGAATTTATATTTCGATGTGGACTGCTAACATTCGACAACATGGTGAGGGGAGTGTTGAAGCGATGCAGGGAGGGGGCGGGGTGGGGCGACAAGTGGAGGGCGGGCGAACAGTGGGCGATGATCCTCTTTGCACCGCGGGGCGGGTCGTTGCTCTGCTTGATCGCGAGGGAAGGCTGCTTCGCGCCTGCTCCTCGCTGCCTCCCACCCAATAGCCGCTGCAGTCGACCGCCCGATGCGTGCTCAAGCGCCCGGAACACGGATGAGCCATCGGGAAGCGCCGGTGCTGAGTTACGATCTACTGGAACGAAGAGGACTATAAAGAACCCTCTAGTATGACTATCCAACGCGCTTTCCTGAGTGCTTCAGTATGAATAATTCTTGCGTTCAGTAAAAAGTTCCGTGTCTCATCTTTCTTTACGGAAGTAGATTTTTCGGACATTCCTCGGCGTGAGTACTTGCAATATAATTCCAAAAAGATTTCTATTTGTTTTGCTAACACGATGCTCTGCAGTGGGCTATATTCAAGAGCGAATACCGCAACCGACAGTTGTCCGGAAACCACTTAACGTGTTTCGGGAAACTGGATATCCCGCAGTCAAGTGCAGTTACCCTCCAGCATACCAGTGGCGGCGCAAGTGATACTGCAGCTGGTTGGTTCCTTGAGTGGCAAGTGTGCCAGTGCTTGGCGACGCCGTTATACCAACAAGGCGGGCGACGCGATCGAGGTGCGCTGGATGTCGCCCCTCCGTCGGGAGGGGAGGAAGAAGAAGGGGACGACACAGACTCTTTGCGCGAGATCCGGCGCCGACCGCCTCCTGCTTGCTTGTTTCTTGGCTGTGCGTCGGACTGGCTACTTCCTTGCTGCCTGTGTCCAGTTTGTGACACCGGGCTGGGGATTGTCGCTGTTCTCACACACCGAGCAGATATGGTGTGGATACGTGCAGATAGTGGGAAAAGTGATTTAGCTAGTGAAGAGATTACACCCGTGAAACATTATCAAGACTCCAGAAGAAAACTCACTGGATAACATTGCGACGAAGTAGTGATTGTCATTGGATTAAGTGATAATATATGTGTTCAGGACTGCCAGAACTCCTGGTTATGTTGAAAGTTATTATCTGCAACGTCCAAAAATAGCAGTAAAAGTTGTTATAAAATGGGAAACCATTGATGATGTTTCATTACAGAAATGAATTAGAAGGAGATAGAAATATTAAAACGAATTTCCATTCGTTGCTTATCACTTTTGGTTCGTGTCAGTTAACAAATAGTGGCATCGTATCCACCGAATATTAAACAATTTATCTGCTAAAATCGTGCACTCATCTCTGACGAGGGAGAATTGAATCAATGGAATGTGGGAGGTCGTAGTGCGTTGCATTGCGGGAAGCAGATATGAAGAGTAATTTGTGAAATTCCTGGATGATGAATGCGTCTGTTATTCTCGTGAGATCCGAATTCACCGAATTCCGATCCACTGGGCGGAGGAATTGCTGAATACTAAATCCAGCCCTTGGGCTATTTGGTCGAGCGTATGTGTGTGTGTGGAATGGTGGAAGAGTAGTGTAGTGGTGGTGGTGTGTGTGGGGCAAGTGAAAGTGGAGCGCGTGTCGTTTGTCGCTCGCGTCGTGGACTGTCACTGCGCGTGCGCCGCCATCCACTGTCCTCCACCGCCGTCGCCTCCACGCGGATGAGCTTCTGCATGTGACATAGGCACACGACTCCCTTGCGGCGATGACGTATTATGCTCTCAACTGCGAGTCCTCTAGGTCGCCTATGGTGTGTTACGGTGATGTAGTCATTGTGACTCGATTAATTCAATTAATTCAACAAGTAATCTAAGACAGAAGATGCAGCTGTGTCGAGGACCAACATTTATTTTGTATTTTTAATGAAACCGTGTTATGTCGTTCCATAACTAGATCCTGGTGATCCAGTGTGTATACGATCTGCTGGTGCTATCTCTTCAAAAATCGGTTCCGAACGATCAATATTGCTCTTTTAGGTAATCCATTGTGACTATTTCAATGAGTCTATCTTGACTCGTCCTCTCGCCGCTCTTGCCGACCGAACCGATGCGTTGGTTCAGCGACCCGATGTGACGCAGCTAATTGCCGCGTACGTCGCCGCGAGTCCTGGAACGCTCGCGATGGTTAAAAATGGACTCGTCAAGGTCATCCTTCTTGCGTACGTGAAGCTGTACTCCCGTTGGATATCCGTCACATGCTTAGCCAGTGTTAACGATGATTCTGTATATGAAGAGACTAGAAGAAGGCGTGTTCTCATTTGAGCATTGTATGGTTCACCTGTGGAGCATTGTATGGTTCAAAGTTCTCCTGTGGAATTTGTATGGCAGTAATTAAATTGTGTTGTGAATTTGTTAATGTGCAACTCTTGTGGTTGTGTCTGGTCTTGTGCGTTTGGTGTGGTTTGCTAGTGGTTTGTGAGGGGTTAATTAATAGAACTTAATGGCTTACCCTGTGTGTGTGTGCTCTGAGCAATCAGTTCCTCCAAACAGCGAATAGGAAGTGCACCTGGATGTTTGCCCCGAGGCGGCATGTTAATGAGGGGATTGGATTACTTTTCCTCTCTCTCTCTCTCTTGTCACTTCCCTCTGTGTAATCATGGAAATAGAAGGGGAGGTGTGCTTGGCGATTCCTGCTGCGTCTGGTTTTACACGAGAGAGCGACGTGGGTTTATCGTTTAATTGCGCCTTTCTTTATTCGCTTCTCACGGAAAGAGGAGAAGCAACGGAGTTGATTTGACGTGAAGTGATTCCTGCCCCGGAAGCGCAGTTTCACGCTTGAATCAGTACAAGTCACTTGAGATCGAGACTCGAAGCGAAGGTGAGAGGACTCCCTCAGTCGATTGAGGGTCTTCAACTACCGCAGTTCCTTCTCACGGAACTTTTCCATCGACTGTTTTGTTGTGTGACAAATGTTTTTGTGAAATATGTCTGTGGTATTATGAGAGATTCTGAGCTGTAGAGGTGTTGGGAACGTTGTGGTTTGAGCACCGTGTGGGGTCTTTGATCGGAGCTGCTGTGATGCGTCAAGACCCTATTTGGCCATGGTGGCGCTGATCACCTTTGAGCAAACTGAATCCCTCAGCGGGCAGAACGATTGGTGAGTTACTTCTTCCCTCATTTCCATATATTTTTACTTGACGGGGAAAATATTTAACTCAGGGCAAGCGAAGAAACGTTGCTTATACATTCAGTTTTAATTCGATATTTCATTCGTTATTTTTTATTAGTAAGTATAACTTAAGATATTTTATCTATTACGAATTGTTGTCACTGTTTTATCTATGTTCTGCGGAGTGTACCTCTTCATATTGTATGAGAAAACCACATACCTACTGACTTCGGTATCTTGACTCACATTCAGCGTAATGTAGTTACTCTTCTTTTCATATATTTGCTGTAAATATGTGTGACCGGGAGTCAGTCGACTTATCACGGAATGAATGTTGTAAATGGATGAGCATTTGTATTCGTATTATTCTTCACTTTTCGAGGTATATCTTGGTTTATTAGAAAGGAGAAGAATAAGAAATCGTAAATGAAAAAAAATAGGCGCTTAGCAAAAATATTAAATTTACTACTATTTACTATTTAACAAAAATAAGCAGTCTTTTGCAAACATTACACTGAAAGTATAAAGTTAATTAATACAAAAAGTTTATTGGAAATAAATCTTTAGGATAATTGTGACGTCTTCATTATGTCTACAGGAACATTTATAATTAACGACGTTTCGAATGGTTATTATTTCGTTTGTCTTCAGGCTTCGCCGCACCGAACAGGGGTATCTCAATCAAACACTCTTACTTTACCCCTTGCTCTTTTCACCTAACAGACATGTTGCAAAACATGTCCGGATGTATAGAATACGTGTGTGATATTTGTTTGAAAGAAATAAGGTTATTTGCAGGAATATCATATCCAGTTATTTCGGGATTTTTGCTCTCTGATGATTGTGATAAATCGCTGAAATTTTGTGGGTCGTTTATTGCATTCTCCGCGCACTTCGGACCGCCGTAATTTAAGAGCAGGTGATGAAAATTGAATAATACGTTTTGTCAATATTCTGCTGGATTTTGGAAATCAAACAATTGTGGGATGTAACTACACGTAATGGGTTAGGCAAAAGAAGCGCCATGCTCTTCCTCAACCGTTTGAATGTCTTTTTCAGACCGTCCTCTTACGAATTCATCGAAGCAACATGATATCTCGACATCAAAAATTATAATGCGAGGTTCTTTATCATCTCCGTAACCCATCATTTAACCCATCCATACTCCTAAAGACTTTGTATTTCGAAATGTTTAAGTACGGACGAAGTTTGTTTTATGAAATATTTGTCTGTCATAATCAATATTTTATCTTGAATACCTTTCATTTGGTCAGTTTTTATTGAGTAATTTTGGTGATTAAAACCTTGGAAATTGCGAAAAGTCGACGAATCATTTATTACTCATATTTCTACAAATTTTTCGTTGTTTTATAAAAACGATATAATTCGTTCAGTACAAGTTCTTCTATACGATTTAATTGTATTACACCTGCGTTAACTTGCCTTGCCTCGTGAAAAGAACATGATCGTAATTTTGTCAAGATCCGTCATCTTCGTATGTGTAATACAATACAAGCATGAAAATGTATAAATTTTTATATATGTATATCATGTGGTATGTTGCGTCTAAACTGCCCTGATTACCCTCACTTTCACGAAGGAAACAGCGTTTCTTTACCGCTTATGTATTAGCGACCATATGTTGCTCGCCTAAGAAGCCTGTGTCGTCCGCTTTTTGCCGCACTACGATCCTCGATGGCGCGCGGTGCCTTTCATCACGGGCGCCGCGCCACCTGTGTCGTGGACACCCCTTTCCCTATCGAAGAGGAGTATCGTGTCGTCTGGCGATTTGTCATGTCCCGCGGAAGACGTGCTCCATCTGGCCTCAAATCGCTTTCTGCTCCACCTCCGCCTGACCTACCACCCTATTCCAATGACCTTGGGTGCTTTCGGTTTCTGGCACCGATCTTTTTACGAGCGGCGTCGCAATTGCCCCGAAGGGACCGTGACGAATGGGGACGCTAAACAAATAAAAACAGTCAAAATGTATCAATTATTCATGAATTCATTTTACCGCCTTGTCGATAACTAGTTGAATTATGTTTCACGTTGTCAGTACACACAATCGAAACGTATTCGGCTCTTTTAAATACTTTTTGGTCCTAGCTTTTGGATTGAAATGAAAAAAATATTTCAAGGTAGATAAAACACAACATAAAATTTTGCATTTTAGTGTAATAATACAATAAGTACGCTATTTTTTCTTTTCTGGTAATTCATTGCTTTTAGGGTTTATTCCCGACTATGTTCGTTTTTTACTTACATTTTTTTATTTTTCTTGTAAATAATCATTTCCCTTTCTCAATAAGCACTGTAGAATAACGTAGAAGCTATTTCGTGGATGATTTATTGATAAAAACCGCCGTGAAAGAATGATTTAATTTGTATGGTTAGACTGCATTATTTTAACCGAAGTCACGGAATAAGAATGAATACAAGAAGAATGTTGGATTGTGGAAATAAGTATTTTCTTACAAATTGTGAAATTATAAATGTACTTAATGTTGAGACATTTCTCCTACTTCACAGGTTTTTAAGACTCAAGTACGCGTGTTTTGATTCTTTCTGACGGACAAGTGTGATTAGTTGTTCTAACGTGATCTCTCAGAAACAATTTGAACCGTGTATTGTGCCGAGTACACCGTACAAATTAAATTCTAATTACTATCCAATACGATGGCCTTTACATAATTGAAATCCGATTTGTGCGGTGTTCCCTCGGTAGAAGTGGCTGAACAGCTTCTTTTGAGCCTGTCGTGATGTATGCGCTCGGTGCCTCTGCTGGATATTGTCTAGTGGAGCGGAGTTCTAGAAACTAGGAGCTGAGAACGGCAGCGCTCTCTTGGCTGCAAGAACTGCGTCTGGGACTGCGCATTGGCGACGAACAATGCGAAATCGTTCAACTCCTCTTATGTGCAGACGGCTTCTTTCCAGTCTTCGCCGCGCGACAAGGATTTCTCGACAATTTCTCACGTCCTCAATGGGACGTGTTTCAAAGCGACAGGGAAATAGAAGTGAGAAGAGCTTTGCATATTCGAGACGGGAAGGATGTATAATACTGGAGAATGGATGGAATAAAAAAACATAATGTAAGTATTAATCGGATGTTGGCGAACACGATCAACAGCAGTAAAGAAAGGAAGAGACTTTTTTAAATTCATAACTAATTTTGACTTCGTTAAGAAAAATGGCTGGTTCAATCCTAACATGCCCCTAACACAAATACTGCCTGGACACGGAAATTACAACTAATTGTATAGAATAGGCAAAACACACGTAATTGCATCTGTGGAAATAGGGTGGAGGATGTCAATCACGTTGTCTGAATGCAGGATAACGGAGGCAGAGAGGGGAACATGGTTTGACGAAATGATGACAAGGGATTAACTAATTTGAAAAAACTGGACATTTTTAATCGAAAGCGAAAGTGAATATACAGAATTAATGGATTATGTACCATAAATTGTTACAATATGGAATGGATCCCAAAAATGGAACGCAAGAAGAAAATATAAGTGGAAATATCAAAGTGAGGCAGATGTGGATACTGAAGAAAAATAAATACAAGACAAAAAAAATGAGGATGAAACTAAAGGAAGCGCATTATTTTTTAAGAAAAAATACATCGGTGAATACGTAATTCTGGTAATGACTTTGTAGTTAAGTTACAAAGGTATATTGAACTAGTATACTTGACAATAAATAAATATTCGAGGCAATTATACTTTTCATATTTTATACAATTAAATATTTAACACTATTCCAGAAAAAATTAAAAAAAAGAATAAATTGATTTCTCACCCTCTCCACTGATTTCCTTTGCAAATGACTGCAGTTTCGTGACATAGTTTTTCCATGAAATCGCACATCTCAACATCATCTTTACGCATCCAGTTCGCACAACAATAAAGCAACTGAGCGGGCCCCTCCCGTTTAATAATTAATTCTTTTCATTTCTGCCTGTCAAGTACTCGTGGAAGGAAAATATTGAAATGGTCGAAAAAATAGTGATAATGCAAAATATTTGTGACGGGTCCAAATGAAACAAGGTTTGAATTGGTGAAACACAAGAAACAAATTTGACTTCATAATAAGTGAATGTGTTGATGGACCATGTTTCATCTCCTTGTGATGTAAATAAATGCTACTATTTCATTGCCTGACTTGAGAATAGGCTTTGGTGTGAGCTGTCATGAATGCTGTATTTGGATCCTTTGTGAGTGTCTTTGTGTGTGTGTGAATGCATGTATTGATTATCTTTCTGTAGCAAAATCTCTTTCGTTTCAAAATTTGGCTAACGGAAGACCTATCGTATTTGTGTTGAAATACAGAGAACGGGTTATGCGGGAAGATCCTGTGGTGTTCGAAAATACTGATGAAGACGGAATGGTGATGTATGATTCATAACGCAAAGAAAATGCGAGAAAGCGATGAAATACGGTTTAGGGGAAACTGGAAGTGGAGTTGACAAGTTGTGATGGAGGTAGTGTCCAGAGGGGCACATGATGAATGGAGTGCGGTCCTCCATCGATCGTGATGCCAGTAGCTCTCTGCAGGGGATACAAAGGATGAATGGGGTCGATAAGGAAGTGATGCTACGTGCAACTAAACAAGAGATCTATCGAGTTCTTCAGTTTGTTGGCGCTTATTTTCTGAAGGACGCCACTTCATCCTCCGCAAGCAAAAGAAAATGTATTTGATACGTCTTTGCATCTTCAGCAGCAGCGAATCTTTTATATGTTGTCTCTTGAGGGAGAAGGGATTTTTGTTGTTGCAATAATGAAGTAGTATTGATGGTTTTTTAAATTGCAAATGCAGTATAAATTTCACAGGAGCTCATGTGTGTCAAAGGACGTTGACCTCTTGAATGGATAATTCAAACTATTATTGAATAATACGTTTCATGGGTTTATCTGCCTTACTCCAGTTGCATGGAAAGATATATTTGTCTTACTCCGAAGGAAATGAAGATGAGTAAGTACTTTACAAGTACTCGTACTGAATAGTAATAAGGTACTTATACCCTCACACAAGTACTCGTACTGAATAGTAATAAGGTACTTATACCCTTACAGGTCTTTTTTTCAATGGGTTTTTCGTTTCGAATCTTAATTTAATGTCCTTTTTTTTATGGAACGTGTCATGAATTGGAACAGTAAAATTATTATTGTATACTTTTTTTCGTTGACGAGCCGGAAGAATGATAGTCACGATTTAACTAGAAATGACCTCACATGCGTTTCTGTTGTTATTAGCGACCATTACAAATAAATGTTCTAAAACTGTCTGAAGAATTTAGATCTATTTGATTCGAGTGACAATTTTGTAAAAATAAACACAGTAGTTGTGAAAAATGAAAATGCTTTATCTTCATTCGCAATTCCTAACATCAGTTAGCTGATTCATTCTCCTTCTGTTGCTTCTAAAATTTCGCGTAGCGCTTTGAAAGCCGTAAAGTATTTGTTCCTGGTAGCGAAGACAGTAAACTGACGGATTGCGTCACCTGCTGAAAATTCCTCGGACTTGTGAACAAACGGAATGCTGTCCAACAGCTGCAGTCGAAAGAGGAACAACTGGATTGAGATAGTTTGTTCTTCAATTCAAGGTGACAAGAAGCAATGAACGTACACGCTGATGTAGTTACGAGAAATACGGAATGACGCATTTGAAAGACTATTCAAATTTCCTCCGCTCCTCTGCCTGAAATGATAAACACAAGAAACAAATTTGAACTATTCCAACGATATGTGACAGCAAACGGATGTAACGATATGTGACAGCAAACGGATGTATGTGACTTTAAGATGTGATGTGTATGATTCTATAATTAGGGACATTTTTCTACGCTTGTTTTGGATCTTCCTTCAACATTAGTGATACTTTTTACGTCTGGTATACGTACTCGAAATGAGAATTTA
Source organism: Laupala kohalensis (assembly GCA_002313205.1). NCBI lineage: Eukaryota > Metazoa > Arthropoda > Insecta > Orthoptera > Trigonidiidae > Laupala > Laupala kohalensis. Next base: position 368,875 of record NNCF01126324.1, read on the forward strand.
TATTTGCTCTTTACTTTCGCTTACCTCTTAACGTACCCAAAATATCGTGAACAAAATAGATTCGTGAGTATTTTATTTAAATTGCGTCGTTGTATCTATTAAAATGAAGACATGCCTATACAAACCCTTACTTACAAATTAAGAGAACGAATTAGTTTAAAAGTGTGATGAATAAGATTAAATTCTGTGTTGTTTGTAAAATTTGTTGAAACTTTGTAATGAACATTAATTGCTGTTGCTAATTTAATATTTTCAATCATTAATTTAATGGTAACAGTGATATAACATTGATAAATAATAACAGTATAGATCCTATTAGGTCCCTCGATTTGGGAATTAGAAAATGGCTAATCATGTGGCGAGGCATGCTGACCGTTTATAACACCCCACTCAACATTTCTACAAATACCCTATTGAATATTTTTCTTAGAGCATATTTGTAGACAGACGATAATCATTCCGAAAGAACCCATAGCACTGGAGGCGGTACATTTGACTCCATACATCGCATGTGGGGAACATGTGATGACCTCGGGACCTGAGTTTGTCATCAATGCGTCATATATCGATATATAAGACATTTACTCCGAAGTGCGTTGTTTTGAATCTAGTACGCGAGCAGTGGACGCTTCCGGGTTTGTGGTTAAGGTAGGAGTTCACATCTAGTGGGCAGTGCAAATGGAGATCAGTGGCCCATGACCTCGGGTCAGGACTCATTCGTCTCGCTGTCATTTGCTTTACGTGTTCTTGTTTCGTGATTTTTTCCTCCTCCTTCGTTTTCCTTCCACTCACGTAGGATGTAATCAATATGGATCCCTATGAATCTCATCTTAGTACAGATCATTCATTGTATTAAAAACGTTTCTTTGTAGTTTTGTTTATCATGCGTCACTAGGTCTTAGATGACACAACTATGCGTCAATAGGTTTTAGACTTCGTCAGGAAGGTAATCAATAATGTAAACAAGTTTTCATGGATACATTACATCATGTATTTCAAATCCACATACATTTAAAAAATATATAGTTAATATTATGGTAGAAGAAATGAATTTGTAATAAGGCATTCTCTCATCTACACCAAAGAATGAACTTCGTTTTATTCTATGTTATCTCCTTTATGTGTATTTTTGTAAGGGTATTTTCGCGATTAAATTATCTATCCGCATAGCTAACTTCCTGTTTTGTGTATTTCCGCATTTTGATCATGCTAGGTGTCATTGTGCCTTTGATAGATTATATTCCATTCGAAATCCATTGGTATGTCATTCAAAAAATGGAAGTTGGTAGTATTTATTATTTGCCCACTTTTTTTTTACGTTCCGTCCTCAGATTATTTATTATTGAAGCACTCTTGTTTTCGTCGCTTTTGTACCTTCTGTCCACGTCTTCCCGTGTCGATGTCTTAACGTTCTTCAAGAAAGGATGAATACACTTGGAGATTTCCTCTCGTGCTGTAACTGTCTCGTGGAAAAACAGAAAGAAAAAAATATCTCATATTTTGGCTTTAGGTGACGTTCTAACGTTCCCCCTTGAGGTTCTTTTAGTGCTGCCATCCTTCCGCCTAGCATTTCATCTCTCTTGAAATCATAAAAATGGCTGTCTTGAAACCAGAAATGTGGTTGACTGTTTTAGAATATTTGATAGATTTTTTTATTCCATGAACTGTGAATATATTGTGAAATTGTTTCGTTACCCAGTATCAAGTGTGTCACGGTGTTGCTTTGTATTAGTTTATATTAGGTTATTATATTCTAAACAATCTTTAATTACAGTATTTTGTATTCGCCTAGAGGTTTGATTTTCTCGCCATGCACATGAAATCCCGATCATTTTCCGAGGGATAATTTACTTGCTCGAACGGTACTTAGGGGAGACGTAATTAATACGGGGAATAATTTGTGTTATGAGGTTTGGCCAATCTTGTGAATGATTCGCTCTGGTTAGTTATGGGACTTGGAGAGCAGAGGGCACACAGCTTTGCATTGACTGTGACAAATTGCGTTGCAATATGTTGCTCCAGTTCGCTAGGAACTTGTGCACACAACTGGACGGAGTTCATTGAAACTTCCTCGCTAATCGTAGGTCTTCGTAACTGTTGAGTGGCGTTATTTGCGATTCTCATGGACGAGTGTTGACTTCATTGAAGAGTATCCCGGATTAATGATTATCTTGTCCGGTACCGGAAATGTTAATCTTCTGAAAAGAAAGGAATCATTTGAACAAATTAAAAAAAACGTACAAATTAGCGAAATTCCCTCAAATAGATTGATAACAATGTTAAGAGTCATACAGTTATTTTTTTGTGTTTTTCTCGTGTGTGTGTGTCGAAGTTTCATTCGGAAACGGTTTCTTTAAGAGTCTTCTCTAATTTTCGCTCTTTCCCCTGTTCGTATGTGGGAGTTCTTTCATCGTAGAATTTTCCTGTTTGCAGTTTTAAAGTTTTGTTCTTATCTGCTCTTTGAAGTAATTGGGTGAACCCTTCGTCTAATGGAAATGCATAAACGATTTTGTACTTAACTTTCAGTAATAAGAGTTAAATTTTGCGTGGATATCCATTACTATTGGTTTCTCCTTTGATGTAAGTTGTTTTACGTGCAACTACAATATAATACCTTGATGTTTGGAAGGGTATTCTATATCGGACCGAGATCCACGTAGATGCCCCATTCCTCCTTCTCCTCCTCCTGTATGGAATTGCCGTATTATCATTGAGCTTGTCTTGGCATCGTTCTTCAAGTGCTCATTTCATCTTCCACGTTGCTCAGTTGCTCCCTGTTGCTGGTGTTTCCTTCTCCACCTGTCCGTTGGTGGCTCTTCGATCGCGAAGCCAACGCTGCTGCTGCTTCTTCCCCCTGGAGGGCTGGAGGGAGGGTGCTCTCAGTGCTTTGCTCTGTGGTGGAATCTGTGGTGTAGGCGCGTGGAGCAGCGTTCGATGCGGAGAAGCGGAAATTACAGTCGACGCGCCGCTTCGCTTTGCCTTCTCTTCTCTCTCTCTCCCATTCCGTTGTCGATTTCCTCATCCTCCGATTTACGTGACCATCGCGCAGTTTTCCACTTGGACTCTCGCCTTCACTTTATATGTCGGTCTTATCGTCGTATCGCGATGGCAGCTATGAAAATATGCAGCAAAGTGGTGCATCGGAAAGAAACGACCTTGATCTCAAATTCCTCAAGATGGTGGATCAAATTGGTTTATATATCGTAGTCTTTGTTAACTGATAGTCGGTGCTGTTTTCTAGAGTTGGTAAACTAGCGTTACATTATGTCAAAACCACAGTATATCTTTGAAAACGTTTTAAAAAATCACAGAGCTTTTTCATCACGATTTGTTCGGCGATACATGGATTTATCCCTTTCAAGTCCGTATTATCGTTTGCAATAACATCTGATTATTCCTATGTCAGCTAATTTGAATATCGTCGTGAAATCTGGATATTTGATTAAAAAAACTGTGTTCTATTAGTGAGATTGAATACATCTATTCATTGTTGCCGCAATTTGATTGCTACTATCGGTTTTGCACCGTGATTCATGTCATGCATTTTATGTTCCCCCCTCCCTCACTTAGTTGAATAAACTAAAATTAAGATTGTTCGAACCATATATCTATGACAAATGCTCATTTAAATACATCGTGTAATATATTCTTATTTGTTAAACGTAATTTACTAGTTCCGATGCAAACACATACAGGTCACCTCGTATCTAATGTAAGTCATTCCGAGATTCTTTGTCATTGTTTCCCTCTTACACATTCCTCCTCCTTCTTCACTTTACCTCTCTTTGGTTTGTAGCTTGTATGTTCCGAACGAGAGCATGAAGTTTGCCGTCTTCGTCACTCGAGGGCGCCAGCGTTCTCGGAGCCTGGGGCGAGCGATTATGTGGTGTAATGAGGCGCTCTGTTGAGCTTAGCGGTGAATTTGGGATGCGGCAGAAAGCTTTGAGACGTGTCGTCGAATATGCTGCGGTCGACGAAAATGGCTTTTAACGCACTGCAAGAATTTTTACGAATGTAAATTGAATCCCCTTCATTATGGGGCAGGAGAGGCCAATGGACGAGCTGTTGCCAACAGTGTAGAGCTTTCGCGAGGACATAGTATTTGACTATGGTGCTCCCTAATACGGCACGGGCGTTCTTGTGACGAAAACTTCATGGTTCCTGAACAATTTTATTTAATTACGATAATAAGTCTCTTTACCGACCACGGAATCAAAACCTAATTGTTCTTGTGCTTTGTTGTTACCGGTAGGATGACTTGGCAAGTTTTGAAAATAGCCTGTGTACGAAACAACACCTTTAAAAAATCTTTCTCTGGATTCAACTCCTATTGAAGTTTATTGGTTGACTTACGTGAGTTGAATCCATATTGCCACGTCATTCACCTTAACTCGAGGCAGGAACTGCAAGTTCAGTATCAATTATTTGAAAAAAAAAAAACATTTCTGATTTCTTTAATGATGGAAGTTTTTGTTCAAAAATCAAGTCGTTTTTTCTTGGACGAAGTTTTGTTTAATGATCTTCTGACAATCTTCTGGAGTAGCAAAATGTCATGTGCGTCTGTTATACCGGTTAACTGCCTCTCGTGGCACTTCCAACGGCTAGGAAACCAGACGTTTACTATATTGGCTTGTTTACTATGTTGTTGGGAGTTCGCGTGGTGCTGACGCTTTTGGCTCTCTGGACTTGTCAGACGGGAGTGAAGACAACTACAGAACTTCATTAATGGTTGAGAAGGAACATTGGTGTATTGTGGAGTAATCTTCCTATCATGGAAATACTATTCTTCTCTTTCATACTTCATACGATTTTTTCTATTTTGCATTTTGGACTAAGAATATTTGTTATGCTCATATTTTACTTACTAATAACAAATCTTTAATTCAATATCACTGGAAAATATAATTAAATATATAAGTAATTTTCATTATCCAATATATAAGTAATTGAATCATTCAAATGTTTCACTTCAATCCCTTAAGAATGATTTAATTCGACCCACAAAATAAATAACTGTGAGACGCATTTTATTTCCACCTATTTCGGAAAATGTTTATGATTTAAAAAGAAATAAATACTGTTGTTGGAGTTACTGTTGAGAAAAGCTGATAAGTTAGTATCGGTGTCTGGGTGGATAACCTGACTAATAAAAATGAATGTATAATGTTGGTATGCTCTATCAATGTATAATGTTTGTACACTGTATTGCATTTCGGCGATCTTTGTTAGTTTTGTTGTATTTTTATATTAAGAGTCTTTGATCATTCGCGGTTTCTGCTTAGAAGGCGATTCTACTAATTGTAGTAAACTCGAGAAATGCATCCGTAACCCATCGGTGGCTATCAAAACCCAATCGGAAAAACATTGAGGCACAATGTATATTTTGCAAACATTTTCATTTTTCGCAGCAACCTGGAATTTTTTTTTCGAAATTTGATGAAACTCTATTCCTAAATACTCGACGAGAGGTTTCGAATGCTTACATCGCCAAATTTTGTAAAACATTTTCTTGACCCAAAAATTAAAAATACAAAAACAAAACGGAGGTAATTGTTTTCTTCGATAATTTGATGTAATTGATAAGATGTAGCTGAGGAATCGATTGCAAATGGAGCGTCTCGGGTGTGTTTTTGATTTTTCACAGAAAACAGTAAAATGTTTTTTTTTGGAAATTATATGAATGTCCATTCCTCAATAATCAGAGAGGTATTCCGAGGTACTTTTTTTTACCAAAATTTCGTTTTCTCTGAATTCTCCCAGATTTCTTTGTTATAATTAGTCCCACAGTTTATTTCGCCATAAACGAAGAATATCTGACGAACAAAGATTATGTTGCACCACCACTTACCACTTACATCCCTTTAAAATACCAGCGTCAGTGTATTTTTTTCGGATGCATCCTTGCTGCAGGTAAATGAACTTATTTCCATGGATCATAAAAATTAAATAATCTCTACATCGTAGTTTTGATTATTATATCTATAATAATGATATTATGTGTATCTTCGTTTACGAATGAAAGATGTGTGAATGAGCTTACTTTAATTTGGCAAAAAAACATAGGAATAAGTATATGGAGACGATAGTAATTTTCGATCATATTCGTTTACAATATGTTGCCTGGAAAACGAAAATCCGAAAGGTTCATAATGGGGTGAATCACGAAACGTGCAGTGGAGGTCGTGTATGGCACGCAGCTCGCAAAGTCAGAGCTGCAGACGACGGAGAAACAGCTGGAACGAGACGACGTGCCGCCGCCGCCGTAGGCGTGACACGTGCTATGGCCAATGTTATTGATCCTGAAAGGAAAGGAGGCGGCTGCGGCTGCTTTCCTGGTGTTGGTCGCTGCTGCTATGAAGGTGGGAGGTGCTGGAGGCGCGCGGGACTCCTCGCGGTGGCTTGGTGGTGGTGGTGGTGATGATGATATTCGATCGCCGCGCGCCCACTGCGTTTTCAGGGGCAATATTCGCAAGGGTAATAAATGTATAAGAGGGAGTGGCAAAGTGCTTTCAACTTGAGTATGCACTGTGAAAAAATTCGGGTCGTTCTGATAGGCTTGCAATATATTTTCCCTCTGCCGTACCTTATTATAATAATTTTTTAAAAATTTATTGTCAAAAAACAGTACAAACTGCATATGACCACGTGGAGTACAATAATCTAATTTACTCTCCGGAAGCAAGCAAGGGACCGTCCTATCAATTCCGATCAAGGACCCTAAGGCATAGGCGGATTCAAAAATTTCAGCAAAAATTCCTAGATAAGATGAAAAGTTAGCTACGAGTTATAATTCTAATAGAATGTCAATATGTTTGTAAATTAACGCAAAAAATTTACATGTACAAATTATTATCGAACTATAGATTATTCTGAGTATAGTGTTTAAAAATCATTAGAATTGAAATAACACTAAATTCACGATTTATTGTTACAATAAACACGACCCTAGACAAATTGTTATAAGTTATTTAAAAAGTACTACAGCAATGGCGTGATAAAGTACAAGACGGATTTAACTTTTATTAAAATCAATAAATTCTTTTACATTGTAGAAGCACTGGTGCAGGAGGTAGTTTTTAACCGCGGATTTGAAGAGCTTCAATTTCATAATATCTTTTATATTCTTGGGAAGGGAATTATATAGAACGATTCTCAAATAATACGGTCCATTTTGGCAAAGAGTGGTTGACACTCTAGGGCGATGAATATTATTCCTATTGCTAGTATTGTGTTCGTGAACGAGACTGTTTCATATGAAGCAAGGGTGGCAAGTCAGTAATTGGGTCTTAACAAACAAGACCGTTTCATAAATATAAATGCAGGGAAGTGTTAAGATATTTAATTCCTTGAATAAAGGTTTACAAGAGTTTCAGGGGTGAGATTTACAAATTATCCGAACTATCCTCTTCTGAATTCTGAAAAATTTTGAATTCTCTGATCGGAGTTGCCTCAGAAGGTAATGCCGTAACGTTAATGGGAGTAAACGTTTGCAAAATATACGCAACGGGAAATACGTGGACTAACTGCGTTAACTAAGATTCGGAATGCGTAACACAATTTGCTTAATTGGGAATTAAGATTGTCAATGTGACAATTCCATTTGAGG
>NNCF01126324.1:376554-590507 GCA_002313205.1 Laupala kohalensis
TTTTGTGATACTATTGTGAAATGACATAGATACTGTTTTGTCAGTGTTTACAACGAGACAATTTGCATGGAACCAAGTCGAAAGGTTAGACAAAACGTTTGGGGCGTTGGCGTGTTTACATAGTAAATTAGTGTCATCAGCAAAAAGAATCATTTTGCAATCGGATGTGGATGATGATATGTCGTTCACATACAATAAAAAGAGTATAGGACCGAGAATTGAACCTTGGGATACTCCGTTAGTAAGTGGCTTTGTTTCTGAAAGACAACGCTTAAGTATTTTATTTTTAGTACAGGATATTTCGACCTGTTGATATCTATCTGTTAAATATGAAGTTAGCCATTGATGTGGAAGTCCACGAATGCCTAAATAATGCAATTTGGGAAGGAGAATTCCGTGATCGATGACATCGAATGCTTTGGATAAGTGAAGAAAGACATCCTGAGGATTTTCTCCATGGTCAAGAGATGTGGTAACATCGTTTAAGAAGGAAAATTGGCGCATTTAGAGGAAAAGGATTTACTAAAACCGTGTTGATCGTCAGAGAGAATGTTATTTTTTTTATAAAAAATCTAGAAGACGCTTATGGAACAATTTTTCTAGGATTTTTGAGGAAGTGGGTAGTAGAGATATTTGTCGGTAATTTCCAATATTAAGTTTGTTTCCTTTCTTTTGTAAAGGTTTCACTTTACCTCTCTTAAATATGTTGGGAAACACCCCTTTCGATAAAGAACTATTAAAAATATTTATGAGTGGATTTAATATAACGTGGGACGAAAATTTAACAATAAACTTGGGTTTATCATCTATGCCTGTTGAAAATTTGTTTTTTAATGAGCTGATGATTATTTACCCTTACCCTTCTGAGAAGTAAGAATTAAACAAATTCGCAATGTCCTGAGGATTTGATACGATTTTGCCATCGTTTAGCAGGGAAATATTTTCTTCGCGATTTTCAGAAGTTGATGTGTAATTTTTAACAATATTCCAGATGGCTTTCATCCAGATGTTCAATTTTAGTACCTGCCTGTCGTTTTCCATTACTTTAGCTGCATAGACTACTTTTCGAAGAATAGACTTATATTTACGAAAATAATCATGGAATTCGGGTGGTTGGTTTCAGAGTTTTTGAAGATAATATAAACGGCGTTTGTTTTTTGAAGAAATTCTTATCCCTTGGGTGATCCATCTATTATATTTCTTTGTGTTAATTAACTTGCGTTTTATGGGAAAGCTAGAGTTGTAATGTTTTTGGAATGTTGAGATAAATAAGTTGAATTTGTCGTTGGTGTTTTGGCAATTTGATTTGTTTGTTATATAAAGTTGGATTAATTATAATAGCTGTGTTAACCCTCGCCGAGCTGTTAGTGATAAGAAATTAAAACACCATGGTCATTAGTGGAATTTACCTACCTTTGCTACTTACACGATCTGTTCGAGTGAACCTGGACAAGGTATTACTTACATTTTTTTAAGATATTCTTTTTTTTTTACGAAAACTTTCTTAAACATGTTGCTTTGAGCGATTTGTATTTTTATTTTTCACGTACTTTCCTCTTTTCTTACTTTTGTGGGAAACAGATTGCTATATGAGCTGATGTCCATCTCAGAAGGCATTTCGCATTTTGCGATGTATGAAATCCGTCCTACGTATTTAGGAATTCGTGGAACATTTTCAATATGGTATGAACATGTTCTTGAATTTTCTCTCTTCTAAAATGTATGGGAGGCTTTAGTTCGTGGAATTTACGAACAAAATATATTTCGAAGTTTGTTTGTTTTCCCTCTAAGTTAGTAAATTAAAAAAAATCTTATTGCACACTAAAATGAACGTGATTGCGAAATGCAGTTTTATGTTTCTTTTATTTTCTTATATCTGTATTTATTGCTTTGTGTAATAATCATTTTCAATTATTAATGTTTTGTTGCATATTTTGAAATTATTTAAAGAATGAAATTCCTATTCGTGCTCAACGTAACCAAGGAATGCTCTATTGATCCCTTAAATAGGAATGTTTCATCTAGTCTCTCTTTTTCTCATTTATGCAGGGGAAAAAATAAATTATCTCACATCTTCCCTCGTCAGGTCCTCTTTCAGACATCCCTTAGTTTGCTTCAAGAGTATATATTACTAGTGTAATAAGATAAGCATATTTTTTGTGTCGGGTCGTGTAATATGTGAATCCTTATTCGAGTCGTTCGCTTATACCCACGAGAACCCGCATGGATATTGTGATTCATGTATTACTTTGTATAGAGATGTCGCGAATCAGAACTTCTCTTCGGCAGCCTTGGTATTCAGGAAGCAAAGACGATGTGGAATGCGAAATAAAATCCCTGGAGTTGGAACCTGATGGCAAGGAAATGGCGTTGCGATGCGTCATCTGCTCCTCCTGGAGTCTGCGCCGCTGTTCGTCCTTGAGCGTCCGCCGGATGCACCAATAGCACCACGACCCACGCTTCTTGCTTTCGGTTTCATGTCCAACGCCATACATCGCCGCTCGCTGCCATTCAACACGCATTTGTTCAAATTAAACGCACAATAAGTGACTTCAACTCCCGTGTTTTACTCGTTGGAGGAATCTGCTACTGCTTGTATTCATGAGTTAACTTACTGAACTGTTTTTCATAATGTAAAGTCAAAAACTCGAGGGGTCCAGGACCCCTCCCGAAATTTCTTTCATATCGTATTATAAAATATTGTAGATGTAACGTTAGTTAATTAATAAATAACAGTTAAACAATTTTTAAAAAAGGACAAATCACTTAGAATTTAACATCAATTGCTATTTGACGAGAAGTCTGGACTCCTTCCGAAATCAAGTCGTGGCTAGGGCCTGTCAAGAGTGCATCACCTGATGACTTCAACATAGCTCGAAACGTCGTGAGCTTTAAATCACAAAATATATATTGTTCTTCCGTTAACGGTCGTTAGTCTTAGATAATTTATTTGATTTTAACCACTATTATATTTACGGAACTTTCAACGACTCGAAGAATTTACCTAAAGAAGTTTCCTCCGTTCTATATATTGCCAGCTGGATTTTAGTGTGTTGTAGGGGACGGAATGAGCATAGTTTGGAAAGGGACGTATTAACTTTAGAGGTGTCTATCGGTAATCATAGATAAAGCGGTTCGAAAGTACATACTCTGAGAATGTCCTAAACTAGCGACGAGTTAAAAAAATTGTTATTATAAATGAAGAAAAAATAAATTTGTATCTAATGTTCGAAAAACCATTAACACCGATTAATACTAAATTACATATTTTTGCTAGTTTTATAAATTTGATACCAACTGAAAAATTAACCAGGTAAATTTAATTTTCGTGTAAAAAAATTTCATGACAGTAAAAAAACGATATTAAATTTTGAATATATTCTTACAATACAGTAAAACTCAAGAAACTGTAGTCTATTGTCCAACGGTATAACGAAGAGGCTAATTCACTGAACATGCCAGATTTTGACAGATTAATTAAAATATAAATATGCGAGAAAGTGTTGTTGGAATGTAATTTATTAAGTCAATATTTGTATCTCTTCTGTGAAATCACATAGTAGTACGCAATTATTTGTATTTTCGAACCGCCATGTAGCACGTTGTAATATCGAAATTCAGAGAACACACATTACACATTCATTGCAGACGTGATAGTGTTTTTCACGTGTTTGTATGTGATGTGTGATGAGGATTAGCCGAGGGAATGGCGCTCTGTTGATGAGGTCTGGCTTAGCTTTGCCTTTGCTGCCTTTGAGAGCATACTACACGTTCTGGGGGATGACGATGAGCCCCGTTGACGGAGCAGTGGCCTTGCCCATCTCCAGGGAGTGGCTGACTCTTTTCCCATCGAACTGGTTTCGCGACTTTCTGTTTGCGTTTGCAGGTTATTACTTTTTAACGGGATCGGACGGTGAGCGAATTCTCGTCAGACGACAAGTTTCGAACGATATAGAAATATATCTTAATCATCTCATCTCCGAATAGCAGTTTCTGACTCTGCGTACCTCTTGGCCCTGCTTTTGCATCTCCTCTCTTGGGATACTAACTAATGGTTGTATTTTCAATTACTTATTGTATTCTACTGTATTAACAACTTCTTATTACCTCGATAGACAAATACTGCAACCGAAAGTTTGGGTTCTATTATGAGACAGCGAAATATTATGGAAGGAGTTCTTCTGTTCAGGGAAGCTGAAAGAAAAAGAAAAAAAAGAGAAGAAGAAAAAAGGATGGGTAGCAGAGACCAAGGAGGGAGAAAATCTTCATATGAACCAAAACAAAAATATATGGAATAAAACCCAAACAAAACACACGAATGTGCATTGTGTCACCTATATACGAAAATAGACGTTTTTGGTCTAGTTTGACCTATATTGGATGATTTTGGCGAGTCTCGAAGTTACAGTAACAACAATAGTAAATAGTGAAAATGACCTTCAATAATTGATTTGGATGAATTTTTCTCTCTCAGACGAAGAATTATTTGATATAAAAAGTTGTAGCACACTTGTTTTTTATGCACTGGTGATTTCAGCCAGTAAATGTATCATCCCTAACATGGTGATATGGTTATCGTTGATTAAAATTGACGCACGAGAAAATCGATTGAAGAAACGAGATGTATCATTCATCATTATTATTTGTGACTAGTTAATGAAGCTTGGGATGTCAATCCTAATATGACCTATATGGTACCTACACAGACTTAATACATTAAAAAGTTGACTAAATTTGTTATTTCGTATTTTACTCACGAAGTCGTTTTTAAAGTTTCATACAGAGAGATAAACTGTATTTATTGCATATTCCCATTCTGTGGATGCGGAGTTATTGAAGGGTTTGAGGTTGTATTCGAAATCAGTGAATTGTATCCGCTCCGCATACGAATGTTTTCTGTTTTTTTTTTTGCTGCATTCGTTGTGCGGCGTACTTCTCTCCTTTTGCTTTATTCAGGGGTTGGAATACGGCATTGCCGTTTCATGTTGATCAATACCGGTAGTTTTTATTTCTGTATGTTTTATTTCTTTTTGTCCGCTATTGCTCTGTATTTTTCACTACTTTGTGAAATTAAATTGCTGCAGAAACGCAGAGCACAGTTGGGAAGAAACAGTATTGCCAGAACAAATATTGTAGACTCTGAATTATCGGCGATAATTATTTTGACAAATTAAGGAACTTTAGTGGGAATTTTTATATATCTATCGCCCATAATTCTCTCCGGCGGTATTCGAAACGCCCGTTTTAAGGGAAATGTGGCTGAACCTTCACCCGCAACGTATCCTCAAAATAAGTCTTGCCAAAAATAAGAATACATCGTAACTACGTATCTAGAGTCCGAGCGCAATCTCGAAATTACAGTAACTGCGTATTTTAAGCGGGTAAAATGTCTGCGTAAGTTGCTGTACATTATCATTATTGCTTTGATCCCAAGTTGAAATGAAAATTTTATTGTTACTAAGTACTTACGAGTCAACACAGTTAAAACATGCAATACATTACTTAAAAGATTGCAATGAAGGTGCGCTAGAAAACTTGGAAGTAAAAACCCCGTAGCTATGAGACGAAACTGACATGGAATTTTCGTGGTTACAATTTGTGTGCACTAATACCTGGTGTATTTTGGAAAATCTTGCTCTCCAAAAACAATGTGTCCATTTTGTTATGAAATTATTTTCCCGTGAATATGATTTATTTTCTACTTATCTGTATTCGAGAATAAAATATCCAGAGCTACGTGTAAATATTTATCGGATCTGTTAAAATTTTGACTTTGTCCTACTTTGTACTCAAGTATGGTAAGGATCATTCTGTATCAACTCAACCCATGAATAATTGATTTGTTACTCCACCATTTTTAATTGTTTTTATTTTTTGAATTTGGTTTCTGAATTGTTAATTTGTTAATCGATGTGTCCCGTTTTTTTGTCAAATACAGACGTTTGGACCTTTCGCAATATTTTTGGAACGAATTATTCTAGGTACTTCCATTTTGGATTCATTACATGTATAATTAACTGAGCTGTATTTTATGTATACAGTAATTTTTCGTATCTCAGTTTTTCTCTATTCGACACTACACTCTTTTACTAGTTACTTTCTATTAGAATTTCAGCAAGTTACGTGACGAAATTCAAACTTCGGGAACTTTTTTTCATCTTTCAAAAAAATCTATATCTACGTTAAAAATATTTCGCCCACTGGCACGATATGAGAGTTTATCACAAAGTATTAAGAGTGATATGTCAATACTTCAAAGTATATCATGTTTCAAAAACGGTATTTTCTCTAAAAGATCATTTTTTTACGTATTAAATATCTATGTCGAGGAAGTCTCTAAAAATCCGAAATTGTCGAATTTACAGTCCCATATGTTACGGACATGCTGTAAAAATTTCATGACTGATATGGAACTGCTTCATGAATGACAGTCCGTAAATCGTTACAAAGTCTCTATAAACTGTAATCACCTCGCAGGTGTAAACATGTGGAATAATAATAAAATCGAATATAATTTTTGTAAATCAACCATAAGTTACATAACACGAAAACCCAAATTGATAAATAGAAAAACAATATGGTTTTGAACAATTGAGACATGTAGTCACGTGTGTGCGAAAAACAAGAAAAAATATATAGAAAATGGTCAAGCAACATACATCGGTTGATTAGACATGGAATGATCCGTAAGATTTGCTCTTATTTCTATGAGCATTGTTTGCTTTCGTAGTGACTCTCTCTTAAAGAACAGTAATATACTATTTATGTCATTGAATGACGCTTAATGTTCATAGAGGTCCATGTTTATTTTTTATTACTTATCTTCGTTCATCTCCGTCCTCTTCGTGACTCCCTTGATTTCTCCTGAGACGAGGGTGTGCTCTTTGCTGTCTGCACCTGGAGAAGTAGATGAGACAGACTCAATTAGATGGAAGACGAAGCACTCCTTGACTCACTCACTCGCTTGCTCGCTCACTCTCATTAGCTCCTCGCGCAAGAAAAGAATTACCTTTGCTCTTCTGTTGAAGTTAGTTTTGCCTCTAGAGGATTGGACAATTTTCGATTACAATTTCCATTTCATGTGATTGTGTTTACCACGTGAAGTACTGACTTCGCAATATTCGTTTCGAGATCCTGCATCGATCTTATTTATACTGTTCCTTTCCTTTCTTAATGATGTACAATGTTAATGTGCTGATTCTTAAAGCTTTACCACGGGCTTATTATCATATATTACACTCGTTAATCCCTTTAAGCTACGATATTACTATTTCCTATCGCATGAAAATACATTGTTCAGCATTGAACGCAATAATCATTAGATTGAATCAATTTTTAATGCGTAGACAAATAAAAAATAACGAAGGTGGTGAATAATAATATATTTCCATTTTTACATACCTTTCGTACCTATAAAATGAACGATTTGCGGAGATGAATGTAGATTAACTGGATGAAACTCATTTTGTCCACGAGACGTGTTGCGTCGTGTTTCATATGAACTCTGATGAAATAGCGTGTTAAATTTTCCTTGTTTAATACTTTATGTTCCATTAGTTTTTCACGTACCTTTAATTTGTGCTTCCATTGTGTGTGTGCGCGCGTGCTTTATCTTGTTGCCAAATAACTGGGATTTGTTTCGAAATTGCTTTTATCTCTGCAGAATTTGAAGTGGCAATATATTTCTCTATTAAGAATTATTGACGAATGGTATTTGGAAACAATAATACACCATATGGATTAATATTGTTTGGGAGATAATGATATAAATTCGTTTGGATTTGAAATTAAATCAACTGCTACATAGTTTTCTTCATTACGTTTTAATCGTAAAATATGTCTCATTCTCTTGAGTTACGTGTTAATATTCAGTGTAGTATTTATGGAATGCTTTTCAACCAAATGAGTATGTATTATTCACTACTTCCTGACTGTTGATCGACTGAAATAACATTAATATTTCCAATACACCATACAGTATTTGTGGAAGGACTCTCTGACAGAACGTATCCGAAGTTATTGTACTGTGTCATTGAATGTGTTTACTTTGCAATTTTGCGTTTCTGGAATACTTTGGGCATGTTATGTAAATTTTGGAAGAAGATTTACTTCTTTTAATTTATGCCTTGTAATGTCCTGTTATTATTCGAATCGATCGATTTAGTTATCTTATTGGTGGATCGAACAGGCCAAAGTCCTGCTGGAAGGGTTTTCCTTAAGGACTTTTGTTCATGGACCTTTGCTGACTACTGAGTCCTGCAGGATAGACGTCAGTCCTTCCAGCAATACTTGATCGTGCCTACCACGGTCATCACAAATTACATTTTACATTTAGACACATATTTGATATGAATTTTATATATTTAATGTAAATTTATTTAATGTAGATGCGCATATTTTGGTAGCGAACATCAGCATTTTCAAAAATTCGTAAAAACTGTTGGTATTGATATTTTTTTTCTTTACGCTAGCTTAGAATTTTGTGAGCTTTTTACGTGACGGAACTATCAGAAAGACGGAGAAACCTCAATAATCCATTTAAGGTGCGTCCTACCAGCAGGACGATACACACTTCCGGAAGGCCCTTGTACGATGTATCAGTAAATGCACAATTTAGTGTTGTTCCCATAATATGAATTGTAAGAGAGAGTGCATACATTAAAAAAATGCTCTATTTCTAACTGTGCTGATCGGGTTCAACTAATGTGATCTAATCAGTTCATGTCAATAGCAAAATCGAAAATTTAGCTTTAAAGAAAATAACAGGGTTTTACTTGCCAGTGCATACTCTTCAACTCCTTTAGATCCTTTCTTAGACAAGGTGCAGGTGCTGGATATCTGGGAATGGGGAACGTATATCCAATGGAAGGATGCACTTGTCGTTTGCCTTGTTTCTTGCCACCTGACCAGATCCGTAGGTCAGTGGTCCCGCTTGACCCTCGCATGTGACCGGGTCTTAGGAGTTTTCTGGTTATTGCAGTATTCCGTCGACCCCTCTTGATCACATCTTCAAGCAGGTCACGTTCATTATTTGGCGAATCCGGAAGACACAAGATTGTACCCGGGATGACAATTATTTTGAATCTTAAACTTTCTAAAATTTGAAAGATAATTTTATTCTGGGTTTAAGTCTTTCTTTCTTCCCTTTTCTCCTCAATAGTGCGGAAACATATAACGCAAATACTTGAATCGATTATTCGTAGTATGATTAGAATATGTTGTGCTTGATGTTGAGTGATTTCTGCTCTTTTCGAGAAATCCAATTTTTTTTCTATAACCTGACTCACACAATCGCCTTTCATCACGTTTGTTTAGGTGTATCTTTCCGGGCATGAAAGACTGAAATATGAGTAACTTTCCTCCCAATTCACTAACTATTACTGGTTGAGGCAAAAATTATTTTTTTCTTGCACTTTATATTATTAATTATTTTTTAATCTTTATAATTAATTGTTACTATGAGTAATATTCTCTACGAGATTATCTGAAATAGTTCTAATTTACATGAATTGTCAATCTGAAGAGATCTAAGTTAATTTCCATTGATTTAATTTCTAGTATTTTAACTGAATTACTTGACCGAACAACGCTCTACGGATGAGAGCGACTTGCTGTAATTTTACTTTGCTTCTCACGCTGACAAGGGCTAGGGAAAGGGTTCCTTTATGTCTTACGCGACTTGGAACATTTGTTATCAGGGTCATATCTAAGCCGCTCACTCATATACTCGGTCCATTGTTTATTCTTTATTATAAAAGTAACACATTGATGAACCGGAATGGTATCCCTTGAATGCTTCGTATGCGAAGTGGAGAGTGAGACGGACGAATCCTAGTGTACTATGATGTTGGAGACTTTGTATTTTATGAGAGAGACCTTGCCGCGAGGTCTTGTCGTTGTTTCTGCTCAGTATGTCTCACCTATCCTCCCGCTTTTCTTTCTGTGAACTACAAGTTCGACGGCAGCATCGATATAAATGCAAATGTATGCGGAAGCTGTTCGCGCCCGCCGTATGTGACGTGTGTGTCAAGTACAGGGAAGGGGGACGGAGTGCGGAAGAAGCAGCAGCAGATCCCCGTTGCTTGGTTCTTCTTCTTCTTCGAGTTATGCCTCGTACTCTTGTCTTCCCTACCTCAAGACATAACATGTTCCTAAGACTGTGTACATTGAAACGAAGCGGAGAAGTAGGCTCGAGTTCTCCTTTTGCGAGTCCTTTTTCTAGCTATAGAATCCGAAGAAAGCTCTCTCCTTGTTTCCACACGTTTTGTGCTAGTCGAGCAGACTACAAATAGAATTATAGATAATGAATTCAGTACTTTCAAGTTTGGAACTTACTTCCGTTAAATTTGTATTTCCCGATAGTTTCTGTGTTTTCGGTTCTGTGAATAAGTTGTTGCTACGCGTATGACATTTTAGCACTGTGACAGTGTGTAGGACGAAAAATTTATTGCATTATTTTTTCAATGAATTTGTAGACTATGAAAAAAATTTATTGCTGTGTTGGTAATTCGAATTATCTGAAAAGTAATTTCCTTTTTGCATTATCTTACAAAGAACTGTTTCGGTTTTTTACGTTATTGCTGTTTCAACTTCAGTTGTGGAAATACATTGTATATCTTCGGCGTTGCTGATAGAATTGTGTTTTAGATTTTGCTATTTTAATTAGAAGAAGATTTTTTTTGTACAAACCAATTAGTCGTCTCGGATCGTTTCTTAGTCTGAGTTGCGCTTAGTAAACTCGGTTGTACATGGGTATGGGTTACATGATATACATCTTACTTAGACATCGATGCCGAGTTTTAAGGGTCTATTAAGGGGTCGAAACGTTTTAGTTCTCGGCCTCTCGCCAAGTTGTTGGAGAACCAGTGCTACCTCATCACACATCTTTTGCTCGTTCCGTGTTAATGATCAATCTCTCCATTAAAATGATTTTCCGCCGTACAAATATTTATTTGTAGGGAAATATTTATTACATGGATAAGATCTAGATATTGGTAAAAGGTAATAATACAGTATCCTCAAATTGGATAGACTTCCGTGTCAAACTTTGTGAGAGTCAAATTTTATCTGTAATTTAATGGGCATATTAATTTTGTAAAATGATCTGCGAAGTATCAGGAGGGATAAGATTCGTAGTTAGTGGCTGTAACGTAAATGTGTGTGTGTTATTGGAATGCTCATTTGCATTGTAGTGGCGTTTTCGATAGTTGTTCCATTCGTTTGCCGAGGTTGGAATGCGCATATCCGCCCCCCGATATGCGTGTTATAAATTATATTTAATTAGTGCTTCATTATGATACAATTTCCATGTTATTGATATTGTAATTCCTTTTTCGCCCATCGCGTCAATGAATGTGAACGTGATTTACTAAAGAGTACCACATTACTTCGTTTACCTCATTAAAGAGTATCACTTTTGGGGTAGATAGCGGTGTTAA
Organism: Laupala kohalensis; assembly: GCA_002313205.1. Taxonomy (NCBI): domain Eukaryota; kingdom Metazoa; phylum Arthropoda; class Insecta; order Orthoptera; family Trigonidiidae; genus Laupala; species Laupala kohalensis. The sequence continues at coordinate 387,993 of NNCF01126324.1, forward strand.
TAAAGGTATTAATTTTATCCCGACTGAGAGTATTGTTAGTACAAAGGTACAAAATTAAGTGATTTGAGAAATATTTACGTTTAGTTCTAGATTTTTTTACCCTATTAAGTATAGGACACTGCAATTTCTGCAAAACTTAAATTCCAAATGGCTTGTCTCGGAATAGTCGAGTTTTCATCTAGTTTTAATGTTGCATTAAATTGCACAGTTTCCAACACTATGCCTTGTTAAATTCTACTTAAGTTAAATCCTGCAGGTTCTGTCAGCGATAATATTAACAGAACTTAAGGTACTTCATTCCATGTCTTATTTCTATGGTGTGGCGAGATTTAGGCCATCAGGCGTGCTCTTCCACCAAACCACGAGATTTGGGAAAGGGAGACGTGTTGCTTTGTGCTCCTCGTGGGATTACTTCCTCAGTGTCCTTTACTTTAGGTTACATACCGTTCAATATATTAAGGTGTTATTGACTTTCAAAACTTGCTGATACTAAGTTTTGCATATTTTACTATTCTGAATGAAGAATCTTATTATTTTTGTAGAGTTGTCCAATTTATTTCTCGTGTTTATTTTTATGGCGGGGTCTAGACAATGAGTTCTGCTCTTCCACATAACCGTAACTTCGATGAGGGAATTGGGAAGGAGATATCTTGGGTTGCCGAGAAACGTAAGGTACTGATATTTCTATGGAGTAGGTGAGCCAGCCGTAAACCTCACCTAGTGTGGCCGAGCTGGGTTAAAAATTCCTGTCTCGTGTTCAGCGATTCCATGGAGGTGAAGACGCCACCACTACACCGCTGTGGGTATTGACTTAAGTCAAAGATAATATCGGTAGGTATTTCGAGAGCGTATAGAGGATGTGTGTTTCATGTACTTTGAGAATCCTCCGAATCTAGTGCCTCTTGAAGCGTTGTTGCCTCGACTTAATGGTGCTCTTCTGGGCCCTGAGGGAACGCGAACAGTTCTCGTCGTGGGCGCTGGGGACCACCACCCTTCTCCCGAAATAGAGACAGACAGAAGGACGGAAGGAGGAAGTGCAGTAGCGGCAGGAACAGTAGTAGCATCATCGGGGGTCTCGCTATTTCGGCAGCGACTCCGAAGCCCTCTCTTATTTCGTCACTCCTTCGTTTCCGGTGTCACGCTGCGGTGGAGACGTCGCGACGCGAGACGCTGCCTCAGACGGAAGGGAACCGCTATGAAGGGTTATGACCTGACAAGGATACTCTGGGAGTGAAACAGCGTCTCAGGGCCATTCTTTGTACACGGACGCTTCGAACTCATCGACCATTGGGTTTATCGGGTCTTGTTATTCTGGGTTGATTACGAACCTTTTGACTTGGACTCGTAAACACGTCGACAGGCGTTTGCAACGCAAGCAGGCGAGTGGTAAATCGCGCCGTGGACCTCCTGGTTAGACGAGCATTTTGGAGGGCAGGACGTAATAGATACTTTTGAAAAATGCCGAATGGATACAATGGTCCTTAATGCATCATTTTATAGCACATTCAAGTAACAATTTCTTACTTGATATGGGACGAGATCAGTCACGTAGTTCTTCGTTGAGTTCTATGAACAATGCATCTGTCTACTTATCACAAACGGATGAAATTTCTTTATTTCTTTGAACGGATTATGCTTGCTTTAAAGGGCATTCGTTTTCTTAAACCCTGTCCAAATCTCAGTAATTTAGTGTCCTCATAAATTTTCAATAGTCAATGAGAATGCAAAGGTGCAAATGTGTCAGGCTATCGTTAACAGAAGGATAATTACAAATACATAAACTGACATAAATTTAAAATAAAGAGAAATGTAAGATATAAAACGAATTTGTTTCACATCGCGTATCTAATAAAGTCAAGTATAAAAATACATAAAATAAATATTTAAGCAAAACCCATCACAAGAGAAATAGTATGAAAGTCGTGAGTGAGAGCATTATTGAGTGAGTTATAATGTGAATTGATCACAAGTTACTGAATCCTATTAACTTTTAGGGCGATTATTAATTAACATCCTGATGTGAACGAATATAATTTCGTCTTTTGACAATTTTTAGGACATATGATATCATGGGTATGGGTGATATGATAGCGTTTGTTTTCTTTTATGTGTGTTATGATTTTCTTATACTACTATGACTGAAAAATTTTATTTGAACAATTCTTAAAGTCAATTGATAGTAGACCTGAAATTACTCCTTTCTGGGAGATTTATCAGAAACTCGTGAACGATTTCGTCCTTTTTAAAGTAAGTTTTGGAGAAGAGTCAGCAGAGTAGACTGATGTTGGAAAATGTGATCACAGATTACAAACACCGTAGATTCATTATTTCGTCAGTCCAACTTCTTTATGAATACCACTATTTTGGCCTTATTTCCGGTGTATATTTCCCCATTATTGCGTGCTGTTGACTGAGTCGAGTACATGTCCCCTCTTCTCGATCGAAGGATGCTGGAACGCCAGATGTTCCACTGCGTGGAGGGGGAACTCAACTCGCAACTATGCCACTGTATTTGTGGAGAGTCAAAAATGGATCGTTATGAGTTGTGTTCTATACGTTTTTTATTAGTCCGTCATGCGATGGTTGGTTCTTGGACGCACTAAAAGTTTTGGAAATTAATTGACAGAATGTAAAAAAGGTAATAAAAACAATTTTAAAAAGTTTATTTTCGTTCTTATCTTTTTATATGCTACATGTACCACGTGCGTACAACGATTCGATGTATAATTAATGGCATTCAATAAATGTAATAATAATAAGGCTCAGTCACTTTGATTTCTTGTTGAAATCCGGACGTAACTTTATTACCGCTACTAAAATCAAGCGAAAAGTAAAGTAGTAATAGTGATGATAACAATAATATCAGCGCTAATAATATTAAATAATCTGGTTATTAATAATATTAATATATTATTATTGTGAAACTTAATAATATATGGTGAAATAAGAAAGTTAGTCATAAATCGTTCTTAGGGGACAATCAAATCGAGGAATATTGAATCAAATTCCAGATGTATGATTCTGAAAACGCGTAAAGAAAACGTCTAAATGCAACGAAATCTTTCATTCTTATCTCATCAAAATATTGACTATTGGCACATTATTCGTGAATGATTGCACATGACTTATCGTATTTAATTGAGGTGATAACAGAGGGAAGATATTTTATCAAATGGTCCGTCCGATGACAAAAAATGCTTATCCTCTACTTAACTGACTGAATATCATCGGCCATGTACTAAACGGAGTGGTAGTTTTAATTAAATAATTGATTGTCCCTTTTATGTCATGAACACCTCAAGTGTTTCCTGTGCTTCCATAATGCTTTATGGGTCATAAATCGCTTTGTACATGGCAATTTTCATCAGCAGTGTTCTGTGAGCATTGGAGAAGAAGTAGTAATTATTATTGCATCGCTCATATCATTAGTATTGTGAAGTCTCCATGGGTCCTCTTGAAGAACCACTGCGCGTTGAACGCTCTCCGGAGTCACGGACGGCGTGCAAGAAGCATTTATTGCGTTGCGCTCGGAGCGTATAAAAATATTCCGTCACAGTTGCACCTATTAGTGTCTGACTTGGCTCGTGAAGTTAAAGTACGCCATCGCCGCTGCGTGGTTCCGGGAAACGTGCTTGCTTCTATGGTGTGAAATCCCATCATTGGTATGTCGAAGGAACTCTTGTTTCAAACACTGTTAAGAGTTTTTCACCCTCACTGATTTGTATTGCTTGGAGGGTGAACAACTTATGATCGAATATTCGCTATGCTTATTCAAATCGAACATTTTGAACAGAATAATTATTTTGGAGCAGAGAAAGAAAATGAATTTATTTATTCGAGAATTTACATGGTTACGCAAGAAACGTGAATTTTGTTTCCTAGAAAAGTTTTTTTCCGGTGTGAGTTTTTGTGTGACCATCTCGGGACTTTGGATTTTCATCAATGTAATTCTCTTCTTGTGCAATACACGATGGGAAGTTGACAAGTAAAGATACAACGGTAACATAATTAAATGCATCGATTTATTTGGTCTTTCTGTTCCATTCATTCTCAGTATTTTGAAGATTGGCTTAAGTTTTTCACATTTTCATTAAATTATTTTCATTGCACCTTGACTTTCTAAGTAACATTTCAAAACAAATTGATAAAAATGTTACAAACTGATAATAATCATTATAGGTTTCAAGAAAAATAGCATAATAAACGCAGCAAAAGGACAGCTTGCCAATCTGTCGATATTTATCAGGACACCAGCAATTACATCTCATTTTGTGATGGAGGAGGATATGTTTGGAATTTTTGTGTTTCTTTTTAGGAGGTTAATTATGTATCAATCTTTCATTGAAATATGAAATGGCGATGAATTAAAATAGAGGTATAACCCCTTGTTACTCTGTCAGTGGGTGTACTGACATAAGAAATTCATCCATACATGCATGAATGAAAATGAATCGTATTTTAGGATTGTTCTAATTTTATTTTCTCTTTGTTTCAGGTATGTTCTCAATGTTTTTCATGAACCTGTCTAGAGTGGTAAGTTCACGATGATGTTTTAACTGATCTTGGTATATTCACTTTTCTACGTATTACTTATCTTTAAAAATGACAAATTTATGTAGAATCAATTTGACATATTCTTACTTGCATATGTCATGTCTATTGATCCCACTTTTACGATATTATTTAGAGTAACTTTCCTCGTTAACTGATAAACCATATGAATTAAGCCGATTATGGGTACTTGAGTGAATCTTCTTCTAACTGGCCTCTTAGACAACCTGTGTAAGTAGCTCGTGCCTTCCATGGATAAAAACTAAAATTTTATATTCGACGGGGAGGACTTTGAATAACGGGATATTAACTTGACTTACAGTTACTCCTGAGTTACATGTTTATAAAGTAACATGTTACTAAATTTATATATTTATTGTCTTGTTGATAAGTATAAAATTCTGAATATATATTGTTTAAATTGATATATGAAGACACGAACATTTATTTTAATAAGTGGTATTCTCCAGTTTCCAACGCTCTTAAACATTTCTTAATAACTTAAACGTATTCACTTCCTCTTGTCTCCTTGGCGTGTTCATAAGTTTCATATCCATATTTGGTGTCGTAAGTATTGAAATTACGAACCATTATTTATGGAAAGTACGATCGAAACGTCTTCATGTTTTCTTTGTATGCGAGTTTCGTTCCTCGCATATTTGAGTTACATCAATATTTTAATTTTCCTAGTCCCTTTATCTCGGATCCTCTATTCGTCTGCTTGTTTCACTAATCGAGGGCGTTTCTCCGTCATAGAAGCGTGTCCATATGGATTCTGTGTGTTCGTTGTGCGAACGAAAGCGCGTTCAGCATCATGTTCATTCATTGCTTTGTGTTGATTTTGCTGGTGAATTCTTGTGTGTTGTTTTCCCTCGTCTGATGGAACGTGCGCGGATGAACAATATGACGCCCCGATGATGAAAGCATTGCTTATGGTTGGCATTTGAAGCCCGAGATACTTTGTTATATTTTTTTTATTGTTGTTCAATTTATTTTTATTTATTGTGATTTACGTACAGCATCTTCTTCATTTTTAGAATGCTTCTTGAGTGAACTTGAATAGTATCTTGTTGCATGAACGAACTGATGTGCCTTAAGTCTTCGAACCACTTCTATTTGTATAACGATGAATCACAAGTTCAGGTGTTCGCAAGGACATACTGTATGCTATTGACTTCGCCATTCAATGTTTACATACATGTGCACTAGACACGCCATATTCCTTATGGGAATATAAGAAGTTACAACATTTCCAGTCTTTACTTAAAAAAAAAACAATCCATTTTTTGTTAATAGTTGGAAGATTTGTAAAACATTCCTAGTTGTCTCCATTTATGATAATAGTTATTGGATTAAATTTCTTTAACAACAGGCATAAGATTTTTGTTAAAATTGTTCATTAGAATTATGTGTTAACATTTCCGGCTAGTACGTTTTATCATTGAAAATCTTCCTGGTCAGTTTGGGCAGTAGCCGATCTTATTTTGACTGCCGAAACTATATAGTTGAGATTATAATTCATTAAGGGGTTGTTAATGATGGTAAATATTGGCAAATTCCATGGACTATCCTGGACAAAGCCTTTCATTTGACACATTGTGTAAACAGACTTCGTAACATTTTCTTTGGTAATATTTTACGGCAGATCTTCAACGTCTACTGTGGTGGTAGTGCGCTGTAGGTTTGCTGTAACATGTGTACGCCAAAAATATAATTCTCTTGTAAGTAGGTGCGAATAGCCGAATTCCTTGATTTGCGTTCTGGATCGGAGGAATCGAGATACATATCTGTAATGATACTTCCATATTCTTCACGACGTGTAACAAGAGCATGAGGTTTTGCTTAAACAGCACATCTCGAGGCAGCAATTCTCCATGCTACACCTGCCGTGTGTATCGCTATTATTTTCATCTTCAGTTCACACCGAGGATGTGACTCACGCGCGCGCTTTCTTTGAAGTGCGTCATAGTTCGTAGTAATAGTGGTTTAATGCGGGTGGGGCATGAGTTTCAGGGGGATCGAGCATGAACAAGATTTTGTATGAGATAATATTTATTATTGTTTATTATAAGGCATGTTACGTGGCTGGTAATGGTTCTAACGTCGCGGCATGTGATGTTCATGAATACTATATATCACGCTACATAGCTATTCTAATAAATTTTGTTTAAGATCGCTTTTTGTCACAGTTTATGCGACCACAAGGAATTAGAGCTATACATGTACGGTTGAATTGTGTTTCGCTTGCTATCCACCTGTGTTTCGCAAGCAGAACAAAAAAGAAAAAAATGTTCGTACTACTTGTAGTAGAATAAGAAATGAACGATGTTAGTATCTTTATTGTGATACAATACTACAGAAATTTGAAATGTTCTTGTGAAATATTTACCAAGTAGCATGGTACCCCAAACTCCGCTCCACCCAATCCAAGTACAGTTTCAAGATTTTGTGGTGTTAAAACCACCCTTGAATATCGTGATGTACCTTTTAACACTAGCTTTATCATCTTCTCATGGACATGCATTACGTTTTGTTTCTGGTTATTTTTTGTATGGTCTATGATTTGAAATTTCCGTGAGCTGTTATAAATTGCGAACCAGATTTATTGGGGCTGATCCACTTCCTATTTTCAGCCCAAAATTCACATTAGTTTTACATTTATACGCTCTCTTCCATTTTGAATTATATCGTATTTGCCAAAATAAGGACAATTTTTTCATAATTTTTGTTGTCCTTTGTCACAATTTTTGGATCACTTCGTTATCCAAATTTAGTTGATCTCTGTTCTGTTATTTTATACCTTAAGGTTATTTCGTCTCCAACTTTTAAAACTAGTTTTCCAGCCTGTTATTATTATTATTATTATTATTATTATTGTTATTGCTACCTGTTATTCAGGAATAGATCAATAGATTAAACCAAGGAAAGATTTTTGCCGAGTGAATGTAAGCGCTAAGGGTCCGTGGCATCGATCTCCTGTCAGCTTGAGTCATGAGATGCAATTCCACGTCGGACGCAGGTGTGCTGTCGCTCAATCGCACACTTGCGTCGACGCAATCACAGCCACCATTACAACCACCATTACAACCACCTGTGTCACCTTGTGGACCAATGGCTGTGCTTTTGCTTTTGCCACCACAACGAACACACTCACTCTCTTTACTCGTTCTGTCCTGGTCAAGTGGGGTAAATGAAACTCTGGGGCTCATGTATGGACTGGTCAATTTGCTCGAAATAACTCTTATTTCCTGAATAAAAATATAATTATTTACGCGAAAATAAATGCAACTTAACAAAACCAGCTGTTTGTCACAGTTTGTAAAAGTATACTCTATCCGAAATTGAAGGAATTAATTTAAAGTAATTCGACAACTATACATATCGAGAGTGAAGAAAGATTTGGCAAAACGAAAGTGTCATTAAACTCCTTTTTTCGCATACATGTCTCTACAAAACTCTAAAATTGAGCAAATTTGGCGTTTTTTGTATTTTGTATTTAATGCTCTACAACTCTTTGCGTCAAATTTTTTTACTGGAGTTCTCATTGCGAAGTTAGAGAGGTTTGAAAGTTATTATTACAACTTTTTCCGCCAAGTTGCTAAAAATTGGTGATCTTTGATCGGCCATTGCGGGTAAACCGCGCAACCGAATTAAATGTTTGAGATATTTATTTGACGCAAAATTTCATGCTCTTCAATTTCGGATATAATACACTTTTCTTGCGATGCTTTGTTTCCGAGATAAAAGCAAAAAATTAAAAAAAAGTGCAAAAAAATTCGTGGTTTTCTGGCTGCCAGAAGTTATGAACACCTTTTGAGGTGGTACAAACTCAGATTCCATGTATTTGAGACGAAATGAAGGTATTAAGACGATTTCGAGCTTTGTTCGAATTTATTCCATCAAAAACTGTATTTTTACTGGCCTAGTTGGCTTGCTAATTTCTTTATTTGTGTGAATGAATAACAATATTTTTTTCGTAGAAAAAACAACAACAACTGTGATCGCTTGTATTCGTTTACATTTAGGAAATTGTTTCGACGATCATAAATATTGAAGAGTCAATTACATCTGAGACGCTTTTGCCAATTTTTTTTGCGCTCGGACGCAGTGACAGGTTATTACTGTGGTATCCCACAAGGTTCATTTTTATTTTACGTGCTCTTCTGTCTTCGACATTTTTCTTTTTACCTTCCATTTTTTATGTGCTTCTGCATAGCAATGGTGTCGTTGACTTGACAATTGCGAGACTACCGTTTCATTCGCTATCATTCATGTGATGCATAAGAAAAATAATTATCTGTAGAGACTTTTTTCTACACATATTTTTTAAAGAAACAAGCATATGGGCACAAGTTTTTCCGTGTAATAATATTAAGAAAGAAAATACTTGATGCGAAACGTGGTAGTCGTAACATTGTTCTTAAGGGCTCTAATGACCTTCACGTTGGCGAGCCCTAAATCCCCAACAAGAAAAAAGAAAACATTGTTCTTGAACACAACATCCATTATTTGCTCCGCCCTGTTGGTACATACTTTTATTTCAATAGTCAATGAACTACTCTCGCGTATGTGTTTACAAATGTATTGAGCCCAAGACTGCATTTCGGAAATAAATGGTTGCTGAAAAAGATTGATATCAGTCTGCCGCGATATATAAGGCGATTAATACTCTGACTTAAGAAGATTAACATGTGATTTTATTTGCAGTTTCCACTATCACTATTTTCCTCTATTTTTGCAGAGTTATAATAATACACAATGCTCACTTGACGAACGTTTGACGAAACAGTCACTGCACACTACAAATTGTTGGAGGGAGCCAGTGTAAAGCCTGAAGTGAGGTTAAGAGCGAGTAGACCTTTGATTGTTCGCGTTTGGTTTCTAGGTGTAAAGAGGTGTATTTGATTGACCTACAGAACTGGACACCTTTCTCTCTGTGGAGATGCTTTTCGCTTGCGAATAACCGTAGATGATGCGACCATCAACCTTCATTCCCTTGCTATGGGAGGTGAGCATCGGAGCACAGCGAATGCCCGAGCGGAGCCCCTTCCTTCTCTTCAGCGTTCGCTCGGCTTCGTCTCTCCGGCGGCGACGGGACGGCGGCCATTGCCTTCGTTCTCTTCCAACAGAAGAACACATTTCAATCAAGAAGTGTTCTGACATTCTTTCATCCCGAGCATTTTATTGTGGCTGATCATCAGGGCTCGGATGGATATACACTAAAAAAATAGGAAAATATGCACCAGAAAAGTTCAAAATATGCGCTTAAAACGTCTAAAATATGAACTAAAGATCCAAATAAGTGCACAAAAATACGCGCTTTTAAAACATTTTACATACGTATCTATTTTTTAATAAAATGCAAGTGAAAATTGGGTTGTTCAATAATACCACAGTGCTCGTTCATTGAGTATAAGCTATATTTAACTAATATTTAAATTCTGTTGCCTAGGGAAGGCGGTCTATTTTAATAATAAATTTAGAATTTAGATTTATTTTAATCGATACGGTGTATAAACAATATATTCCGAATAATCTATAGTTCGATAATAATACGTACTTCTGAAATTACTTCCTTGTGTTTCATTAAATACAAATTTGTTGGTATTATGTACCGAACTATTTTGTTCTTATCTTTGGAATTGGCTGAAATACTAAAACCGCCTCTGCCTTAGAGCCATTGATCGGAATTGATGGGATGATCCCTTGCTTGCTTCCGGAGAGTAAATTAGTTTATTATCCTCCACGGGGTCAGTTTGTAACTACTTTTTTTGACAATAAATTTATTATTTATTTATTTGCGGCAATTTTACTTAAAAATTACAGAGTTCTAACAAAAATCTTCAAAAATATATTGTTATATTTAAATTGTCCCACAAAATTAGAACTGCTAGAAACCGATTCCTCAAAACCCTAGAAAGTCAGGAGAAAAATGATATGCGAAATATACCAAATCCGAGTCCTGCTGATCATCTCTCGTCTCTCAATCTCATCTTTATTCGTTATTCTTAATGGAGTCGTCTTCTACGTATTTAGTGTTTGAAGGAAGCTTTTCTTTTCTCGGGTGATTGTTGTACAGAAAGTAAGAATTCGGAGTGTTTTTGTCTTTTCCTGGGGAAATGGTAATGGTGTTTGTGTAGTTTCGTGCTTTCCTTCAAAACTTTGAGGATGTTTTCGTGTCAACTCTGTTTTCGCCTGGAGCACTCGTTTCGAAACCAAGAAACCTCTCGTCTCCTCGCTAGAAAATCTAGACCGAGAGTTGAGAAGCATCGAGGAATATAAATTTTTCGGATTAAAAATGAAAATGTATACTAATCACTGTATCTGTTCGAGCGAAATAGTATTCTTTTTTAAGTGTTTAACTTTGAAATATTTTTCCATATTTTTCTTGAATATTACCTTCAATGTTCACTTGATACGTATGTAATTAGTTGTGGCGATCGTATAGCGAGGGCTTTGGTGTTAATGAAAGAGTATTAAGTTCTCATAGTGAAAGTGATAATGGAATTTCGTTAGAACTGTATAAGTTTATTTCAAATAACATGACATCGTGCAATAGCTTCACAAGCAGATCGGAAATAATAGATTCATTTTATTCACTTATTTTGCCTACTTCTTGTCCTGGAGGATACTTTCATTGCAGTAGCTAGGGAAAATGTCATAGAAACGTTGTAATTTATAATTCTTAATCAATATAAGAAGTTTTAGAAGAGAACCAAATATTGATTGTTATTTGTATTTATCGACGTTTCATTAATTAATATAATTTGCATTAGTATTTGAAATTTACAATATTTAAACTTTAAAATTTAAATATTAAATATTTAATATTAAAATTTAAATATTTAATATTAAAATTTACAATATTAAAAAATTTAAAATATAAAATATAAAAGTTGAAGGTTTATTGTACCATTTGAAACATTTGAGCACATATTAAATTTACTATCCCCCATCGATCTACACAACTGCTTTTATGTAATTTTTTTTTTTTTAATTAAAGCGTCACCTCACAGCGCGTAATGCCCCAGGCCTTGATGAGCAGCAAGGAAAAGTGGTGATCATGGCTTGAAAAAACATGGGTGTATCTTTCCCTAGTTCTTCCGTGGCGAATAATACCCTTTTTTGGAAGAAGCATTTAACTTGACAGCGCGATGTGGATAAGGAAGAGAAAGAAGATAAGGAAAACAAAGAAACTTCTCACACTTAGAGCCCTCGAGGCTTCGATGTGGGTGTGTTGAAACGCGGAGATAATTTTCTTTTTCGGGGCTGTGCGAGATGGGAGCGCGCTGATTTTCTTCGGTACACGTACCATTTGGATGCACAACAAGATAACACGTGGCGTTTATTAACATTTGTTCTCTTAGCATGGTTTCAATTCATACTTATAATTATTTACTATTGTAGCTATTTATCCTTTAAATTATTTTTTGCAACGTGCAGCTCTTGACTCTAATGTGGGCACAATCACAATTTTATTTTTATACAAATAAAAACAAAATATTTATAATTATTATCGGTTTTACATCAGTACTGAAGATATACTGTGAGTATATCGATCTAACTTGAATCCAACAGTGTCGTATCATACAATCACCTTTTGCTCAGTTGCGATATCGTCGGAAATTTTATTGCACGTGTCCTCTTCTCCAAATTCCGGAAATGTGTATTGCGAATGTCGTTCATTTTTATAAATATTCGTATGGCTTAATGGGTGGAGTGCTACCTCGACTATCCAGTGTTCTACCATGTGCTTCTTCTGAGGATTTTAAAGAACCGAGATGGTTCCGTAGAGGTGAGTGGGGATATGATTCTGTGGGTGATGACTTTTTGGTGGAATTAATGACGGGGGAAAGGGAGTACTTGAAGAAAGTCTACTTGGGTCATGCTGACTGGAAACGTCATCAGAGATAGAAGGCGAGTGCTGTATGATGTACTCCACGAGACACTCATAACGCAGTTGATATATTTGAAGATACATGAAGTTAATGCTCCGAATAGAAATGACTAGTAAAAGTGGTACCCCTTCTTATTTTCAAACACGTGAAGAATATTTTTTTCTGATTTCTTATAGCGAGATCAGTAAATTATTTTATTTTGAATACCAGTGGATTAAAATCCAGCTACAAAAAAACTCCACAAAATCATTTTATGAGCCACTTTCGGCATTAATCACCATAGTCTGTACTCTTAGAATTTACAATAAAAAGGAAGCGAAATTGTTCACTGTCGGAACGCTAGGCATTAAACCACTCATCGTAAAGACTGTCTCTTATACACATCTAGATGNGAAGCATCTTTTCTTTTCGTAGCGAACATTTTGTCAATTTTAACGCCTTGAGAAAACGTTTTACCAACTAATTAAAGATCTCAAGATCCGTCAAAGTAATGAAATAGAAAATGAATTTAAGTTGAAGTGGCTGTAAAGTTCTGAGTATTGAATGGAAGAAAATGTTTCTTCTTGTAACAATTGTTTGCTTCTAATGTCTCTTGGAACTACTCTAAGTGCTGCATAGAATCCGCTAACTGGTTCCTGTGCAGTTTCCGTTGGTCGCCTTCGATGCGCGTTCACCAACTTGGCTTCCACCCCGCGTTGGCAAGGAACACTGCCCCACTGCATCTTGACATGTCATAGCTAAAGGGTAATGGAAGGATTATATAATTTATTTGGCCTGATTTAGCTCAGATGAAAAGTTAAAATACGTGCGATTTGATTCATTCTTGAACGCGCACGTGTTAATTGGCATGTCCAACTATATTAGACATTTAACCAGGATCAGCGTTTCATTTGTACGATCGTGAGAACTAATTTTTTTGTAACTACAACCACATGAAAATGGCGACGAGTTGGGAATCCAACCCGGGAGTCTTGATCACTAGGGTGTTAATCACTACGCCATCCATTCGCCTTCCACAAATGTATACCATTTCCACCCTGACGTCATATCGCGGAAATTTATTTTTTAACCTTGCTAAACAGTTAAATTAAATATTTACTGTCTGCCAAATTTCAGAAGAAAAAAAAGGTTCTAAATTCTTTTACTTTCATTCCTTGGGAATAAGAGATCGTTGTGACCACTTGCTGTGAAAGTTTTACACATTATTTCAAGCGAAACGAACTATTTCAAATTCTTCGTTCAATTCGAGAAAAATTAAAAGTAAATTTTTTATCTCTTGACTGTTACTTTTTTACCATTGTAACACACTATAAAGCTTTACTTGCTTCACTGAAAAGCTCATCACCAATTTCAATTCCCGCTTTGGACCTTCTAGGGTAGCAAGTAAGCAAGCGCAGTTTTGTGTCATCCGAGAGGAGAACCGTCGGAAAATGATTTAACGGCAAGGTAGAGTTGGATTGTGACGTGAAAGCGGCGATAAATTTTTTAGAAGGAATAACAGAAGAGAAGCAGAGGATGACTAAAGCCAAAATATTTGCTAGAAAATTTGGGCGACGAAAATATGGAGAACATGTTTTTCCTTTCAATTGGCAGACAACAGGAATAATGGGAAGGCATTGCAAAGTAGAGTAATGACTAGAAGAAAAGACAAAAGTGACATGCCGTTCAAACATTAACGTAACGCAATGTTCTTAACAATATGATACTGGTCGCTTATGCTCAAATGGGTTGAATGTTTTTTACAGATTGTTTTATCGTAGTTTGGTAATTCATTTCATGATTCTCACTTTATGGAAATACTAGAATTAGTGCAGTGAGAAGGGAAGCTACTATCACCTTGTGCGCGTGAGATCTGCTAATTACTTCCATGCCAGTTCTCTTGCGCTCTTCGGTGACGTTAATTGCCTGAGCGGTTTTTAAAAGCCGCGCTAATCTCGTGGCTTGCGTCGACGGCCGGACGACGAGTGCGACGATCCCTCGTGGATTACGAGCAGCGCTTTCATAAACGAGTCAATAAAAACTGCACCGAAATCCTCACTTGAACACTTCGCTGGGACGAAGCCATGGTAGTTCTGGAAGCAAATGGACCGACATGATGCGCGGAGGAGCATATAATTGCTGCCGACGGTAACCCACCATTTCACTTCACTTTTATATACTTTCGAGTTTTTATTCTCGAATCAATTCCTTCACTCCTGCTCTTTCCATCTGATAAAAATGGGTCGATTTAATTCTCATCAAGCTTGATGGTTGTTTTTTAATAGTTGAACAGTTATATTGATAAGTGAGGTCATCTCATGTAGGCCTATTCTAGAATACTTTAATCATAACTGATACTTTTCCTGAACCGGCATTTTTATCGTCCTCTCATCTCGATTCGACTCGCATAGAAATATTCTGTTCCACCATACCATACTTACTGACTATTACTTGTTATGGTTTACTCAAATCCTGAGTAAAAATCAAGTTTAAATTGAACCCAACTTCTTCCCTTATGTTTTATCTTGGGTTCCCCCAATTTTTGAAGAGAAGCCCAAACGGATGGATCCTTAAAGGAAGGCATTTTCACGTTTAAATTTTTGTGTCGCTTTAAAAAATTAAAAATATTTTTATTCGAGTTAAAGTAATAATTATTAATATAGAGTAATAATAATAATAATTAATATGAAAGAGCAGTATTTATTGTTTAAATTTTAACTAGCTGTTTGAAAAATATTTGTATGAAATTTATGATTTTTTTTGTTGGGGGAGGGGGTACTAGTTATAATTAAAAACTCGGGAAGAATATCTTCCGCATAGCTAGAGTAGTAGCACTTAAAGGTGCGTTATTCTCTTCTGGAACATGTCACGCTGAAATGATTGATGTGGCTTTTAAGAGGGTGATTTAAAGGAGAGAGACATATCCTATACGAGAAACGTCTTACAAGGATTCTCTCTCTGCTTAGCAGACGATCACTCAAGGTTTCGTGGGATATTTATTTCCGATATGTCATTGATATGAATAAGTTTGTACGAAGTGGGTGTGATTTGAATTGAATAAAAAAAAAAATGTTTTGTATTATAATGTGTCAAATACATTATGAGAAAATTCTGATTCGACCTTTGAAACATAATTTTCCCTTTACTGGACAAAGAAATTATTAATGATTCCTGTTGTTTGATCCCATCAAAAATGGTATCTGTTCTAGGATGTTTTTGTAAATTTACAATGTATTTGGAGTAAATGAACTGCATTGTTTTATCTGTAATAGTCGTGTAATTTCCTGAGAAAATAATCTCGAAAAAAACTGTAGCATTTTAGTGGGAAGTAATATTAAATGTACTCGTAGAAAGGATTAGGAAAATGTGACAGTATATCAAATGATAACAGTATATCTAACAGTCGCCTAAGCAGAGGGAACCGACGTAGAATAATCTTCGCTTATTGGACTCGAATTTACGCTTTCGTCGAGATAAATATGCTTTTCTTTAATCCTCTATGACAAAGTGTGTTGTGTGTTAATTCCTTGAGAACCGGATGAAGTGTCGTGTCCTGTTCAAGTTTATCCGAGCATGGAAGTGAATACGACATATTAAGTGTATGTTTTGAATTGCTAAACGGGAAAGGTAAGTGCGAACCTGTTTCGAACACCTATTCTTTAGTAGTGACAATCACAACCTCTTTAACATGGCCCATATCGTACACGCTGGTGGATGAGATTGGTGTCCTTGCGCCTTGAGATAGGTTTGGTGCTAGTATTCTTCATTGGGATGCATGGAAAGGGATTTGATTTGTGTATGGTTAGATAGAGTATTTGGATTATTGATATTCTATTTAAATGTTTGTTGTACGGAAATACAGGCAAGAGAGGAGGATAATTTTGATAATCTTTGTGTTTACGTTATACTACTGAACGTTCTTTTCCCCTTATCAGTTGATGGGATTGCCCAGCGGCTCATACCTTGAATTCTAGTGTACGTTACTTGTACAGTAGTGGAACTATTTTTTACCACTTATAATCTAAATCTGTTTTGGAGATCTTTATGTTCATGTATCGTAGATATGCAGGTGTATTTCATGTCATTTTGGGATTCACTCATTCCATCTAGTTGAATTTGTAACATGAATTCTGATTCCACTCGGCGACACATACGTTCAAGGAAATCGATGAAATCCTACTTCCAAAACAAGGTAGATAAACACATGACACGCAAAACCGTTTTAGAATTGAGAGATCTGAAGACGTTTTGTATGTTGAGCCCATAAATACTCTCTTTTGAGAAGATTTCTGGTGTATCTTTATTGATCATGGCTTTCAACAAGTATAGTGGGTCATTAATTGAGGAGTGTCTATTCAAACAATGCTATTTGCACTGTAATTTTTTTTTTCTGAAACAGAAAACCAGTGTAAGTGAATTGTAATTGAATCTCGGAAGTATTTGGAAATGTAATATTTTGTCTCCAACCAGGAGTCAAGGAAAATTCACTATTTAGTTCCCAACTCAAATAAGGTAAAACCGACATGAATGAAATATTATGTACCCAATTTGCCCATCTTTTATCAGAACCATAAATTACGGAGTGTATTTTGACTAGAAAATACGTATTGTTGAAAAGATTTGAATGTGATTTTCGATATTTAAATACTTTTATTAAATGAGAGAAAATACATTTTTTTAAATATTGAAAGCTTTAATCTAGATACGAACGTACAAAACGTTAAAGCTTAAATACACACTGTAGTGTATTTTATCGCATAAGCGTATGTAATGTAAAGGGATCGAGTAATTGTGTCTTGAGCAGTGAACGTCTGCCTCTGTGAGGGACCTCTGCCAGGTGCCGGAAGCTCCTCGCTGCGCGGCGTATTCTTCGTCCGTGTTGGGGGGGTGCGGTCGTTGCCTTCAGCAAGCACTTCCTTATGCTTCGGAGGAAGTAGCTGGACACGACGTCAGACAAACATGCCTTCGGTGACAGTGCAGACCCCACAGTGCGATATGTTGGTCCCGTTGGTTGTATTGTGATAAAGCTATTTGCTCTGTGTTTCTGACTTCTCTAAAGTTAATGTTCATATCAAGTAAAATGAAGTTCAATGCGACAATGAAGATCAAGATATCACGTATGAAGTATAATGTCTAAATAAGTGTTCAACGAATGAAAGATACCAGAGTTGCACGATAGAAACCATTGCAAATCTGAATATAACTCCCTCGTCTTTCCGGTTACTATACTGAGGATGTGAAATCTCATACTTGATGCCTTTGATCTTAAGTTATATGTTTCGTAATGTGTTCAAGAAAAATATACACCATTGCTCGTGCGGAGTGGCGAATCTAGATCGTAATCGNAATAAATAATTGACAATTAACAATCTGGTATTATTAATAACAATAATAATTAAGGTATAAATGTAGTGTTATTAATTGTATTAATCTGGTATTATTAATTTTATTAATATGGTATTATTAATAACAATAACAATTATTACTAAAAACAATTATTAATCTGGCAACACTTTATCAGTAAGCCATTCATCAACTTAAATCAGTTAAGAGGTCAGGTTCAATGGGTTGGGGGGCTAAGGGGATGATATCTGCCACTGTTCATGCATATGAAAGATTCTATTGAATTCAAATCGGACGGTAGTTATATCTTGAACATAGAACGTAGAATATAATACAATTATCATTTGTAGTATATATTGTTGGTCTGTAATGTACATACAGTAGAACTCTTGTTAACTGGTGTAGTCGGAACCGATTATCTGACCAGTTTCCCTTGTGACCGGTTAAATATCTATTTTCGTTTAAAAAAGACCGTACAATTTCATCACGTTATCATGAATAAACTAGTAAATAAGACGTCATTGCATTTTTGTTGTACTGTACGTGCTTAAACGAACACGAAAAAATTAATCATTACGATCTTTTATAAACTTTGGAAACTTCATGTCTGTACAAAACGTAATGAATGTATGAAGAGAAGAAAGAAACTCCCACAGGATAGGCCGGTTAATGCGAGTTAATAGGGGTTCTACGGTACATAGAAATGCTTAGTCCCATTTTTTTCGTCTTTTATGGAATTAGATTAGTTCGCGCTGAATGATTGGGGAAATGCTCACCTTGCTGAGGTGAATAAACCTTTTCACGGGTTTCCCTATCTTATTGAAACAGTAGTATAGCGTGCTGACGTGAATATCTCGGTACATTTGACGTTAGAGGAAGGAACTGTTGACTTTAACGGAGGAAGGATGAGGCTCATCTCGGATCTTCTGTCGGAGTAAACAGTTCCTTCGCTGACTATCTGGATGGCGCTCATGGTGTATTCAAGCGTGTGACGCAGCGTCTCGGCCTTATTTATAGCGACGACATCTTTCTATTTGGACGGGCCTCGTCGTTTCTGTTTGCGCTGGGATCAGTGCAACTCTTACTCTATTTTGTTGAATGGAGGTAAAATTATTGTGGTGGAGAAAAAGTTAATTAACTTTATTCTTTATTGAGAAGTGGTCAAAGATGAGTCGTGTACTAAAGGAGTTCATAACGGACTATGAGAATTTTATGTAAATTTACGAAGGATTGCAAGAGAGGAATATTCTTATGTGGCAAAGGTAATGAAACACCTCAACACATCTTTTGGGATTAATACATTGTATGAGCCAGATAGAGCAAGGTTTCTTGTAAAAATAAAGTATGTATGTTTAATTTTGGAAGACGAGAGCTTCTACTGAGTCGCATTGAAGTTTACAGTGTTTTGTATCGATATGTAATGGAATTAGATAGTATACGGGACGTAATACGTATGTAGGGACGATAGCTGAGAAACAAGGACACTGGAAGAGAGAACGCGTAGGTAAAAACAAAATATGAGAAGAAGAAGAAGAAGAAAAGGAAGAAGAGAACAAAATGTGAATTTGTTAAACCCGAGGAAGACCACTGGCTGTTATTTATTGCGGGTTGAAAATTGAAATCAAGAACAAAAAATTACCGTTATTGTTGTTATTGAGATGAAATGTATTTGTAAATTCTTGTTATAAGTTTACTTAATTTAGTTTCGTATTTTACTATTCACGTATTCCCTTAAAAATAAAATGATATTTTTGTGTATTATTATTATTTCAAGAATAAAACAATAAATTTCTTTCGCATAATTAATTTATAGGAGAGACTTGTAGGTTCCTAATAAGGGATTCAATTTCATCGACCGGCACAGCTTTTCATCTTAATATAAATTACATGCGATACCT
The DNA here is from genome assembly GCA_002313205.1 of Laupala kohalensis. Lineage (NCBI taxonomy): Eukaryota > Metazoa > Arthropoda > Insecta > Orthoptera > Trigonidiidae > Laupala > Laupala kohalensis. The sequence continues at coordinate 407,662 of NNCF01126324.1, forward strand.
GTCCTACATTGAACTGGTGGAAACTGTTCTAGGATTCTGTCGGGAGAATAAGTCATGCGTTGAGAACGAACTGACTTCTGCGGCGTCAACATAGGCTTCAGCAGTGGTTCCTTTCCACCAGGGATCCTTTTAGTGGGCTCATCGTGTGCTCTGTGGGAAATTAAACGGACGAGGGAAGTTTCTTGATGATCTTTCATAGCTTGATTCTTTCTGCTCTTTTTCATGCACATGAAGTTGCATATGCTGTTCTACTAGGAAATTTCAGTTCTTGAATCTGAGGGAAACGAAATTTCATTCTTCTGCGAAGCATAATGCGATGAAGACTGTTGTATTACATCTCGAATATGTATTTTTGCTCATGGATTCTTTGTTTATGGAAGGGGTGTTGTGTTTTCAACGCCAGTCAAGTTATATCGTTAATCCTTGAAGAAAGAAAGAAATATATACTGTGTAAGGTTTCTGCATGAAAATAATTTTTATGATTAGTGCTTCTCTTCTTGAAGATCCTAGGTGCCCTTCTTCTAAACCAGACTTGAGCAAGGTGGGAAATACCTATGACACTTGATTTTTTGTGATCTCTTGATTAGTGATTCATTAAATTGTACTTAGTCGTTACCGTTGTGAAGACAATAATTGATTTTGAATAATTCTAAACCTGGTATAATGATAAGTGAAAATCATGTGCTGCATAACATAAGTCTTTATAATTTTCATGATACAAAAAATTTATGTGTGAAGAAAAATAAAATTGATTTTAATTACTATATTTTCTTCTTCTTACCAATTTAATGTGAGGTTAATTAAGTTTGCTAGCGTATGATTACTGTTTTGACGTGGTTGAGTATAGAAGTCCGAAGAATATGGGAACTGATGAGCTACTATCGTGTTTCCTCACCATTGCCAACTAACTCAAGGTTCGTCGTCGTCTGTGACATAGACGTCGGAGCTGGGGGCGTCCGCCGAGGCGCGTGGGCGAGTCCGTTAGGAACCTTTGCCACGCTGCCGCTTCGTGTGCTCTTGCTCCTTACTCATCCTCTTCCTACCGCTCGCATCTCCTCTTCCGACTCAGCCGCGACGCCTGCGCAGGTTGCTTGCTCTCTCTCCTTCAACGCTCCCGTTGCCAAGAATCTCTTTCTGTGCGAAACGAAAAAGCGTTCAGTGGACTCCACTTATAATGAGCAAATTAAAACCGTTATATAAAAATGTAATTTTTGAAAAAGAAATCAATTTAAAATAATGGTGTAAATTTAGATATTATACTCGTAAAAGATAGGTGTTTGTCGCATTTGCGCTCAGAGACATTTGTATAACTTAGGGACACTTTACTTGCGTCATGCCGAGGGCGGTTGATCACCCTAATCTTCAATAATATTTATACCTACTTCAATAACATTTGGTTGAAAATATTTCATTTCTCCTGTATTTCAGTTACTTATGTTTTTGGTTGTGGTCATAATACTTAATTATTTAAAGTTATTGTTTCTTAATATTTTTGTGACTTCTTCCTCAACGACTGTTCGTGTCGGGAAAACTACTTTTCAGTTCCTGAACTCAGAAGATTTACGACATGTGTGTGGACTTGCGTTCCGGATGCAGAAGATGAATGCGATTTAGAAACCTTCGGTGAAATGGATAATTATTGTTTAGCATATGGTCTTCCTTCCTTTGTAGTGTACTGTCGCTAAATGTTCCGACACATTGCTTGCTACTTGTAAGAATGCCGACGGATGATGTGTTGACTTCTCACCTGAAGCATCGCCTCCCATGTTAGAGGGGCCATTGTCGCAAACCTAAAGACACACGGAATATTTGTTTTTCACATACCTACAGTCTTTTAAGTTGTGTACAATCACATAGTAATTCAATAAAAATAAAAATCATGAGTCCCCTCCGTGGCTACGGTGTCAGCGTGATCGCTCGTCACCAAGACATCCCAGGTTCAATTCCCAGGTGGGGCAAGGTAAAATTTGTAGCTTTTCATTTCCATGTCTCAGTTTAATATAGCTGTGACGTATGAATGGTTCACCCTCTGCGGCTAACAAGTTGTAATACTCGGATCTTATCTAGACGCTGTTCCTGCGATCTCGGTAAAATTCACGATGTGTCTAGTGAGAAAAATCACACAAAAACAGAGCCTTATTGGCACTCGTCATTCGTGGTCCTTAGCTGGCCGGAACGAGATACATAAACATATACATAAACAATAGTTTCTCATGTACTTTTTTTTATTATTTCATGTTAATTGGTTTCGTATTGATATATTTGTTTAAACTATCATAGCGTTGTCATGTACTGTCGTCATTGAAAAGCATTATCCATCTCAAAATATGACAACCGTGAGGTTGTGTCGCAACATCTCGAGGAACACTTACCCTTTGTCAATGGCTAATTTTTCACTTAAACATCACTTTATTCACTCTTATATCGCCCTCTTTTGATTACTTTCTTCGCCATCCTTCAAGTCTTTTGATAACGAATTCAAGATAAAGAATTAAAAATAACATAAGTATTTTTTAAATGAGTTATTGCTTGATTGTGGATTAACCACGTCTCAAAATGTGAAACGTTTGTTTTGCGCGCGTCTAAAATAAAAGCATATAAACAGGGTTTGTATGAGACTTTTCACAAAATACTTTTATTATTAAAAAATCATATACACATCTAAAACTGACGTTAAATTGATATGATGCCAGTTTCATTAAAATAAAGCAAGCACTTGTGAAAGGTGAAATGGCGGAACGGCAGACCTTATGGACTGAGCCATATCACAAACAAATACGAAAATCAAATTCACTTGGCAATCTGTTTGACTTGAAACTCACAGTAGACTGTTGTCTTGACTAGTAGACCTATCTTCTTTTCGTATGAAAGGTTCTCAGAAGATTTCTGTGAGATTGTTAAAGTAAAAGCTGATCTTAAATCGAATCTACACACGTTCATTAGAGGTGAACGTCTCAGTTACGACCTGTACATGAATGCCGAGACTTCCCTTAGCTTCCATAAATTTCCCTTGGCATTGCGTTTCATGGGTTAAATTCCTCCAAAACACTCTTTTGAGTCGTTTCCGACGTATTGATGAGTGATGCGACGTACAGGAATTGCATTGAAGCGAATGCAGTGATATGTTAAGGCGCCGTAGAAACGTGAAGTCACGTCAGAATAAATGTCTCGTGAGAACGAGTGAGCAACTCGTGGCTAGTAGCCTTAATTCAGTGGCTGCATCTCCTGAAGTGCATGTGTGATGTGTGTATGTAACGGGGCTCGGTGCGATTCGTGACGGAGACGCGGGGCGCCGTGTTCACAATGCTACTTGTAAACTGAACGAGTCATGTTATTCTTGAAACACTATCAATAGAGTTTAGAACAAATATGGTAATAAATGACCGAAACGTTGACAAGTTAACGAAGCGTCTTTATTACTAAGTCCACGGGAACATTTTTTGTAGAAGAGATTCTACTGATAAAAGCAACTATTTAACTTGGCTGCTGCTACATTCTGGTAGTTTTTATTATTAGCTGAATCTCCGCAGCTTAACTCGTATTAGTATTTGCTTAAAATCAAAAAATTATGTCTTAGTGCCAGTGATATGTGGTAAAACATTTATTTATTAATGGTGATGGTTTGGTCGTATTTTTGTGTAAAGTTTATACGTAAGAATCCTGATTCCTTTCTTGATTTAATGAAGAGAACAACTCACCCGGCGACTGGAACAAAAGTTTTCGTTTGAACGCGCATCACGCAAACACTGCTGGTCTTCTTCAAACGAAACTTTCTCGGTCTCTTCTTTGAGGTGGCGAGTAGGATCTAAGATAAATATCTATTTGAAATGACGTCGGAGACCTAAGAGACAAACTGAATTCTAAAAAGAAACCGGTACTGTTTTATTAGAATTATAGATTTTTAAGTTCCAAAAATTAAATTAGGGTGAACCATCATGAAATATTTTTAACATTAATTTTTTTAATCTTTAAAAATGTAGAACATAAAATGTTTTGTATTTTTGATAAAATTAATTGACGAAAAAAGTGGATTGTTTCTAGCTTTCGAATTATCCATGGTCAAGTAAAAAGTTTTGACGTATCGTCTTCATTAGTTTTGATTGCACTTGGCGAGAGCTCTTGCAATGGAATATCGAAAGATTAACTGCACGGCGCGTTGTCATGGTGGCAATGACCAAGGGGAATTTATCCGTTCATAGGGAAACTGTATGCGATCTTCAGATGAGTATTTTATATTTAAAAACGTATCGAATAACTTAATATAGAATTAAATAAGATGTATAAGGAACATAAGTATAGTTTCAATCCTTATTAACCTGATCAATCCTCTAAATCCATGTGATCTTGATAAATTGTGCACTATCCCGCTTCTTAGTTTCCACTAGATGTTCTTTTGCTTGAAAATTGTGTTGGACACATAAGAATGTTTGTATTTTTTAAGATGTAAAATAGTTCTATTATCTCTATGTTGAATCAAAATTATAATGTAAATACCTGACATGCAAATCAGCAATTTATTTTTTAGCGCAAACTTCACGAACGGAATAAACCCAGCACGACTCCAATTACAGACTACTGTAGCATCGAGAGAAGCGAGATCTTGATCAAGTGAACGAGTTCATTTAGGGAATCAGATCTCAAACGCGGAGCCGACTATGCAGGAAATGTTGTGCACGTATTAGCACAAAGTTTCCAATCTTTAAAGATAAATAAAGAAGAATATGGTGTGTTTTAAATGTAACTTATGACGATCACAACGAGAACGTGGTAAAAATAGGATCAGTTGCGCAACGACGTGTAAAATATTTGAGCTGGCACGCGTTCAATTAAAATACATTTGAATGTAAAATCTGAGTATATAATAGTTTCACAATGTAACTTATTGGTTTTCCCTGACTGTCTCAGTAAAATCAGTATAGCAAATTTAAATGTGGTTCCTTTATCCTAAACTCCTTTAGATCAAGTGATACCGGAAACGAAGTAGAAAAAAAATCGTATACTTAGTTACTGTTACTGTCTTTAGGATGTGTATCGTATATCCATAATGCGTCTCGGCATTTATGGATGTTATCGTGTACATCCTCGGCAATTATGTCCGCAATGCGGTCGACTCACGCGTGCTGCCATCGGAGTGTGCATGTATCGCTCGGTCGCTTCCTGCCTGGCGCCGCGCCGGTGTAGTAGGTTCCTCCTGCGAGATGCCGTGTTACCCGTTCATGAATTGGCTTACGAATAAGTATTGAATTGCATATATTTCTTACGTTTACCAATACGTGGAGAAGATATTGATGAGATCATATGAAAGCGGTGGCGTATCGTACCAGGTACCTTAACAGCTTCACATACCGTTCGCCTTCTACAGCTGTATACCACTTCCATCCGAACCTGATATCCAGAAGACTTGGAATGCAGTCTCCATAGTCTTGTAGTCAAACTACAGACATGTGATGTTAATCTCTTAGTGGGCAGAGGTGATGAGGGTGTCAGTGCGTTGTTGACTTCTTAGAAAATGATGAAAGAAATAATATATTTTGCGCTTAAAAATAGATTGTATGTTAAAGATTTATCTATTTAGAGCATGAGTCAACTTACAGGTAACTTTTAATTGTGTTGTAGCTTCTTGCATGTTTCTATACCTCCAACTTCTGTTTATTTTTTTCACTCGTTTGAAGTAATTAACGAAATTTTCTTTCCAGTAGGTTGGTATTTAATATTTTATTATAGTCACTAAAACTTAATTTATTTCTATAATTATATTTATCAGTATAATAATCTGATTGTTTGGAAACATACGTGTTATCGTCATTTCTCCATCGCTTGTGAATATTATGAACATTTAAAACGTTGGACGAGGAACTTTTGGTTTTCACATGGACGTCTGAAATGTGGTATTATAACCCGGCTCAGGTATCAAATTACAAATAGTGTCATTTTATCATGAATTAATTGTATGGTGTCAAACACATAGTCAACGAAATCTTTTTTTATTTATTTATTTTTGTCTGATGTAACCTTCTTTTGAAGTATTGTGTAATAATAATAATTCACCGTGTTCAGAACAGTGCGTTCACGATTGTCTGACGGTGGGAAGTTTTCTGCTCATTATGCGGTTGTACCATTATTCACATTACGCTACGTGGAATTGAAAACGGAAATGAATCCATCCGTACGTGGACTGCGTTCGCGCCTAACAAGAACTGGACAGGGTTTTATAAGATAAGCGCATTATATTGGAAATTTTTTTTCTTCATATAGTGTTTAAAACTATTTTTAGTTTAAGTATCAGAGTTTGTCTCGAAAAACGGGGAGCAATTAATTTCAATAAAATTATTTGTCATTAGCTCTGAAAACAATTTTTCCTTAATGATATGCAAGGCAGTGGCGGATCTAAGAGGGTGGGCGAGGCTAAGGGGGCTATAGACCCCCCCCCCCCCCNAACAGATTAATAATTGTTATTAGTTATATTTGTTAGTGTCAACAATACCAGATTAATAAAATTACTCGTAATAAAACCATATTAATAAAATTAGTAATACCATGTTACTAACTTTAATAAATTATTGTCATTGTTATTAATAATTCCAGATTGTTAATTATTTATGTAGTGCATTTTATTTAAAGGAAATATAAAATTTGTGTTGTAAATCCATAATTTTTAAACAAAAATGCTGCCGGGTTAACCCCTTTTCTCCCTCTTGATTACGGTCTAGATTCGCCACTGATGTGAGTTAATGTTCATTCCGAGTTGTGTTCCAGTTTTTGATGATTTGTACTACGTCTTTGAGAATTCGTTGTTGGCTTTTCTGTGAAGGTACTGTATTACGGACTTCCAGTCTGTGGATTAATATACTGCTATTCCTGGGGAAGTTCTCGTGGAGAAATTGTATTAGAGCTGATTCAGTAGAGTCGTACTAATACATTGAACTAGAGATATCGTAACGAGAACCTGTTAGTGGATATGCTCTACTCTTAGGATGAGACATAACGATGTCATTACACATAGGATCTTCCAGCTTTTTACAAGTACCTTATTCTGTGAATTTGCGTACTTCAAAATTATCTTGTCAATTAAACTCGCGAGATAATATTTATTCTGATACGATGGTTTTGCTGTCATGTACTCAATAACATTTAGATATGTGTTAGTAACAGGAGTACTGTTTTGAATGTGTAATATAATTAGTCGATCCATTCTCTCGCAATATTACGACTTCAGAATGAAATAATTGTGTAGAGACTCATACTTCCTGCAGTGATTCAAGACGTCGGCAACTTAACATCGTTTTGAGAGACGAATTTCAAAGCGTTAGTCGACGGCGCTCTATACTCTTAAAACTAAATAGGTGGAAATGAGTTTCTCCTCTTCTGTCCATCGGGGCAGCTCGTTCTTAATGTTCCATGTAAGCAGCTTAGCAAATGCGTAACAGCAAATGTGTCACGGTGGGCATCGGTGAGCTCTGACGTCCATCTAGCGTTGAGTGATGTACAGTACGTACTACGCATCTCAAGGCGGTTACGAGTCAGACCAATTTCTTTAGTGATTTATGTACATTGAGTTAATAAATTGAACAATTACCTAGATGACATTCTTGGTTTTCATACGAGACATGTGTTTTTAATGTATAGAAAAGTAACTTTTTTAATTTTTAAGGGAAATAATTACTTTTGCTACACTTGCATGACTTTCTTTTAATATATTTTTCTAATTTCATTAAAATTTAACTACCGTATGATTTTTCATTGATACTATTGATGTCTCATTTCGGAAATAACCTTTAATGCCTCGAATTGTTTTGTTATTTTTTAATATTTGCTTTTTAAGTGATATTTTTTTAATTTAATAGTTGAATGATGTTCTATTCTCCATTGCGAAGTACGTTAGTGTTTTGTACGATTTCTGTAATGTATTGATTATTACAAGACTAGTTCAAAGAGGATTACGAACGTAGGATGGTTTGACTGGGTTCATGCGCTTTGTAGCCGCATTGTAAACATGAGACTGTTATTAAAGGACTTCGAAGCGGATTTGTCCCATAATTTACGGATTGGTGAATTGATTACATCTCTGTGTAGATGAGAGAAGAGATTTCCCTATTGCTTTGATATGAACTAGCATTGATTCCGTCGATTTGTATTTTATACTGACTAGAACGAGAAAGTGCGATACATTAATGCGTAATGAGAGAACTTGACAGTATATTTAATCGCAACATATTATTTCTATAAGGTTACTTTTTGTGAATATTTCGTTGTTTCCCAACATAATTGACCACTTTTCAAAACCTAAGTATCATTACAAGGATTTAGAAGGATCGTAACCTTACATTTTAACGATGGTTAAACCTTTAATAATTTATTTTAAAATACAAATTGAACGTTGGTTATCGTACTTTCCTTGACTTCTCCCTAGGTAGCATTATTCACGGCTCTGTATACATCCATAAAGACCACAGAATTAACATTGTAATTGCTTTGCAAAGAAAATAAATTACTTTTAAAATGAAGTACTGGACAACCCGTTGTATGTGATGCCACTTCTGTTTTCACGTCTCTTACTGGAACTCACAATGTTGGACTGTGAAATCTTCTCATGGACCTACTAGTATGTCGTACTGTGCACCTACTAGTATGTCTACCAGAAACAAATTTGTCAGCTTTTCAATACAGTCCCAATGGATACAGCTGTGACAATTCAAAAGCGAACCCTTTATTCTTCTTTCCACCTCATACTTCCCCTAAAATCTTACTATTACTAACTACTCCTACTAATACCTCCACGTGGGCCAAGTTGTGGGTAAACCCGGCTAACCGACCCACCTACTAACAATAGCCCCTACCATCCACCTATCTATAATTTACCAAATGAAGATAAGCTTCAATAGCATGCTGCATTGGCCATTTACAAATACCACTATGAGAGTATATCTTACATGTAAGTGGACCAAGTTGTCTATGTATCATAATTACCTAGTACATTTTTATCAACAAAAAAAAACATATTACAAAATGACAATGGAGATGGTATATTTTCTTCGCTCGCATTGACGGTAAGCAGAAGAAAATGAACTTTGGTAAATTTTAAAAACAAAACATGCATAAGATATTGAGAGGCGTAATGATGAGGCTGGAGCTCGTGTGATTTTGTTCACAATGAGTAGCTATAATAAATGGACTTGTTTGCCTTGATCCATCAGTCTTCTCTACATTGGAAACTAGCTGGGACACCGCGACTGACCTCTCGTCAAGTTCTCAAATTTTTACAAAAATCAATCAATCGAGTATTGAATCTCTCCACACATGATGAACTAAGCCAAAGATTGCACACAGCAGTTAGCCGAAAATAAATCGTAATGCCTTGGAAAATTAAGAAAGACATTTTGCAACACGTTCGCTGTGAATCTTCACAATGTTAATTTACTGCTATTTTCACAATATTTTAAAAATTATTTACTAATATTTCTGCACCAAAGCATATTAAAAACCCCTTCAGTATATTGTGTGTATGTTTTCGGATGCTGAAGGTTTTATGTCTATCCCAATCCAAAATTCAAATTTCTCTTTTATATTGTAGTATGATAACGAAAGAAAGATATTGTCACTCGTATACCTTTCGCTTCATCATACTCGTGATGACAGCAAAGGGTAGGTTTTGCAGTGATGCCTTCAACATTGTCTCGTTTACGTCTCATTTGTTCCTCGAAGGTTGCTAATACGGTGCATTCGTAACTAGTGGTAATTATTTCACTTTGCAGTACACTTAGCATCGACATCTCATTAGAACAGACGTGCGTGAACTATGTGGTTTGAGAACACACGTAATGACTTATAGTTTGCCTGCAGCCTTTGTCCACTTATATTGCAATCGCTTCCTATTTCTTTCAATTTTTAATTGCACTGCAATCAATAGGTTAATAACTTGCGAAGTGTCTTTGAAACTAATTGGCTGGGTAACTATGAGATTGATGTTGACAAAAATACGATTGGTGCGGACGCAGAATGATTTTTATTAATTGTTACTCTCATTTTGCATTTCTTCCACGTAAAACGAATATATATGAAAATCTGTGTCGATCGAAATTATTCCTTGTAAGGATTATTAAATTTAATCTTATTTTATGAACTAGTGTTTATACTTTTTGTATGGAAGTTCTGCGTAGTACTGTAAGAGACGTCGTTAGTACTCTTCCGATATCATTAATTATTTGAATCCTTTAATTTAACTGTCCTGAACTCCCATTGATTCAATTACAGGTGCCCATTCTGACTTCGGAGTATCGATTCAACATGCAGGGCGTCTGTAATTCGGTTATGCTTTCACAGCCAATTGGATTTTAACTTGGCCCAGGTGCATTGGATTACGGACGTGATTGACACTGCGCGCTAGTAAGCTTAATTAATCAGTTCCAGTAATTATATTGCTTAATCCGACGAAATTATCATTACCTAGACACAGAAATGTAAAGCTTCGTCCCAACTCCGGAACTGGCTTTGTTCACGTGCGAAAAAAAAAATACGAAGCGCAATGTATTCTTAATTATCGAAGGTGAGTCTCAATTACTTAATTTATGATACTTTTATGAGTTTACAACTTAAAACCTCATTAATTAATAATTTATGCTAAGCGTGTGGACCGCATTGATCTTCTGTAATTGTAAGTCCATGTGTCCCAAAACTCCGTGTAAAGAAACTGGAGGGTCAGTAGAGCACATTAATAGGAACCAGAATCACATAGGAACACATGTCCAAAAATAGAATAGGAACACACAATAGACACAAATATTGCAAAGAGCTTTATTGGTGGGATTGAGAATTGAAATATTTGAAAATCTATCGTAAAATTTATATTTCAATTCTCAATCCCCCAATAAAGCTCATTTCAAATCTTTTGACCTGTTTTTGTGGTATTTTATCTTCTCCAGGTGACATTTTCGCACATTTATTCTGATGTGATTCTGGTTCCTATTAATGTGCTGTATCGTCTCTCCAGTTTTTTACTCTCCAGTTTTGAGATACTCTGTGCAACATGGACTTACAATTACAGTGAATCAGAGCGGTCCAAGTGCTAAGTTCTGAGTTGTCTATAAAGTTATGGTACTCCAATCAGTGTAGTATATAGGTATAATGTACGAGTGTTGGTAAAGCTCTTAATTTTCGATACTCATAGTAATTTTTCCTTAACGATTCTCCCGAGGACACTATTTAATCTTCCCTCCTCTTTTACGATGAGCTATTATAATTTTGTACGATCACTTTCCGTGGTTGGGTTGTTGGATTCATTAATGATGTATGAGGATTTAATAATGGACGCATCATGATCATAAATCCTCTAACAACTCATTCGGGAGTTTGGTATTTGGGAGAGAATGATTATTATTTTTTTAGTACTTCCTCGCGTGCGTCTTGAAGGAGTACCGAAACAGTGGGACCGTACTTTTGTTGACTTATGTGAACGGCGAATACCATTGGGTTTTTTGTGCTCCGATATCCGAGGAAAGAAGCCGCCGTGAGGAACGTACACTCTCCGTTGTTTGGCCTAATTACACCCAGGGCGAGTGTTATCGGCCTCGCTAATTGGTGTGCCGGGGGCAGCCATTCATTTCCTCCGTCCGATGCAGACTGGCTCTTCGCCTGCGTCGCTCGTTGCTTTCGGCTGGAGCGAGGCGCCCGTTCCCTGCCGCTGCTTCTTCTACTTTTTCCTCTTCTTATTCGGTCGTTGCTTTCTTTTCAGATAGAGACAGACATGCGCTTCTTCACCTTCAATTGACACCTCGTCTGAAGTAAGGCCTGCAACTCTTGTTCTGCTTCGTCCAGTCTTTTCACTCTTGTTTCTGTACCTTAACATTGAGGAATGAAAACGAACTGAACTGTACTCTTACTAGCTCTAGTACGTCATTTCATTAAGTTAACATTTGCATACATTAAATCTGTAGCCTCATCCTGGCCCGGATTTTTCTCCGGACAAATCTACTTGGCTGCAAGGGTAGTGGTTAGCGCATGGGGCTGTACAACTCTTCACTCACGAAGCTACGTTTCTATTTGCGCTGGTCTGAAGGTGGCTCCAGACATTCGGCATAGGGCGAATCCCGAGCGACCGTTCGTCGAACAGCGAATAGTGTTGAGGGGTTGCTTGCTCATTGCCGCGTCTGCAGGTGTCGGTCTTTTCGGAACATCAAAGGAAGCCGACCAATGGCGAGTATTGACTAGCTATGCTCGCCATTCGGGATTCTCCGAATGTTGAACGTCTGAAGCCACCTTTAACCAATGCCATCTAGAGTTGATGACATTGGCCCAATATTCCTGAACTGAAAAAAAAGAAAAAAAAAAACGATTCATGCTTACCAATAAGATGAAGGATTTGAAAATATGATAACACATTACGCACTTCAAAATCTGAGGAAAATCTGATTTTACTGTTAGATTCAATCTCGAGCCCCACCGGTAGCGCAGGTGATAGTGCTGTCGCTTCTCACCAAGTCATCCCTGGTTCGATTTCCGATGGGGCCAGAAAATTTGTAGCTTTTCACATGAATGTCCCAGATCGTATAGCTGTGACTACTGAAAAGCCAACCTTCCTTCCTCTATCCAGCTCGTAGTATCAATAACTTACAACTTCTTCTAACCCCTCCACGTGGGCCAAGTTGTTGGTAAACCAAGCTAAGCGGCCCACCTACTACCCAACTCCTAACTCATATCGCTCCATGTAGATAAGCTTCAATAGCATGCTAAATTTCCCATTTACAAATACAAATTTAAAAAATACGAAAAAAGTAAGATTAATCAAATTACTTTTGAAGGGAGATGTTTGTACTGTAGTTAAAGTACGTTACCGTAATTTCTTTCCTTGAAAGGTATCCCAGATCATTGTGAAACTACTAACTGTTTATCTTCTTGTGGGTCTAGTAGTCCTAGAACGAAGACGAGATATTACACTTTTAACGCATGGTGTGCGCATTAACATTGACAAAACTGGGTTGGGAAGAATTTTCCGTCGGAGGGTGAGGGAGGGAGCGGGTTCTCCATGAAAGTAGACTCCCAGTAAAATGGAATGGTCTCTGTAAAGTGGTGACGTGATGAGTTGCATTTTGTGTGTGATGGGGTACTTAGTGTAGGAATGAGGTTTAATAATGCCGCTGAATGGGAATATGTATGGTTACTTGGGAAAGTGTAGTTTTATTTATACTAACTTTACGCATCTTTCATTTGTGTCAAGAAAGAAAAGGCCTTTCTATTCTTTTTGGTAATATAATATTTTGTATTCTTCTGTTGTTACTGTTTACGCAGGCAACAAAATAGTATCAACATATTTTAATATATAAAACCTGGTAGTTCCTGCGTATTGCAACTACTTTTGTATGGATATAATCAATCGCATTTTGAGATTTTGCCCGAAACCTGTAGTTTATTTTTATTCGTGAAGGATCTTCTGTGAAAAAATAGAATGCGGAAAAAATAGAACCGTAATGTGTCGCGTGTAGAGTTGTCTTGGCAGAAGCAGTCAGGCCTCATCGGTTCCACTGTCTGCTGGAGATAATGATAGAACACTGAGATTGCCTTGTCACCATTCTTCAGCCTCCATCTTGGGTCAAATGCCAAAAGAAGTGGGAGAAAAAAAAATTGTTGTTGTAGGGGAGGAGCACATTGCTTTCGGGTAAATTACAGGAAGTGCTATTCCACTATTGTATGGAGTTGCGGTTATTTTCATTACGGATAATAATGCCTTTTGTGTATGTGTTTTCGTCGCACACTTTCTTAAACAGTTTTCATATTTTCCATCGCATTATTCAATCTTATAAAACCGGTTTGGGTATTCTAGTGGCCGTAATATTCTGTAGTCATTTTCTTGTGAGACATCTTTTGAAGAAATATCCACTTTTCTAAAGAGGAGGCACGATGCGCAACTATTAATAATCTTATAAATATATTTCTTGGCTCATTCTTAATAATATATAGTTGTTAATCTCATAAGTTTTCAAAATTTGTCTTATTGTCGCTTAAAAAGGAATTGTTTGTCATTGGCGTGTCTTTGAAAGAATCAAAAGGAGTCGAATATTCATTCTTTTATGATCCCAAGCCAAATGGAAAAATTCTGGATTCCGTCTTTATGATTTACGAGAGTGTTTTTGAATTTCAGGATTAGAAATGTTTATGTTTACAGGTGGTAAAACATTGACATGGTTTACATTTTTTATGATTTTGCTCCCATATATTCCACCTCGCGATGTTTCGTGTTCATTAAAAGTTTTGAATTTTTGATCGCCCACCATCTGTGTGTGTATGGCTGTACACCTGTCACAATCCTTTCTCTCATATATTCGCTGAAACGACCTATTGTTTGACGTGGGCGTTGACATGAATGCAACAATGAGGCACAAGTCGTCATCACATCTCCCCCATCATCATTTACGATTCCCGTAGCACGATCTTGAGCACGTCCCTTGTTTTCCCTTGTACTTCCTCGCTACCGCTTATAGACCCTCTTTCCTTTCTACATACTCAAACACTGGACTGGAGGACTAGAGAGTCTGCATGATGCTATTCTCTCAAAACTGCTTTTATTTTATCTACAGTGAATGACTAGTGAATAGTGAATGAGAAGACATTATTTACATCCAATGACTTCTTCTTAGTGGGAATATGACTGAGGTCATGCCACTCTTGCAATTATTACTAGTTTTGAACCTGTTTATCTCTTTCAATGTTCACTTCTTTACTCACTACCCAGTTTTTTAATTTAAAGTTAATAACATAACTGGCCAAATTCTTTCTATTCCTGTCGCTCTTAGTATTTTCTTCTCTCACCCGGTTCAATCTTTCAAATAATTTTTCTGTTATCTTTCTGTTTCAAAATAATCCCTTTGTTCTCATTTTAATGGCATTTAAGGTTAATTTTTTCTTTCATTTCCATTGTCTTCCTTTTACCCGGTTCATCGACATCTGGCCCCTACCGGGGTTTGATATCTCTCAAAATGATATTTTCTCCTCTAAATATTGTTAGTGTTGAGAAATCTTCATACTTTGTTGAGTTTTTCGATTTTTCATTAGGGAAAATAGCTCACCAGATGTTTTTCTTGCGTCGATCGTCCTCTAGTCGTTAACTTTTCACATTTAGAACAATATGGATTGCTCTCGACGTTTTCCTGCCCTGCTCATCATACGTTGCGACGATTTGGAGATCAGTGTACGAGATCGAGGGATGTTCTCACCAGGCTAATAAATTAGTCCAAAACCATAATAAAAGATCAAGGCGAAAAATTAGGGATAACTATCGATGGTGTCGACTATCGACCACCTTCGATAGTTAGCAGCCAATTATCTATAGTTTTGAATACTCTCCTCCCGCATCCCTTCACATGCGATAGCTTTCCCAAAACTTCAAACACCTGCTCGGAAATGTTATAAATCCGACGGATCTATTCCATTAGTGACCATATTAAAAGTAGGTATATATTATTCTATCAATATAACTACTTGAACCTGATGGGGCCTAAATTAGCTATGTTTTCTCTCGTCGTATCAGCACGATCGGAAAATTTTACAATAATTTGAATCTATCGGAAACCATCGATAGTTTTCAAACTCTTTAGTTTTCGGTCAAACTCTGGATAGTGTCAACTATCAATAGTATTCCGTCACTAGTAAACGAAAATAGCATACAGGTTACAATAATGCTTGGACAAGTAGTTTTGTACGCGCACATGAAGTTACTAAGTTACTCACCACTGCATGCACTGGTCGAAATTACTGTAAGGAGTCAGAACACTATCGAACGATGAGATTGAAACTCTTTGATTTTGATCTCTTCCCCTTTTGCATAATGAATTCATGAATGTGAAAACTGGCTTTCTTCATCGGTGATTTCAGGAAAGAAGGTGAAACTATGAGAAATCTACTTCTCGATTGATGTTACCTAATCCTTTTCAAATTATACTAGTCTCATCATCAGTAGTGACAAGTACGTACTCACGTTTTCTATGTCCTCAATATTAAGAATACTAATTGACGATTTAGTCTTTCCTAATTTTAGCGATCTATGGTTTTCTTTGTAAAAAATGTAACTGACTATGTACTCGTTTTACTGAAGAATTGGAATATTGAAAGTTATGTTTCTATTCATTATTTTCATGTTTGCTACAGCATTAATGTTCGTAGATCGTTCATTCATTTGTAGCTTCAGCCTCTTAACTCTCATATTTTGTTTTTGCTATTCGCAAACCGTATACCTATAATTTTGAGTAATGGTCTACCGTGTTAACCCAGGAGCTAATCTTTTGCATTCACACTTTCCGATTGGCTCTTAAGCATGTCTCAGGTAACCGCATGGTAGAACCACACATTCTCTGAGTATGTCGCCGACTCCTCGAGCATTGGCGAGTCATCTCTCCGGAACAAGATCTACACTGACGATATTTCTAAATTGCTTACCTCATAATGCAACCATTAGCTAGTGGAGCTAACCGCTAATTATACGGTACTATGTTCGCGTGTAGGAGATAAGGTTGTAAAAAATCCTGTTGCAACAATGTTCGGTCGAGTCATAAACTGTCGACACATCGTTATTCTAAGCATATTCGTGTAGAATACGAGCGCATCTTCTGTGGTGGCGTTCATGCGTTCATAAACACATCTGTTGTAGTTGACTGATGACCGTGTCGGGTCATGCATGGGATGATAGCTCAGCAACACTTCCTTCTCTTTTGTTTAGAAATTTTTCAGGTACACGAAAACACGTGTTTTGAATGATAATTAACTAAATCGATGGGGTATATTCACGTATTACGTCGTGCAATCGGTGGGAGAGAAGGCTCCGAAAATAGTGACGAAACTCCACATGAATTTTATGTCTTTTAGTTTTTGAATAAATTATCTCTAAACTTATTATTGAGCAGAGCAAAATTTTGCATAAATATTTCGTGTAAACTTTCCTAAAAATCCTTGAAATTTGATACGTCACATTGAAAAGTGGTGGTCAAAATATTATGACCATTGGCACAGGGTCTAGAGGCTAAAACTTGGAGAAACGTGTAACTCATTCAGTGTAATTCATGTGAAAGTTTCCATGAAGAAATAATAACCATTATACCATACGTAGTATTAATAACACTTATACTTAATTGTATATTTTGTATATTTGTGAGTTTTAAAATTTAAATGAGATTTTAAAAAAATCACTTCTCGTATGAAGTGTTACTTCAACAGAAAGTCTTGTTACACCATGGACGACCGTAACCTGAAATATTAAACATGGCCGCTAGTTCAAGTGGGATTTCAGTTCCCGCCTTTCTTGAAATTGAACAATCGTATCACAACACTAGTGTTACACTTTTCTGAAAGGTTGCACCTGGAAATGGGAAACACCATACGGTTCACCTCATACTGGCCGACGCTGGTTTAGCAAAATGCTCCCATATCGTACACTCTCTTGTTTGCTCGACCTGGCCTTTTGAAACCTTGAAAAAAAAAATCCTTTGGAACGTCGCCCTTTTCCCTATCTTTATTGCAGCGACCAGGAAGAATAAGAGGTGCTTTGGAAGCCTACGTTTTATGTCTTGGGCACTCCAGTGTGTTGCGATAGCGCCTCGCCTCAATGGTACTCGTGGGACTTAAGGAGGAGACAATAAGGAATTTTATTAAAATAAAAATTAAATTCCTGAACTGAAAAGCGTTACTTGTAAATGTTTAAACTACGCATTTGTTAATAGTTACCCATGTAATTGTTAGTTAAAATATATGTTTGCAAATTTATGTTTTATTACATAGATGCTTCCTGAGCACATGCAAGAATTACCTTATTCAGTTATTACTGTTTCTTTATTATTTTTTATCCACATTTTATACGTAAATGGTAAGTGTCCTATTTATTTTTTAGCAGACCTCCGCGGGGGTTGGAAATTACCGTGGTCTCCGTAATAATGTAATCCAGACTAGAATAACCACCCACGTCCCTTGCAAGATATGCGAACCCTGGTGACCACGTTCTCTATGCAGCGGTCCACAGCTGGTCCAAAGGGCAATATAATATGATTGAAGAGTTTCTAAACATGAGATCCACCTCACGCCACCGACTATCTCGTAGTGTGTGTTTATTGACGTTACGTTTTTTCTTTCATTTCCCCCGTTCTTTCTCTGTTATCGTTATAGACCTCTTGTATCTTCACGAAACGCCGAACCAGCACTAAGGAAGAAGATTGTCTGGTTTCTGAACGGATCCCATCTCGAAGCTCAACAACGTGGACACCTTGTTTTAGCCTCATCCCTTGGTGATTGATGTTGTTCAGTCGTCTGCATTAAAGTACTTCTGATGTGTGTTGCATTTGGAGCGTGGCTGTAGTTTTAAATGGTATCGTAAATTATCTTCTCATTTACACTTTATATTGTATTGTAACACTTTTATTATTGTCGTTAGTAGGAATGTTGCCTTGTTTGTTCGCTTAACACAATTCCATTCAAATTTGATAAACCGTCCCGTTTCTGGCAATGTGAGGTCTCCCTTTCATGAATGGAATTTTACTCTACTCTCAAGTGGGATAAAGTTATATTTGTAATGTAATATAATTCAGCAATTTCATTGTAGATCTGAACTTACTATTTGTTGTAATTGTGTAGAACTTCGCTTTCAAAACTTTCATAGAAGTTTTATACTTCCCTTTCCTTACTTTAGAACAAATATGTTTTTCCCCCTTACCGCTTCCATTTGACTGTAAGATAGTGTCATTTATTTCCTTACAAATTAGAAGTATTGCAGCTGTTCTTTCTTTCTTTCCATCCTTCTTTCCTTCCTTCTTTCTTTCCTTCTTTCTTTCTTTCCTTCCTTCTTTCTTTCTTTCCTTCTTTCTTTCTTTATTTCTTTCTGAGGCAATACACTCTATAACCTGGAGACTCGCATTGGAGGTCATATTGTAAGTACACGCTGTAGAGTTGTGGGTTGCTTCTAGGTCTTGTAGGTCCCTATTTCTTCCATCCACTTCCCTGCGTCTCCGCTTTGTGAGATGTGGGCCATAGAGGAACGAAAGCGAATTTCGTTTCTACTGTTTCGTGAATGAATGAGAAGTGCTTAGAGGCCATTACAGTTGAATTGATACTCATTTAGCTGGATCTGCCGCTTTTTTCCCTCTATGGCGGAGGAAAGAATCTTGACCGACTGCCCTGGACTGCCGCCGCCTCCGTCGCCGCTGCTGCTCCTGGTGGACATTGTGCCAATGCCAGCTGAGGGTTGTTTATGCGTTTCTTGTTCACATCGTGGAAGCAAGGTGGATATATTTCGTTGGAAATGTGAAAGGAGTTTAGCGCGAACATTTTCTACTTGTCGTGTGCCGTTAATTTGTTTCTATAAAAGTAAAAATTGTTTCTATTTTTCTTGCAAAAATTTGAATAATGAGGAATATATTAATATATTATGTAGTTATGACATGACGTGAGAAATGGAACCAGTAGAAAAATGTAACGGATTATAAATTGTGGAACAGTTTCTTACGGTAATTCCCATTTTGTTTCCAAACTCGTTCCACCTGTTTTCGATTTCTAAGAAAAAACAACTCCTCCTGCTTCGAATGATTCTCTCGATACATTTATGACGGTGGACCATGGGGCGATAATTGTTCAATGGGAGGAAATGCTGTTAGCAAACAATTCAGGCTATTTGCTTGCACTCTTCTCGTACAAAGATATTTCGTTAATTGAGCTGCATATTTCGCGATTTTGTTGGCTCTGTTGCCATTTTGTGGAGTGTCTCGTCGATTTTCTTCCACCTGTCCTTGAAGCTTTCTGCCCACCATGGAACGCTGTTCTTCCGCGATCCAGTTTTTTTTCCAACACGACTCGTTTCTTACTCTGCTCCGTCCCCTCAAACCCCTGCCATGAACTGCTGCGATCCGCGCATTTCGTTGAGCCGCGGGCTATGAGCGGCGTGTGAGACTCTCGTTAGATCATGAGTGATGTAAATGCCCGTGTTATAGTGCTTTCTTGGGTGTAATATAACGACAGAACAGTGTGGTCCCTAAATGAAGGTCGTTGTTCGTGTAACAATTTTTGGGACAAGACGATCGTAGAGATCAATTGTCAAAATAATCGGAACAAATAATACCAAAACAATACGGTAAAATAATCCAAAATGATTAATTATAATAATTACCTATTTCAATCCTTGCATTCATCTTCAAATTAATCTTCGCCGAACGGAGAAAGTATGGAAGAACACAGTTTTTAGTTGACGCTAGTATTATCGATTTTACTCTCAGTTGAATTGAAATTATAACAATTTTATTATTTAAAATAAACTATGACCCGAAACAGGGATCAAAACTTTGTTACATTTTAAAGACTAAATATGTACTGTAATGGAGTGGTTTCAAAGTGTGGTGCTTAACATTTGTCTGTTGAAACCGAGTGTCGTTTTATCGACGGTTAAATACGTTGAATTTAAAATGAAATATATTTTTAAAAAGAAAAATCTACTTTCATAGAAGGATCAATGTTACGAACCGATCACACTGAGCTGTTATCTCTTTTCTGGAGAAACCTGCTGTTCCATTGTCCCGTGCCTAGTTTCGATGGCCGCCTTATGTGTAGCATGTGTGTTTCTCTGGATCTCTTTACCCCGTGGTACATCGTACCTCGCGATGAAACCAGCTCTCTGCAACGTAATACACGTCTCTAGAGACGATCTTTCAACACCAAGTCGCTTTAATTTTGTATCAATCCCTTCGTACTTCACGTTACATAAATGTAAATTCGTATAATTCGTATCACTGATCAAGTGGTGATCTTGGTGCTGTTCACATGCTTTATCTGCGTGTTACATCGCAGGAGTTCATTAGATTCTGATTTGCTACGGATTTGCATATGCCTGAAGTGGTTAGCTGTTGCAACGTTTCCTTCAGGTTGATCGAGAAGCACATTCAAATATAATTGTTTTTTCCTTGACCGAGAAAATATTACTTTGATATTTCAGTTATAAACTTTGGCTGTTTGGCAAAATAAATAAAAGGGATTCTGTTCTTCATTTTCTACAACCGGTCGGTGGTGAAGAAACTATTAACACAAAATAAAAGTTGACCGATTTTCCAGCATTTCAGTTTTACTAGCACGTAAGTAACACGAGTTGCTATGCTTATTTCGTCTCCAGAGTTTAAAATGAGATCCTCAAAATATGTATAGAGGTTGAACTGAAATATTGATTCGTCACGTTGCAAAATATTGTACGATTTTTTATTATTTAATGGCCGTATAAAGCTTGTTGCAGATTGCAGTTACGTTGAAAACAGTTTGTTTGACTTTTTTTAGTTTTAATTTAATGTATATTGTATTGAATACAATATGTATTCTAAATTCAATATAATTGTTTTTATTCTTTTTACCTTTCGTTCACTGCTTATTTAGTTCAAAAATTCGTAAAGTTCATGAAAACTTCATTTGGACTTCATGGATGTTCGTAAAATATTATTTTTATATTATATTTATTATATTGACGTGGTACCAAAAATTTTAATTTTAGAATTATGGGCTGATGAACGACTGAAACGTTGAACTTACCTGAATCGCTTTTTGATAATTCTTATACTTTGTCTTTTACAATTTTTTTTAGAGAATATAAATTCTCCAATTGTTTCTGGAAATTGCCCAAGATCTATAGATACTCTATATTATGTAAAGTAAAATGCATTGCGAAAGGATTGTCAAGTGTCTTTTTACACAGGAATACAAAAACAAGGAAGCTTCAGGTACATTTCTCTATTTGTGATGGGTGTAATTTGGAGCTTACAACGAGGACATTCGGAAAGTGTCCATTCTCCAAATTGAACTCGAAGAGTCATCAGTCCTTTGGACAGAGAGAGAGCAGATTGTTGATTACGGGGACTTTTATAGCGTGTGCTACTTCATTCTGTCTTCCATTTTCTCATTTCCACGTAAGCAATTCTCTCGGGAATTCGACGGACTAAACATTTGCGGTATATTTACGCTTTATGAGTATTAAAATATTCTCGTAGTTTTTATTGCCAATTAACTGTTTTGTCGAGGGAAGTTTGTATTAGTAGTCCTTTATGGGAAGTTGTTAGAGGGTGCAGGGATTAATTCCTAATCATCTGTGTATTTTGAGAGCTTCTCACCTGGAGCGCTCTTCTCCTTCTACCCCCACTGCGCACCCCTGAAACCGCCTACAGTCCTCACGATACCCCACCACCGGCTTCTAATTAACGATATCTTATTACATTGGAAACGCTTTATTGTAATATTTAATCGCAGATTAATGTTTTATTTACATACACAACTTTTAGACTGCTAATTTCGTCCTCATTAGGTGAATCACGTTATGAATGTAAAAGAAAAACTTTATTGTACTTAGAAGGGCGATTAATATATTATAATACGAATATAATTGTAGACGAGAATATTGTTAACTTACGTATTAATTGTGTAAAAGATATCTATAAAAATCTGGAATTAGGACAATTGGAAATATTGAATGTTAGCCATTTCTATATCACGCCCTCTGCGATGTGTCAATTTTTATTCATACCAGTTTTATTACAGAAAACAATTTTAAACATAGTACTTATAAAGTACTATTAAATTTAGAAAACAGTACGGCTGGGAATCGAGGTGAATTATAGGAGGAAGGAGGCACAGATCAACGACGGGAAAGACAATTCATTATACAGTAAATTTGCCTCAAAATATTCATCAAAATGTCCAAAGTATATTCGGTGGAATACAAGTAGTTCACCTTTAATTGCGTTCAGTCTTACTCAACATCCAGACTCCCAGACCTGCTGTAAAATTAATACCGGGTGCATCCTGGGTCACATGTCCTTCTCGTAAGTCCGAGGCCTCGTAATTGCGGAACCTTGCTCTCCGTAAACCCCATGGGCACCTTGAGGACTTTGAACGGGACAGTTTACTTTGACTTAATCGTAAAATTGCATTCACATCTTATTTACATCACATCGCATGTTATTTATTGACATTAATTAGTGCTCGTAGAGCTTGTGAAGAATAAGATATATCTATTAAAAATGTTCATCCACATCTTTTTGTTAAAATTAAGTTTTGTTCTTAAATACAAAAACTTCTCTTGAATATGATTTAATATTTCAAAGTTATTGGTAATATCTCTAAAAGCATTAAAAGTTTCTAAACTTGTAATTATTCGGTCGGAGTACCTTAGGAAATGCCTATGGTCTGGGATTTATTATGTGCCTGAAGATGCAACTGCTGTCATGTGTGTCGAGGGTTCCCATTAACATACGGAAGCATAAGATTGTAATATTACGGTTGGCGTCGTCCATATGAAAAATGGATGTTGGGAAGAGACAGGTCATAAGGACATTGCGTATATATGGGTTTTTATTTTCCATATATGTCCACGGCGACCAAGCATCATTATATCAGTGATATATTTTGTTACCAAATGGGTTTACAAGATATTGATTCTATATGCAAACGGGTACATACCAAGGGCGCAGTGAAGTCATGGATGACATGAACGATAAAGCGGAGAAGTTATGAGCATAAGATTACTAGAGTAAATCACCCAGTTGTTACTTACTATGACGCACCTTTACCCCATCGGAAAACTGCATTGAAAACAAAAAGAAATTGCTAAGTTGTAGCTTATTTCTGTAATTCCTTCATTTGGATACAAAGAGTGCCCTTAAAAAAGTTTACCCTTCCCATCCCTCGGGAACTCCCCCCCCCACCCCCAAGAAAAATCGGGTGTAAAGGATTAAATAACGCATTTTGCGATTTATGGGTTTCCTGTTGATTTAAATGCATTATGGAAAATTTTGAGTAATTTTAGATTTTTGGGGAAAAATTGCGAATTTTCGCCGCTAGGAGGCGAAGAAAGTACTTATAATAGCATCTTAAGAGAATTATATGCGTTTTAAATATAGAATTTTACATTCTTATGCACTCATACATACTCATATAATACATATTCACACACACATTTAGACCATTTCACGTGAGCGAATCTGTACATATTTTTATGGATTGATTTCTTTATATTTGTATTAATTACTTTGTTATTAGGTTTTGTAATTAAATATTATATTAATATTCTATATTATAATTAAAATCATATATTCAACATGTTATTAAATGTGCAAAATTTATGTATGCAAATTTATATAAAAATTGAATTTAAGGCTTCAAATAAATCAAACTAGTTAATAAAATTTAATAACTTTTGTTGTATTTTCTATTATAAAAATATATGATGAATTGCAAATATTAAATATTACTGTCGCTATCAACTTGATTACTGTCAACAGAAGAACAGTCACTGTTTTCTGAATTATTCTCTAAATTCTAAGATACCTCAAAATTATTTGTAGAAGTACCTTTTTCAATTACGTGTTCCAACTGATCAGTTTTTTTTTCAATTTCTTCGGTTTGTGGGAATTTTCACAACCTCTACTATTACAATGATAGCACATTAAAGAACATTTTCTATTTTTCTGCAGCCACAATTAGATACACAGCCTTTGATAGTATCATATTTAAAACCTCTCCAGGTACAGGATGATTATCCTTTTCTAATATCAAAGGTAATAATCCATTTTCATTTCGGACCAGCCCCAATCCTCAGGATTGAAATGCGTATCATACCAAGTTTGAATATGCAGGTATACTCTTAAGGAGTGAAGTTTTGCTCCTCCACCAGTAGGAGGTAATTTTGCGATATCAATTGTATCACTCTCAGCACTTTTCTCGTATCGTAAATCATTTAAACTGATTTTTAGATATTTGTGTCCATATGGGTAATTAAAAAATATTTCTTCTGTCTTAATAATTTCATTTTTATCTTTATTTGCAAGTGCAATTGTGTCTGCAACATTTCAAAGAATTTCATGTATTTCTAACAGTTTGCAGGCATCTAACTTTCCTTTATAATAAATTGCAGAGGTAGTGTCACATCACGTGAATGCATGAATAAATGACAAATACTGTTTTGGTACTTCTGAGTTTATGCAAGTAGAAGTATAATAAACATTTCTTTTCGTACTTTTACCTGTCTTGAAGAAATATACATTTTTATGAGAATAACCAAGGTCTACAAGTGAGACTAGTAAGTCTACGTCTTCACCAAGTATAATACGTGCATGATACATGCATCGAAATTCTGTGATTTGTTTGTGACAGTTGGGACTGAACAGATCCCGAAGTTCGAAAACATCTTTGCTAATAGTTTGTGTATTTTACTGCTTAATGATACAATAAATAAATAAGATATACCGAAACAACTAGAAAACTTAGATTTAGAATATTTACTGAACGACGATGGTGATTTTGATGGTGTCCCATCTGACGATGAAATTACCTGTGATAGCGATGATGAAAATGACTTCACACTGACGACAAAAGCTACTGCAAGTATTCAAAACCTCATTTTTGGAATAAAATACGATTTCCTTCGATCCGGATACAATTAAAAAATATAAAAACACTGATCTTTCGATTTTAAGTCCTGCTCAATATTTTTAAAAAAAACTTCACCTCTGAGAATTTGTTTGAAGCATTTTGATTTCGTATTTATAAGTTTTATCAACAAAATGGAAAATCAATAGATCCCGCGTATATTACTCCTGTTGAAATAATGTACGAATTGTAATTGTACCAATAATTTAGTTATTAAATAAATAAACCATATTTAACAGTCACAATCGTATCATCACTTTTGTGGGAAGCATACAGACCTAAGTGTCACAATTGTGACACTACTCCCCCACCTCTTCAGGCAACAATTAAAAAAAAAATTTGTTCTGCTAGATAAATAAATAGCCAACACTATAAAAAAATCAAAGGTATATTTTTCTGTGGTCAGGGTTATAGCATGTGTTTTGAATTTAGAAAGAAATAGGACTATAAATGTTTTATATCCTTTCTTAAGCCTGTAAGAGAGTCGCTACGAAAGTTTTGAGATAAACAAAATCTAAGAAACTTGAAATAAACTTGTTCACTATATTTTCTGAAAATACTCGCCACGACAATCTGTACATTTCTGCATTCTCTTAAACCTTTTCTGAAAACAGTATTTTCACTCATTTTTCTTGAGTGCCGCAAGTTCACTTTTGTAGGCTTCAAGAGCTTCTTCAGGGTTGGAGAACCTCCTTCCACGCATGCGATTTTTGACTGTGGGGAACAGAACCAGATCCGGACTGTAAGGCGGGTGAGTCATCAGTTTAACCTCTGTGGACTCCAGGAACTGAACAGTAAGGTTGACTACGCATTGTCATGGTACGAGACGATTCCCCTCATTCCTGTCTTTGGCCGCCGGTCTTGAAGCTTTCTGAAAACATACTGTTGTGTACCACAGAACAGCAACTGTTCTTTGTTCTTCCAGTTGCAACGTGATCACTTTTGGAGAAGAAAGTTGCGTCCGTTTTCTTTCCGACACTTGGAGGTCGCTTCACTTTTGTTGGTGGATGTTCGTCAGGAACAATCCATACTGTCGACTGGCGCTTATTTTCAGGATCGAACTGATAAATCCAGGCTTCGTCACCGGTATCTATGTCAGAAACGCACCTAGAGTTGCCTCTGTCGAATCTGTTCAACATTTATTCGCACCATTCAACACGGATGCGCTTTTGTGCCTCTGTTAAAGTGTAAGGTACCTATCGAGATGAAGCTTTCCTGACTCGAAGATATTCGCGCAGGATTTTGGAAACTGCCCGCGGTCCAATCTGTAGTGTTTGCTTCAATGTCCTTAAATGTCGCACGATTGTTTTCGCACACCAGCTTTTTCACAGCGGTGATGTTTTCCTCTGTTATTGCAGTCGCCCAACGCCTGCTCCTTTCCTCGTCTTTCAACGAAGTTCGACCTCTTCTATATTCTTGAGACCAGCGAAATATTGTCGCACGGGTAGGAGCAAGGTCCCCGAAGGCCCGTTGCAAACGATCAAGACTTTCAGAATCGTTAAAACCACTTTTAAAGTCATAGAGAATCATGGCGTAAACAGGAACAAAGAAAGCCATCCAAGCAACAGTTTATATATATATATATATATATATATATATATATATATATATATATATATATATATATATATATATATATNAATTTGGTCAAAAAAAAACCTAATGCATTTTTATGCATAAATTTTACTTTAAAATCAACACAAAACCCAAAAAACACAAGAAAACGTTATTGAACCCTTTACTTCCGAAATTGGGGAAGGGTTTCCGAGGGGTGAGGAGGGTAAACTGTCTTTTGTGCACTTTTAGCATCCATTTTTTCTTCTTTCTTTTTTTTGCAGATTTCCTTTGGGGTAGTTATACATCATTCTCTGTGCCTCGCCATACCACTTACGTATTTTGTTGTGAAAAGGAAGAACGTCTAAGGAGACTAAGAAAAATACGTAGTTGCTTGAGCTCAGCAATGAGCGGGATTTCATTTATTTAATAGGAGTTTCGGAAGGAAGAAAACTTGGAATTACAGTTGTTGTTTTCATAAAAGTACGTTGGTTATATATAAAAAATGAAAGATTATATAATTTTCATAAAATGTAAAGGAATTAATAAGCGTGCATCTACAAACGTGAAACATTAATCATTTTCCCCTAACTTGTTGGAAGAAAAGATTAATTTTTAAGAAGTTTTATTTTTAGGTGAAGGCTTTGAAGAAAAAGAAATTTATTTCTACGGAACGAAAACAACTTCGGTCTCTTAAGAAGGTAGTTAGCCGAATTTATCAGTATTTTTATATCCCCCAGAGATATAAACGAAGAGATGTTCGTATGACAACTCAATTAAAACTAGGATATTATCAAGAATTAACCCATGAGCGCACTATAAAAAACGTGATTGCAGGTGTTTGTGTCTATGAAGGGAATCCTCTGTCGCACTTTAACCTCTCCGCCTTCATTTGCCTTGCAATCTTCAAACTTTTTTCCTTTCTCCTGCCTCTGTTCTGAGGAACCCCTGTGTCTGCTGCCCCACTTCCTCAGCTGATACAGTGCACTCAGCTACTGTATGCGTCTCCCTTTCTTGCTGGGATATCATAAAATGAGAAGAATTTAACATACATGCTTTGCTTGTTTAAGATCGAATTGATTTCTTGATATATATATATATATATATATATATATATATATATATATATATATATATATATATATATATATATTCATTTTTTATATCAGAAAAATGAAAATTTACATTTATTTATGTATTGTTTGTTTGGTATATGAANGGGTTGCCTTGAAACTTATGGTACCGAATTAACATTTTCTTCTGGAATACATGAAGGAAACCCCTGCTAAAAATCTCCCCTAGTTAGACCGACCAGGATTTGAACCCTCGTTCTACCGCTCAGGGATATAGTGCAGGCGAAGACGCTGCCTTGGTTATTGGTTGAGACATTTTTCTTTTTCTTTCGAAGGAAATGAGTGGATGTAGGCGTTGTGGCCTTTGGGTCAATGCTGTCGCAGATGGCTGTAAACGTCCCGTGGGCGGCGAGAGAAGAGCCGACGGTTGCGTGTCGGATGAGAGGAGCGGCTGATGGTGGGCGTCGAAGTCGGGACTCGCTCAGTCGCACCCGTCCCTTTCACACTCTACACACGCCTGCCAACACCACCTGTCGCATTTGGTGCTTGTTGAAGCATCGGCTGTCTTTCAAGATGTATGAGTGGGTTGTTAACACGGACGTACTCAGCGTTGTGTCCTAATTCCCCTCTACGTTCGCGATATACATTAAAAATAAATTGTAACATTTAAAGGATGATACGTACGACTGTAATCTAGTACGTATCGTACGTTGTACCGATAAATCACCTCTTACGATCGAATTATTTATGGGACGAAACTTCACTCATTGCCTGCATTTAATGGCTGTATTTATGAATGTACCTTTTGGAGGCTTATTATCTATCGTACATAGTCCTAATAATCGCTTCTCATGAACTGACTTTTTATGTGACAAAACCTGACCTACGTTTCGAGTACCGAACGCTTAATAGTTGTAAATTTTGGATAGAAAGAATCAATATATCGCTCAGAACAGTACATATTTCATTTCAACACAATTGTAGGAGAGATTTTGAATATTTTAAAATTATCGTAGTGTCCATTTGATACCAGTTTCCAACATTTGTAGGTCGTTAACTCAGGAGACTATTTTGCTTTATTTTATAGTGGTAAAATCCTGGAGCTTAAGTTGCGCCATGTAGGCGTGTGATTTTGGGTAATCGTATTGCAAATTATTGCAATTTGATTATTCGTTCACAATGATGTGTCGTAACATTTCATGAGCTTATTCTTAGAGAAGATTAGTTCTAAAATAGTACTATAGGTTAATCACTTTCTTCGAACTCTCATTAATAAGGAAATGCACAGATTTAATTGGTGTATTGTTCTAAACCCTGCGTTGTTAAAAATATTGTTTTAAACTGTAATTTCATTTTGTTGGTTTCTTAGCTCTACACTTTTTATGCGTACATAATTCAATATAGTGCAATTGCCTGTATTTTAGAAAAGGGCGAGACTTAACTTTCGTCTCAATTGCCACATGTGGAGGGAGCTCGTGCTCTCAAGGAAATTGCGGTCACTCCCTCTTCCATTACTTAGTTAAGGCTTCGGGGCAGGACAAGGATCAAGTGAGAAATGAGGGTGCTTTGGAAGAGGCATTGAGATGGGGTTGAGATTGAAGGTGTTTCACGAACGAGGATTGTTCGATTCAATTATTCGATGAAATTTTTAAATTTAGTATAATTTGTTTTTACTTAAATAGGATGTATAATTTAAGTGTTTTCTCGCTTACGTGCTTGTGAAAATTTTTAATGGATCTAACAGAAAACAAAAAGCACACCAAATAATTGATTAACTTTGTGAGATCTCAATCAAATGGAGCAAAAAAGTCACTGCTGTTTTGCGTCAGTATTGTTGATTCAATTGCTAATTTAAAAGGGGATTTTGTACCTCGTGAGTTCCTTTCAATCCACGTCGCACTGCGTTATTAACACAGTGATTTATCTCTTCCCTCGACTACTGTTTTGATTAATGCTGAAGACTATTACAGTATTCGGATAAAATTTTCATAACGTGTCTCTGGAAATCTATCCATCAGAAAATATTACAGATGGAAAATATAGTAATTTGTGAATGGATGTCATCTAAACAATTTCATGTGGCAGACGGAATATATAACAGTTTGGTTTAAAATTCTAGTGAAGGGTAACATCGAGGAACACTTATTCTACTATTTACGTCCATTATATAACCTAGAAAAGTATATATTAACTCACGACTTTCTATGGACGGTCGCAATATATTTATTGTGTTTTTTTAACACCCGAGTTTGGAGTCTTCCTGAAGTGTAACCCCCCTTTTTTCTTACATCAAGAAGGTTTAGCAAATTAGATAAGTGCAAGAAGTATACTACCGTTTGAAATGCCTGTCTGAAGTAAGTTTTCTTTTGTTACACAAAATTGGTTACATCTCTCTCCTTCGCTGAGTTACGAACAGACCGATCAGTCAGTCGATATCGTATTGCGAGTTGTATCGGCTTTTACCAGCAGCCCTGATCCTTGTGTTCCCGTGCCTTTAGAAAGCATTGGAGCGTAATGAACTCCAAGTGTCCTGTCGTGAGCCGAAGATTCTCTCTTTGGAGGAGGGAACGAAAGTCGTTGCATTACATCGCGGTTTCAAGAGGCTGCTGGTAATTTTCTTCTCTGTAGCGGCGGCAGCGACGACGCTTCTCTCGAGAGGGTCCCTAGGAACGGAAGATTCGCGTCCTGGGAGTCTTTGTGAGGAGGCTGCGACATTTATTACGGGGCAAGTGCCTCGCATCTCTTCTCCCTCCCTCTCTCTCTCTCACTTGCTCTATAGCACTCAAAGGCGCTCTAGCTAGAGCCTGGTGGATATTACGAGCTACTATTTCGGGTTCTAAATCAATTATCTGATGAAACAATATCTACCTACCCTTTGATTATAAAACAGTTAAAAACCATTTAATAAATAATGGTAAATTTCTCATACCTAGGAATTGAAAGTGCATGTAGAGAAAAAAATACAATATCCAAAGCAAAACTTTTTTGGAGGATATTTTATACGTAATATTCATACAAAAATCGTACCTTTTTAAAAAAACTTTATGTCTAGTTATTGCGGATCTTTTTCTGAAAAATTATCACTTTTTAATGTAAATCTTTTATGTAAGGTTTATCTGCTCCAACTTAAATAGAGTAGGTCTACAAAATAAATCTTACTGAAGCAAGAATATTTTTATAGATGAATTCATTTTCTTCTTCTTTTTTTCTATGCAATTCCCACTTGCTCATCCTTTGCGAAATGTAACGCAGTGCTTCGTCCCATTTGCTATCGTGGGCGCTTGGCATATTTCTCGCTCTGCTTATTTTCGCTGACATGATAGATGTCTCTAAAGGAGGTGGATGGCCTTCGTGTCGTTGCTGTTGACTTCTGTGATGGAGAATACGCGTCTCTCGTTCCTCCGCCAAACAGCCAGAGAAGCGTGTCTCTCTTTCTTCACGTAGGATATTTCGTAGATATTGATTGTCTATTCAGGTCTGAAGCACAATTTAAACGGGACATCAATGATTTCTGATTTATTTTGCAGGAAGTCAACGCTGTTCTTGGCTCTCAATCAGGTATATCTAAAAATCTCTTTCCTTTTAGAATTATTAGACAGAGTTTTTCATTGACATATGTTTCCAAAAATCAGACATGTACAACAAATTTTCAAGGTTTATAGAACTTTTTTACATATATTTTGTTTATCTCCTCCCAGTTCCACATCACGAGGACATTACCGGTGTTGGTGTCTCTCTCATAGTTTATAGAGCTTAGTTATTTAAGCATTATAAATTTGATTCTTAAGCGCTGTAATGACTAGTTAATTTTCCGTCGTGTATTGTTATGTTTGAATTCTAGGCGAATAATACCGATGTTGCCCGGAAGAATGAATTGGTTGTTCAGTTAGGGATACTAACGTCACCTCGCGATCTAACTCCGTTCTTAAGGGTGGTGGGTATCTTATACGAGTATGTAGGTTTAAACAGTTTGAACGAGTCTCACGCTAATTATTGTAAGTTGAATGAAAATGGGAAACGGGATACAGAAATCACGTAAAGTGTGGTTCACCGCAATTTAAGAGATATCTGTATATTTGAGTCTCGTGATTCAACTCAGAGCACCAACAATATGAATTCGACAGCAATGTCGGTCGTTTCCGATTATTTTTACATGTACCCTTCCCATGCCACACCAAGAGGTGCTACCCTTGAAACGGAATAATATACAATTAATAATATTTTTATTGTGAACCTGGACTAAATAAAATTTCATCAAAAAGTACTAACCTTCTGCATTGAGAGGTGGAAAGGGTAAGAATGGGGTGGTTCTGGATTTCGATACGAGTTGTCCTTCGTAAATCCCCATTCAAAGAATTCGGGTGCTTTCGTAGCGTTGGTTTGGTGGTCTCTTCTGGTCGTATCACGTCATTTGACCATGTTTAATAAATACCCATTAAATAATAGGTTGTATATTAGCTGGCATACATTAAACTTTATATGCATATATTTCGTCCACGTAGGAAACACTTGGGGAAGTTATATGATAACTTTCGGACATGTGGGTGGAAACCATCTGAGAAATCTGGATGGAAATGATGTACAGTTGTGATGTGTCTCAGGTCTTCTGGGATGGTCTGGGTGGAAATGGTGCATAGTTGTGGAAGGAGAACGAGGAGAGTATTGATCAACACCCTGCGATCAAAGCAGGAATCCTGGGTTTGATTTCCGGCTCCTTGCCATTTTCACTGGAACGAACTTTATATTTATTAATGTCCCTTACGATCGTTGACTTATTATCCGTGATGTGTGTATAAAAAGCGACTTATAGATTTCGGTACAGTCTGAAAATATCTTTTGTGAAGGATACGTTACTTCTCGAATATTTATTTTTTCCACATCAATTCTAAAAAAATACGACTTTTTGAAAAGAGAATTTATATTAAAAGAAGAAATTACCTTGAAAAGAATTTTCAGTATTAATGAAGTGAACGTGTACCACACTAATTTAATATCTACTAGTGCTGGATAGTAATCAAGTTACAAGAACTTAATTAACTTATCTATCTCGCATTTTTTTTGTCGTGTTGCGAACTCCCATTTTCACTAGGTTTGCATTTAATTGGACCTAGCAAAATGTGGGAAACAAACTTGTTTTGTTCAAATGAATGGGTGCACTTTTTTTTTCTATTCATTATTTGGTCACCACCTTTAGTGTGTTCTAAGATATTCTGTTGAGTGAAAACTAAGATGTAATTGTGGTTATATTTACAGCGTAATAACTGTGAATGCGAATACGAGTTGACGAGCAATTGAATGAAATTGATGACAGAAAGAGAAAGAGACGAGATAGAATTAATGTGACGTTTTGCTACTACACGGCGTGGAATGAATGGATGGAAAAGGAGAGAGGATTTCGTTGTGAAGGTGATGAACAGTGGTCTGAAGCGACGGAGAGCGCGTGTCGACTAGTGAAGTAAATTTTCATGAAATGCTTCAGTGAAGAGCACAAGGTGGTACTTTGAGGTGGGGGGGACGGGGGGCGAGGTTTCAGTTTTACGCGCGCTTTGAATATCAATGGGATGGAATTTATCATGAGTAGTTGCTACTGCTACTGCTGCTGCCTCTAGAATTGCGCTCCTCGTTGGTGAGATGAGGCGAGATGAAAGGGAACAAATGGAGGAACCTAATTGGCAAATCATCTTTTATGAATAACTCATGTGCGGCGGTTCAAGCGTGTGATTTTCGAATACTTCATGAATTATAGTTTGTTTTTTTTTGACGTGTGGTTTAACACTTCCATATTGTTTATTTGTTAATATTTTGCACATTTCTTTTCCGTTTTTTATTTTATTATTAGGCAAGAGTTCTTTCGATCTAATATCAGCCGAGGAAAATAAAAAATTAAAAACGGAAAAGAAATGTGCAAAATATTAATTTCAGTTCGAATTCCGTTTACTCCTTACTAGAAGTAACAAAACTTTGTTTGTGCGGTAGTTGTTAAGTGGATTGTGGTGATCTAATATTGTCTGTGGCACCCAGAGACGAAAGCAAAGAACGAAGCTTCGTTTAAACCGAGGCGTATTAGAAGAGGGTGTGGGTGTTGAAAGACGGGGAATTCCCGCAGGCTGCGCGTCTCTTTAAAAGGAACGCGGTGTGTTAGCTTGTGCACCCGAGGCTACCTTTGTGGCAGCGTTTTGTCGCGTCTCTTCACCCAGATTCTCTCTTTACACCTCATTTTGACTTGTCTCTGGCTTCTGTCGTTGCCTGTCGTCATTCCCCCTTGCGTTGGCCAGTGACGCAACACTGTGTCGTCGTGTCTTCTTTCTTCGCTTAGTTTTCTGCGTGTGCCGTGAGCTGCGGGACCCGACAGCAGTGTGGATCCTCTGTGAGTGGAGCGCCAGCGCATCTCGGGGAAATTATGTCGGACGCTGCTTGGAAAGGATGCGAGTGAGCCTCTAGTGCCCTTAGGCTGGCGTGGGTTGGCAGCTCCAGTTTATCTTTTATACTTCTAGGGATTTCGGTATTTGTGAGGAAGGCTTCACAGAGAAATTTGCTTCTGTGGAGCAGTACAGTATCTCCGTTACATGCGTTCTGAGTGTCTCCATCGTTTAATAATACTACATGTAATGCTAATAGATTTCTTCTATAAATTAGTTGGAGGAAAATCTTACACAGAAAACGGAATACTGCTGAAGCGATTTTTCGACTCGCGAATTAGTTAATGCGGCGAACAATTTTTATCAAAATAATTTATTACGTATTGCTTTTGTATTATACACTTTTATGATATTTTTCAGTTTTTTCTCTCAGTAACCTATCTCGACTTGTAGTCAAGTGAGAAGGAATAGTTCACGATCTTTGATTGTGAAATTATGCAGACCTCGCGATTTTTTGGTTTTGTACTCCCATTTCATTAAATTTTTGAAAATTAGTTTTATTTTAATCTTTGTAATATAATACACGTATATTCTTAGTAATATATATGGAGTCAACGTGGCTCAGTGGGTAGAGCGCTGAGTTGCTGGCTGGATGGCCAGGATTCGATCCCCGGTGAGGTGAGGATTTTTCATCACACCTCAACATCCATGCCTACTCAGCTTGACGTACCAGGGTTCATTCTGGGGTCAAACCGGCCGGAGCGAGATGCTGACCACATCTCCTCCTCCTAGTGCCGAGGTTAAGTAATTGCGGAGCTCTACCCTCCGCGAACCCCTTGGGGCTCCTTCGGGGCCTGTTCGGGGATAGTTAGTAATATAATACACATTAGATCTTGACGGAAAAACTTCGTCTAATACGGTGATGCGTGTTTTAAAAATAGGAAAACACTACTATTTAATTATTTATTAATTTCAGTAGTTCCTTTTAAAAGTTTGAGGGAAGGAGATAATGGTTACTAGGACTCTAAGTTATTTATTTACATAACACTATTTCCTCTCTCTCTCTCCCGTTGCCCGTTCCCAACAGTGACATTCCATGTTTTTAAACTAAATCATTCATCTCTGTTCGTGTCTCGCTTTCCATCTTTCAAAAAATATATTTACTTTGCTACCCCTACCAGGTTGTGGTGGACATTCTCTCTTGTTTTCGTGTTGTTTCTTTAATTATATTCTACTGCAATCTTCCTAAATGTATCAAATTTTCTGTTCGTCGCCAATTTGTTGCCATGGATTTGTAAAGTGTAGGACAAACTTTCTTGATTGTGATGAAAACCGTGTGTGATCCGGCCGAATGCGGGATCAAATAAGCGATTCTGGCTCTAAAATACTTACACCGAGTCAGACGGTTCCTTTAATCTTCCCCAGTCTATTTTAATAATGTGAATTTTAATAATAAATAAAATAACTCGGAAGTATCTCTAATATTGCTGGAGGAAAAATATGATAATTTAAGGTTTCCGAAATAATGTTTATTAGTTTGGCGTCGTCTATTTATTTTCGTCCTCTACCAACATCTTCCTCGCCGTTTTCAAGAACTTCGTTAGAGACATCGCTGGTACACGTAGCAGCCGCACCTTCTCTAAGTGGCTGATCTGGACGCGGAATCTTGATTTTGTCAGTAGTTGTGTGAAACGGGAGCTCAGCTCGTCTAATATTTCAGTCTGCCGAGTTCATTAGTATACAAGGAGGGAGCCGAGATGAAGCAACTTGGAAGCGCTTGTGCACCTACCCGGATCATTACGAGTCAGGCGGCTGCTGGGTGGAGCAGTCTCTCGTATTGTACTCTTGTGTTTTCTTTCCTCCGTGATCACGGGATTGTTGTGTAATGAAGTACTCGGAAGGCATTAAAATACAATGCGAGTTAAAATACGGACACCGGTTGATGAAGTTCCATAATACGAAGATCTCGTGTAACTGCTGCTTTTAAGAATTTTTGCTCCTTATTTATTGTTTTATATATATATATATATATATATATATATATATATATATATATATATATATATATATATATATATATATATATANCTACTTTTAAATTTCCTTATCTTAATATGATCATACTTAATGAGAAGTCTATTCAACGCTAATTCAGAATGTCTAACTTGTCAGTGTATGTATGAGTTACGTGAAGAGGGTACAGCCATTAATATTTCTTGTCATGTAACACACGTTTCTCTTTCTGAGCTTCCATTATTAGTACGTTTAATCTCGTGATTCTTTTATATCTTGATGGCCCGTCCACATCCGTAAAACGCACATCTATTATTAAATTACGAGCTCAATAAACGCCTTCATTAAATTTCTTGTATAACAAGCGTAGTTTCGTTATCCTTTTATTAAAAGTCATTAAAATTAATACGCTTACTTCTTGGTTTCTCTATGAATAAATCCGTGGAATGAATTTCATTAAACAAAAATTATTCCCCAAAACTTCCCAATTCAGAAAGAAATTAGATGTGTAAAAATGTCTTTTTCGCTCTTTTGAAAGTGGTGTTCTTCTGATTCCCCAACATTTTAGACCTTAGGCGGCCATGTCCTACACAAAGTTTACGTTAGCGCGGCGCAAAAATGTTATTTCACTGTACAGTACAGTATAATTTTAAGTACATTTGTACCTAGATTTTATATTTGAAGTTATGACAAAGTGTCTCTGAGGTAAGGAGCTTCTGGCAAGGTTTTACGGCACCCCTGGGCAGTGGGCTCGACACAAACTTTGGGAACCACTAATATATTCATATTTTTCTCTTTTGACGTGAAGAATTTTCATTGCAGTAGAATTACCTAAACGAAGCATATCGTTGATTTTTGCCGTCCCGTTATATCTCTGTAAATGTAATAAGAATTCCATTTAAGTTATTTTCTTTTACTCACCGCATGATGGTAAGGGTTTCGGTTTCCACTTTAATTTGAACTGTCACTTTGAAGATACATATTTATAAATGAGATTTATTTAGTTCCCGTCGAGTGGAATGACCTTCCTACTCCAGTTCTCTTCTGATCCTCATTTACGAACGAACCTTTGTGGATCTAATTAACATGAGCCGGAGGGCTTTTACTCCTCTGTCATTGCACGATAGCCTCGCTGCTCGAATGATAATTTTTTTTCTCCCAGGAGATGGCTAATTTTTATGAGCCACCAATTACTGTGTAACTCGCTTACGAGCATTAGCTCTGCAGCCGTTGATGATCATAAACACCTGGGTTTTCATCTTTTCAAAAGATGAGTTTTTTCGGCCGAGGTAACATATTTTTCCATCGACTTGACTTGTCCACTACATATTACTTTTGTTCCAACTGTAAATGAAAAAAAATGTGTTAAGAAATTTACTTTGGAACTCGTTTCTAAAGCAAGTGATTCGATACACAACCAATTTCTTCTCTTCTCAGATAACCTCGAGTTTTTATTTACTTCTACTAAAGACTTTTTTCTTCGAAAAAAAAAACAACAAAAAAACAAAAAAAAAACTTGAAAATAGTTTTCTTTTATGCGGAAACACTCGGGATTGTGAAAGACGCAGCCCTCACAATTCTATAAGAAAATATTATTTGTAATATGTGCTGCACCCACTAGACTCGGACGTTGCAAATTAATTTCTGAGATCTGATCGGTAACTAATTGCTTCGGTCGCGCAAAAAGAATTGTATTGCCCCATGAGTTAAATTGTTTTTTAAATCAATATATCCAAAAATTTGAGTCCAAAAACACGCGTTCAGTCGGTGTATGTCTTCAATTATTTTTGTGTACTCGTATATTTTGTTTCTAATGGGTCTTAAAGAAATGTTGAAAGAGGTATATAGAAGACTAGCCGACCCTGTCTGGCTTCCAGTGGAGATTTTTTTGCGATTCGGATTATCCTTTGTTATGATTTAGCGTGGACAAAAATTCTCTTAGATATGAACGTCACTCACGACAACACCACTTATACGTAGAGATAAGTGTCGAGATTTGCTAAATATATTTTTTTCTCTCGTAGAAATAATTTTTATCTGGTAGACAATTTCGAATCGTCCTCCACCAGACAAAGTGTTCGTATCTCGAAAAAGTGACGACAAATCATGGACATTCTTAGCTAGTTCATACAGCTCTCGCTGGAGTCATATTTTGCAGCTTTTTTGCTCCTAATATTACTCCGCCTTAAATTCTCCGTACGTCTCGTCTATTCCCGATATTGCTCGCTTCATCGTCCTGCCCCGAGGTCGCGGCCCTTTCATCTCTGCCAACACTCTGCTCCGAAGCCAAAGCCTCTTCTGCCCCATTCTGCGAACCTTTGGTAGGATTTGCGACGACGTCGTCACAGTTTCCCCTCGATGCCCTTTGCAGAGAATAAAGGAACTTAGGAGGAAATATCTGAACGGATGCTGCCGCCATCTGATGAATAATTCACGTTCACTTGATCGCTGCGGTGGGTGAGCGCCCTCTGCCGGCAGCGACGGCGGCGTTAGAGATTGATGGGAGCAAAGAAAGAAAGAAAATGTCGCATGGGAGGAGGTGAAGAGTTCTAAAGTATTGAAGTGATCTGCGGGGGGTTTAGATGTTTTCTCTGTTTAGATCCATGCTATCGAACAGTTTGCAGTCGACGTTGTCTTGTCAAACATCGGTATGGCGGCACGGCCCCCCCTCTCTTTGTCACATTTTCTATAACACTGACATAAAGGATTAATTGCGGTATGACACCACGGAACAAAGTCACGTAGTGTTCGTCTCTCGCCTACCTCTTGCAACGTAAAAATATGCTCTTCATTTATATCGTTTAAAACTTGCACTCAAACATATAATTCTGTTCAATTTACGTATTATCAAATAACTTTCTCTGTCATTTTATAGAAATATACTCTAGTCAAATATTGGAAGGACTGGAACGAAATTTAATGCGATCTATTATCTTCATTGAATGAAACGGCATGGGTACTAAATTTACTCGCTGGATGAAACCAGAAAACGTTCCCGTGCCTCTGAAATAACATTGGCGGAAGGAATGGACCACGACTCGGCAACAATTAATACCGAGAGAGATGTGGAGAATGACAGTATAGGTAAAAATAGTAGGATACATCCTACACATTTTTTTTCAACGGGCCGCTGTAAATGTAGGATGGAAATTTTTAATTAAAGGTGGTATAAATAGCTTAAAGTAAATCATTAAAATAATATGACAATATTTTTTTAAGGTTTCCATAGGTTCCATACATTAATCCTACTTCTTCTTAGGTACTTCAGATGGATAAGAATATCAATGTTAGTTACTGGGAACTGATGTGTGTGCTTGAACTGAACGGTAATTGTTTTAGTGAAACTTTCCAATTTTAATATCACAAATGAAACTAGCATTAATATAGATAACGGATATTTGGATGTAAGTTCGAATACCATAAAGTGAACGTAGAATTTTACTTGAACTGATCAATAGTTGGGAAGGAAGAAATATGAGATGAGTTATCTGAACAAGACAAATGTTTCGAAGTTTGTTTTTGGTGAAATGTTTTCGGAGGTTCACATCCTCCGTATCACCCCGGGGAAGAAGAAAAAATTCGATCTACCTTAAAAGAGAGCTTTCCAAACACAGATACACATACGATGTTTTATGCGCTTCGCGTCTGGCACGAAGAAAGATAAAGGGACGGAGTAAAAGCTTTGGCTTGTCGGCTTTTTGTTCCGAAGGAAAGGATTTCTCGGTGGGTTTCATGTCTTCCTGGATTCGTAGACCACAAACATTCAGTTAACATCGTCTTGTAAATATGTACATTTCTGTTCACTTAGTTTCACACGACATGTGCCTGGTTATACCCCATTTTATATATCCTTTCACGAATATACACGGACAGCGCCTGTTATGCAGCTCAGTATTACTTTCATTTAAAAATTATCGTAGGAATCGAGGAAATGTCGGAAAATGAACTCTGTCCCCCATGACATACATTTGCACCGTTAAATTTGTACTTAAAATATTTGAGTGTTAGTGCGACCAAAGTGCCGAGTTCTTTCAAAGAAGTGCCGAATTACTGCTAACTCCGCTCATATTTCTTTGGGTTTGAAATTACGAAACTATTTGCTTTCTCATCTTTCGATGGAAACTTATTGGCGTGGGAATGAAGGTATGAGGATCCTCAAGTGGCGTATTAAAATAAAACTACTACTTCTCACACTCCGATAACGGTATGACAAAAGTGTAGTATTTTGCTGCATAGTTATACTACAACTTTTAACTGATACGACAACTTTTTTCGTTCTTGTCTGGATAATACAAAACTTCTCAATGATACAAAAGGGTTTGCAGACCTAAGATTTTGTTGTTGTTTTTTTCTTTATAGGAAGGAAAGAAGGAAGGAAGGGGGAAATCTTCAAAAGACTGTATTTGTGTAATGCGTTGTTTGTAAAAACTGTGTCATGTCATATTTGTAAAAAATTGTGCAAAGGAGAATAATGTATTAGAATAATATATTTCGCACAAAATATATTTAAATATTTTAAATAAGTCATTTCACAATGTGGAGAAAAAAAACGGAACAAATTTAAAGTATTTAAAGAGAAAAAAAATCTTCCAAGTTAATATCAATATACTTTTGGCGATAATACTGGGTACCGAATGAAATTTCTGACGAAGGATCTTGTCGACAGTAATCACCGAGGGGTTTTTGTCTCGACAATATTGTAGGAAATATCCGAATAATCGAAAATCTTTTATATATACGTGTGTTTAATGCTGTATTAATATATTAAGTGACAAACTGACTATTAATTTGATATGCGCTGTTAAGTGGCAGTATTGTTTAATATGAGAGACGCAGAATGTGTGAAAGAATCCTGAACATGCGTTGCAATATGTGTAATGATGGCAGTAGTTGTTGATTTATTGGAACAATGCAATTCAATTATTCTCCCTCGCGCTGCTTGACGAGTTGGTCGTCGCACTGGTCAGCGGCGCGGCGGCGGGTGGCTTCGTCGTGGCTTTCTGCGTGTGCACGCGGTTGGCCGTGACACTTGCCAAGTGTGTCTGCGTGTCAGAGGAGGCGATGGTGGCGGTCCGGCTAGCGATCCGGTCCAGCGCTCATCCTCTTCCCCTCCCTTCCCATTTCCTCCAACCACTGATCACCACGAGAGCAACGTCTCCTGTCCCCGTCGCTCCTCTTCTCGAGTGAATTATGAGACCAAGTCCTCAACATGCCATGAGCCGTCGCGCGTTCGAAAACTGGCTCTTAAGGAGTTTTCTGTGTAAAGTGTGGCGTAATATGAAGAAGAATGTCCTGAATGTTTAGGATAACACTACTTGAATTATGAATTCGTGGCTGTTTTCTTTTTATTTAATTTATTTTTCTTGTTGAGAAATGCCTATCATTAAGATATGTCGGGGGAAATTGCAATGCTATCACCTAATTTTCTTAACTAGTTTCGACCGAAAAATGTCTGTACATATCTCAATTTTTTTTTTTCAACAGTAATTTCCTTCCGTATATTAAGGATGGTTGAACTACGCATGAGAGAGGCTGTCGATATCTTCAGTACTTTTTTTCCCGATCAGATAATTTTTTTTAAAAGCATACTCTAATTAATAATTAAATGGTGATGCCTTCATTTTAACGAGTTTTGTCCATTATAAACAGCTTTTCATGATAAGTGTGTTTGACTAGTTTTTAATAATTTAAAAATAAAGCACTTGCAATTTAAACAGCTTTCGAGTATATTCTGGCACCGGTTGTCTATAAAGTACAACTGCAGTCGCGGATCGTTTAACGCTCTTGAATAACGTTTTTAATGATGTACTGGAGTAGGAATTCCAAATAAATGTTTCGCAGACGCTTAATAAACTGACTCGAGAATGTTTCGTTTCAATGCATACAAGTTACAATATCAGTTTCAAAAGGACATTATTTTAACATAAATGTACAAAATTAAGAGTACTTTGCAATACAGCATTATTTATTTAATTTTTTCAAAGTAATTTCCACCATATTCAATCCACTTCTCCTTCCTCTGAAACCAATCCTTAAACCAGCTCTGCCAAGTGTCGCTAGGGAGTATGGCACACTCGTTGTTCCAAACCCTTAGAAGGTCCTCATCGCTGGAAGACCGCATCTCTTTCAGCTTCATTTTCACATGCGGGAACAGTGCAAAATTGCAGGGAGCAAGGTCTGGACTGTAAGGAGAGTGCTCAAGAAGTTTCAGTCCTGTAGTTGTCAAATATTCTGTGCAGACTTTGGCTCGGTAAGCTGGAGCGTTGTCATGATGGAGGAACCAGGTGTCCATTCTTGACTTTGGCCGCAGGTTCTTCAGAGATTCATTGACTTTAGGTAGGCACTGTTCAGTGTACCACTTAGCTGTGACTCTTCTGTGTGTCCAAAACAACACTCTCCGCAATTCCACTCGATTTGAAAAATACGGCTATCATTTTCGTCTTTACAGATCGCAATTTTCTGACAGCTACGCGTGTGTCCTTATCTTCAAAGATCTAAACTCTTGGTCGGCACATCATAATAGTACAGCCACGTCTCGTCACCTGTCACGATGGTGTTTACATACTGAGATTGTCCCTTATTAAACATTTTCAGCATCTCCCGGCACCGAGTCACACGTCGTCACATCTGCTCTTCAGTCAGTCTCTGCGGCACCCACAGACAACAAAGTTTCTTCACTTGTAAATGCTCATGCAGAATCTTATGAATTGCTGGTGAATTTAGGCCTAAGGTATCCTCTATCTGCTGATAGGTCACTCGCCTATCTTTGTCAAATATTTTCCTCACAGCAGTAATGTTTTCCTCCGTAACTGACATTCGTGGTCTTCCCGTCCTTTTAGCGTCCTTCAGAGTGAAATTTCCCCTTTGGAATTCTCTGTACCACCTGAATATAGTTGTACGATGTGGACAAACATCACCTAGTGCGACCGTCATTTCTTCTAAGCACTGGTCTACGTTTAAACCACGCGCGAAGTTATACCGCAAAACTGCCCGTATCTCACTTCGTGACCACGATACCGTAGCAAGCACATAAAACTATCACTGCTAATGAACAACTGAGAGCATAGACATGGCGCTGCGACTACTGTGCAAGTGTGTACATATCTCAGCACACAGCAACATGCAGCCACCTGTGGCTTATTGTTACATCATATTGCCAAACTTTCCTAGAACCTTTTACAATATATGGCGGGGCTTAGTGCTCGTGCACCTTATAGAAGCCCTAAACTGTGCCGCGGACTGTGCATACTATACCCTAATATTCACTCTGAAGTTACTTTTCACGGCTTATAAAGGTCACAACTTATACAAATTTAAATAAGTGGTGTGTCATACTGTACTTCATTTTTAGTGCTAAGGACAATAGCGCAATACAACATAGATAAAAGATTTATTTGCTATTCGTGTTGTATGATATTTGCGAGTTTTGGTTTCTTGGTTTCGATTACCGATGGGAACATTAATCTACATGTAAGCTGTGTATGCATAAACCTCTCGCTCTGTTTGCTTCCTTCGCATGGT
Source organism: Laupala kohalensis (assembly GCA_002313205.1). Classification (NCBI taxonomy): domain Eukaryota; kingdom Metazoa; phylum Arthropoda; class Insecta; order Orthoptera; family Trigonidiidae; genus Laupala; species Laupala kohalensis. The sequence continues at coordinate 451,598 of NNCF01126324.1, forward strand.
ATTGTGTTCATTCGTAGACGGTGGGTGCTTAATGCGGGTTTGGTGCCCGAACGCTTTTGTTTGTGGATCCCCGAATCGTCCATTGACGCGTCGCCATGGCGATGCGCGCGTGCGCTTGCACAGACAGCGTGAACAATGGTATGTTTGGAGCTTTCTGCTGCTGCTGCTGCTGCTGCTGCTGCTGCTGCTGCTTAGTCATGCTCCCATTGCTGCGGTATTCATTCACTAAACCATTCGATTCAGCAAATTGAAGGGATTTGGAAATAAATGGTAATACCCAAAAATAAGTCCAATTTCAAAAGGAAAAATAACCGATCGCAAGTCACGATTGTATTTCGATCTGAAATTATAATACTTTATGAAAATTATTGTAATGTTTTTTTACATATAATTTGCTAAAACGTTCATGGGGATTTAAAAGAACAATAGAAGTTAATTTATCCGGCTCTTGTTTATCAAGATCTCCAGTTGATCCGTGTCAGTTATCCGTTTAATATGGAATTATATTTATATTTGTAATAAAAATTAGAACGTGGTGATTTTTTTACGTATTCCGAAAAGTTGATTTCGATGTATACGAAATTCAGTATAATTCTTCGTATTAAATATTTTAGTGTCACAAAATTAGTTTTAGTTGTTATGGTCAGGAGAACATTTGCCCTTGAGATAAGAGCGTTGTACTTCGTTACTATGTAGCGACTCTCCATCTATAGTATCTTCCTCCAGTTTTGTAGTTAATTTTCATGAAGAATTCATAGCAAGTGTACCTCTGCTGTACGTTGCTCTGTTTAATTCCCACATCAAGAGTATCCAGATTATCCGCATCTTTGTCGGATAAACGAGATTATTCTTTATTTTAATAAGATTATATTTTGATTGTTGAAGAATCAATGCTGCAAGCCACTCGCGAGATCTGGAATTGTGATTTCCCTTCGCATGGCGATATCCCCTCACAAGGGCTATGTTGTTCTCTTTTATTTGCTTTTCTTTTTCTTTTATTTGCTAATATTCTACACGAATATTGTAGCGAATACGGCAATAGTCGATGTAGAGGGAAAGACTGGAGCCAAACAGTGCAATATATTTTGTAATGGTAGAACATCTAAATAAAAGTAGTAATAATGTCGCTTGCCTTTTCTTGGGGGGGGATGGGGGGAGAGGGCTTGAGGTCAGAGGGGTGACTTACATATTTAAAGTGAAGTGTTGAGCAGCAAGCACGTGAATGAAGTCACGAACAACGCGTCCATCCGAGGCAATTTGGTCTCCTTCCGCAGGTGCACAAACGACCTTTCCGTGCCAGCAGCAGCCGCATAGAGAGCGTCGTTTGTTTGCGAAGGAAGAAAGGAGTGTGTTCTGGATCCCCAGAGACCTCTTTGGCCGCAGGGCGATTTCTCCGCCTGATGGATGGTCAGTGAATCCGGGAAGTCGCCCTTTCGGCGTGTGGGTGCCAAGGGGAAGTCCCGTCCCGCTCTCGCGCGCTTCTTGGTTCATCCGCAAACGTTTGCGCTCATGCCTAGTTTCTTTCAGTGCAAATTTCAGCTGAACTATTATTAATAATTCGTATTTTTCTGAGGATTTTCCCGGTCATTCAGCAGGCTTGACTTTCCAAAGCATGTATATGTTTCATAATTTATTATTATTTTAGGGCTTTATGGTTTGCCAGTAGCTAGGTCACTAGAGCCTCAAGAGCCTAGTACATTTTTTTAAGTTGTATTCGATGATATTCTCTATAGAGATTTAAATATGGTACATGATTTATCTTGTTGATTGTATATCACTGCCGAATGTAATGTTAACCATAATAGAAATCATATTAAATATGAACCACACCTTCAAAAACGTGGGTGTGAGATATGTACCAGTACTCTGTCAGATGAAGCTTCAAAAAGGCTTATGCAATGTTAAGGATCTCTCTCTCTCTCTCTTTTTTTTTTTGTTCCTTCGAGTACTCAGTTGTTTTCTTCTTCAGCGAACGCCAACTCCAACTATCATTTTCGTTGCCGTGACCAAGTCTCCTAGTGATTCTAGCTTCCGTTGCTCTGCGTTGAAATATCACCTCGCCATTGCACCCGTCTTCCGTTCCATTCTGGAGGAAACTCTTGTGTGGGTTTCTCTTCCGTGCTCCCTAGTCGTATTTTTTGTCTCATTTTCTCATGCTATAATGTCGTTTACTCTTTGATCTATACTCTCCCCAAATGACATTAGTCCTTCACCGTTGAGAACTTTTTCATCTCTTAACATTTACGCTCCTTAGTGTTAACTTCGTTCATCATCGAAATACTCTCTGTCTGAACTACATTTTGCATATTGAAATGATAGTTCATAGCTTCTTTCTGATTCTTGTTCTTTTCTTCGAATGGTGCATTTATACAATTTGGATTCGTATTTACCTCAGTATTTACTTCGTCCTCCTCCTCTTTCTGGAAAGGCTTGCCTCTAGCGCATGAAAAATAATCCTTTTGTTTATGTCGCGCTTTTGTAGATATCTCTTATAACACATAATCGTTGTACATAGTCAGAGAAATCATTATATTTGTCTTTTATTGCTATTAATTTACTATTGTCCTGCAGTAGTCTTATATATATTCTTTTTAATTTATATATATAACACATACATAATGACTTTGTTGAGAATTTGGGTTACATTTAACGTTTTTATATATGTATCAATTGAGGTGGTGAAAAAAAAATCATGAATTGTTAATTGTGTACTATGTTTCTGACGCTACTACTCTTTAATATGTTTGCAGTAATTGTGACGTGTTAATTGCATGATGCTTGTCGTGTGTTGTAGGTTGCGGATCCGCTACGTGATGCCGTCTGCGCATCTGACGTTGCGCGAGGAGGACGTGGTGCGCCTAGCGCTCGAGTTCCTGCACACGCGTGACCTGCACATCTCGCAGCTGTCGCTGGAGCGCGAGACGGGCGTCATCAACGGCGCTTACTCCGACGATGTCCTCTTCTTGCGGCAACTCATCCTCGACGGCCAATGGGACGACGTGCTCGAGTTCATCCAGCCGCTGGAGGCGCTGCCCAACTTCGACATGCGTCGCTTCCGGTTCCTCATCTTACGTCACAAGTACGTGGAGCTCCTGTGCATCAAGAGCGAAGCGGCCGGCGCCGCTGGCTCCATGGACAGCGCAGTGGAAGACGTGGTGAAAGTGCTCAACGAATTGGAGCGCGTGTCGCCTTCCAAAGAGGAGTACTCCAATCTGTGCCTCATGCTCACTTTGCCTCGTCTCTCCGACCACTTGCAGTACAAGGACTGGAACCCCAGCAACGCGCGCGTGCAGTGCTTCCGCGAGGTGTTCCCACTCGTCGAGCACTTCCTCCCGGGCGAGAAGAAACTCACCCAAGATCCCTCCGCACCCCCTCCCCCAGTCACCGCCAAGAACGATCGCCTCATCCACCTCATCATCAAGGGAATACTCTACGAGTCATGCGTCAATTATTGTCAAGCCAAAGCCACGGGCTCTAAGGAGTCGCAAACACAAGAGATGAGTTTCTCGAAGCTGTTGGACGGGTCGGTGGGCTACAGTGATTCGGACTTGAGTTTGCTGTCGTGGTTGCAGAGCATCCCACCCGACACGTTCAGTGTTCCCTTCGAGCAACGCACGCTCAACGTGGACATCGAGCGTTTGGAGCGCCCTTCGTTGGAGACCTCGTGGACGGAGCATATGTTGGTGACGCCCATCAAACCTAAGCTGTTCCCTCATTCGGCGATGCCCTTCACGCGGCCGCGTTCCGCCGCGGACATCATGTCGCGTTCGTTACTCCCCGCGTTGGATGGATTGCCATTCGGATTGGCGGAACACCAGCAACACGCGCACGGGGGCGGCGTTGGAGGCGGTGCTGCTGGCGGCGGTGGCGGCGCTACGGGGGCGACGCCCTTACGAAACCATTCGCCCATGATGGCGCTCTCCACCGGCGACATCAACACGGGCTCCAACGCCATGTCGCGCTCCTCCTTCGCCTCCTTCCATCTCACGGGATACAAGAACAACAAGCTCATGAACACATCGGTGGATCGCCTCTTTGAGAACGACGACGATGTCTTCCTCAGCAGCAATTACGGAGAATACCAACAACAGTTGCCTGCGATACACGAAGGCGGCGGCGGAGCGGCGGCGGGACAGGCCAGTGGTGGCGGCACCCCCAAACCCAATCCACCCCCTCGCGTCGCGCGTGGGCGTTCGCGAAGCCCCGACAAGAAGGGGGCACCGTTGACGACGAGTGCGGGCAGCGGCGCCGGAGGGCTGTCTTCGGCCGCGTCCACGCCGGAGCATCGCGGACGAGACTCTCCGGCGTCCACCGCGCGCTCTTCGCGGAGGGACTCGTTGAGTGAGAAGGTGACGGCGCCAGTGGCTAACGCCGCGACCACGGTGCTGGTGACGGGGCCCAGTCCCGATCACCACTTGGCGCACCACCACGCCTCGGCTGCGGCGGCGCCCCCGGGCCCCGCGTTGGCTGCGGGCGCCGGCGCGGCTGCCGTCGTCAACGGAACCAACGGCAACGGCTTCGACGGAGATTTGCTCAAAGAGTACCAGCGACAGAAACAGAGACTGCAGGAGACGCTGCAACAGAAGGAGCGCGAACGGGAAGAGCTGGTGCGGCAATTGGCGGTGGCGGATAATCGCCTTCAAGAGAACAGGTAGGAAGCATGTAACCGTATCATTAATAGCATATATTACACGTTAGCCTATTATTATTATTAACCGACGACGTATGATTACCATAAATTTCTCCTACGTAGCTTACTCGTACGTAATTCGCCCTTAGACAATTTTTCTGCGTCTTGCCGAGTTTGAAGTATAAATGATACAGTGGAGAAAATATATTTCTCTCTTATTGCAATTTTGACGTTCTTCACTTAATTTTACTATCCCTCTCTTATTTTCTCTTACGCTTCATCCAAAGCGGTAAGAGTTAACGAATATTATAAAATAAATTCACAGTTCGTAGCTTATTTTGAGTACGGTGCCATACTTGGTACGGAGGATTACCCCTAATTCGAGTGTTATTTCTAAAATTTATTTCGTATCAGTGTTAGTGGAAAAGAATAAGTTAATCTGATCGTTTTTTATACAAGTGGAGCAATGACACCCGCTCATTAGAGCGGGATCTTCGCGTGGAAGAAACAAAGCACGTGACAAACTTATCATATTGTTAAACGTGGCGTTAATTGTTCGGGTCCTTCATAGTCGCTGCTTTCCTCACTCTGATAACCAACCAACCAACCGCCAGTCGGTTGTCGCATACCTTTGTTGCATGTGCCTTGCGTCGTGTGTATGTTCGCATGCTCAAATATACGGGTCACGGTGTCGCCTCTGTTAGCACAACCGAAATCTCGGGCCTCATCTTCGGCTTAGTTCACTGCTTTGAGATGGTGCCGATGGAATGAGCTTTACCTACTGTGAAATGTGAAATATTTGAACGTTTAGTTCTATTCTAGAGATAGCGGAGTAAGAGTTTCATTTGCGTATCTCGTTCTCATAATGGCGGAATGACAATCTCTATGGTTGCTGTGCTATCTTAATGAACATCTTTCATTATTTCGGTGCATCTTTTGTGACCCAGAAATTTCGAAATGAAGTATCATTATAATATTGTTTTGTTTTATTGGTCTAATATTGTTGTTGAGAATATTAAAACAGCTTTGTGAGTATAAAGTGACAAATGTGAAAGAGTTAATAGATGTAGGGTCCATTACAGTTTTGCAACTCCAGCATTACTGATGCACGAGTTTACTAATACTAATAATATTTTACCTATACGTGAATAGTGAATATGTTGTATTCAATTAAATGTATTTCTAGATTCCGAAGGGCCCAAATGTTATCACTTTTTTTGTGAAAATAATACAAACGAATCATTAATAGTATATTAAAAATGGTTCACCTTCTTTCATAGCTTTTTTTGTTTATACAGTACATATATTTTTCCATGTATTTGAATCAATTATCATATCTCAATATAATAATATTTAAAATACAAATGTCTCGTACATCGCTACGAGAGAAAAGGTAAACAATTAAATCTTATCTGAAGTAATGATGACGGGGAAACAAAATGGAGAGAGTTAGAAAGGCGGAGAAAAAACGTGTGGAATCAATGAGAGTAGTTTTTCATCTCGCTGTGAGAAGTTTCGCTTTGTGAGATATAGATAGCTCTTTACTCAAAAAGAATGTGGCGTTAAGCATTCTTAACCTGTTTGTGGTGTCAGATAGTGTCTGTTACTTTCAGAGTTACGGCAATTTAGAATGTTTTTCTCAGAGAGTACTTTGAACCCATGTACACACAAAATGAATAGTAGTTCAAGAGTACGCGAATGCGTTTAGTTCAGAATTGATTGCATATCATTTATCTTCTTATCTCTTAATAAGATAAATTCCCGGAACTGAATGCAACTCCTATCAGAACGTGAAGATCGGCCTTTAACTTATATGGTAATTTGTTTTGTAGAGATATTTGTCAATTTTTTGACGATACATTTTTATATTAATTTGATTTCAGGCAAAACTGTAAGGTATGTGGTTAAGTCGATGTAAAGAATGGGCTCATGTGTAGGGTTTTTCTAAATTACATTGCTTTATGTTTGTTTGTCTTGTTGATCACTTGAAAACAAAATTGTTCTGGTATATGTTATTGATGTCCATATTAAATAAACATTAGAAAAATAAAAAGAACATAAAAAAAATAAATTGTAACTTCTTGATGCACATTTGTAGGTTGAGAAATAAAAATGAAAGAAACGTACAAACCATGCGACGATTTATTTTCTTTACAGCGATTTCGTTTGGAATCGTTGACAGCAGCGTGTCAGAAGGCGTTCCAACACGACTCCACGACCCCTCGCGCTTTCTTCTTTCGCTGCAGGAATCGATTACTCTACTCTCCTTCCTCTCTGCGCGTTCAACTTCGCATTTTCGTCGCGTCTTCGTCTACTTCCTCTTTAAAATTCCACGCTCTCGCAGTAGATTTATACTTTCTTTTATGTTCAGTTCTTTTCCTCTCTCCAATGATAACTTTATTTCTTGTTTCTAAAGATAACCCCATTTAATGCTGTTCCAGGTTTTCCGATAGTTCTCCCTTTATGTTATTAATTATCATTTCACTTCGTGAACAAAATATCTTTCTTCGATGTAACTCTCAATAAACATGTTTTGTTTTATTTTTGGTAAGCGACATTTTCTAACACAAAGTGAAATGTAGCCAATCAGGTTTCGTGTCACTCGTTACCATTTATTTATCCACCCGCAACAAAGTAATTAATTACAAGGCTCTCACATAGGTGTCATTTTTCTCCTTCTTTAATCTTCTTAGTCTGTGAATCATGAAAATGTGAAAAACATATTACTGACATTATTTACGTCCAGAATCATAATTAATTTGAATTATTAAACCGACCTTTTCTTGTGTACTATTTATTTCTAGTATCGCAAAAGTCTCAGCAGTATTTTGCTGCAATCATCAGGCGGACGTTAGTGTGTGGACACATTAACAATTTTTTTTTGCTTTATCTTAGTTACAAGCATAAAATAAATTAACTACATATACAAATAAAACAATTACAAAGAAAAAAAATTTGAAAACACAAACCGTCAAAGCAGAAAAATCATTTGTAAACAACTGTAAATTTTTTATAAGTTTTCTGTGTCGGTTCGTAAATTTAATGTGTTATTTGTAATATTACTTAATATGTAACATTTATGACATTATACGTTTGTAATAATTTGGCTCCCGATCTAAAATTAAAACATTTTCCCAATCTATTGAATGATCCAAATTTAAACGGTGTAATGAAATAACTTTGTTGTAGCGTGTTCATGTTGCGCTGATGTTCTTTGATTCGCGACTGTAACTTTCGTTTTGTCTGTCCGATAGCAAAAAAGACAATTTTTGCAAACAAGTTTGTAAACGACGTTTTGTGAAGCCATGTTATCGATTTCATCTTTCCCCTTAATTACAAGATTTAATGGTACCATGTCCCCAACAAAGTAATTGCAAGGTGTCATTTTTTCGTTCTTTAATCTCAATCCGTCAATCATAAAAATGTGGGACAAAAGTATCCAAAATTATCGTGAGGTGTCTGAATATAAAGTACAATTCCTTCCCCTGTTTTATTTATTTATTTATTTATTAACTAATTGGAGGGAACGCACCCTAAACACGAAACAGAACACGAGGCGACGTCTGCCTCTCGCTCCGTGAGGGATGCGCACCCTTACACTGCACTCAACGTAAGTGACGTCACATCAACTTAGTGCGCGATAGACCCCTCTGCGGCCCGCAAGGCGACGTTAATAAGGTCTATCTGCTCTGCTCTGCTCTGCCTGCGGCTGTCGTTCGTGTTATAAGTCCTCTCGAGAGAGCGCGCATTCGTGACAGCGAAGGACTGAGCTTGGGTTGATAATGGACTGAGGTGCGTGCTAGCATGGCTAAAGGTGAAGTTGCGTGAAGAATCAACGACGAAAGTTGCCGGTGTTCAAAACAGTCCTTCTCACGAAGCTATGTCTAGCGGATTTGTTGGCTATCAATTTTTCATCGCGGCAAATAAAATTACCCTTACAATTTCATTTTATCAGATTTTATTTTTAGTTTTTGTTCAAATAATTATGAAAAATGGAAACGTATTTGGCAATCTACTCAGTACATTATTTTAAATTTCGAAGGAACTGTGAAACCAGTTTAATAGTATTACTTAAAATCGTAACTCGTGACTGATTTAATAAGTATTAAATTTAATAAGTATAGCTTTTTTTATTTTTTCTTACGAGTAATATGAGTGGGGAGATTGCGCATTGGATATTTTTCACAGGTGAAACGCGGATGCGAGCACGGGAGGCAGCAAAAAAGGCTGAATGCCGGATGAATAATGGATAACTGTAAGTGGCTAGGGAAAGGGGATCTTCGGAAGAACTATTTTGTTCATTACGACCTAGATCTGGGTTTGATCTGACATTCCCAGACCTGGTGCTCTTTGAGCTCTTACAGATGCACAATGAATCGCCCTATGGTCACAATAACAAGCACGAAACACCCTAACCGAAACCTGTGAACTCAAGTTGTTTATTTTTAGAACGAACCTATAAATTACATGTCTCATTCAAAAATATTCCGGAGACATTCATTCTACGACGGTGCCAGTCGCAATTCCGCCGCGTTGTGATATACGAACATGTCGCGTTCGTCTGAGAATTCTTGATGAAAGATTGGTTGACCCAGAGCACGACGAACTCGTTGTGAACAACGGATTTTATAGGATACTCGCCATTTGGTTTATGTATTTTAGATATTTTTGAGTTGTATAGAATGAATTGTAACTTCAGTTGTTGAGACAAAATGGAGAGCTTGATATTGATGCTCGATTAATTGCGACTTAACTGCATGTGAAGCATTCTAATTTACAAGACCAATTTTTCCACATGAATTGGTGGATATGGTCTTGAAGTTTTCGAATGAGGTGATGATGAACAAGGAGGATAAATTGAGTTTTTGTTTTGTTTTTATATTTATAAATTTTGTATTTATTTTTGCCTTCTGCTAGAATGCTGTAGGCTTATTACCAGTTATGTAATCGTAATTTTGTTCGGAGTAAATATGAAGCCTTTGCAGGGCACTAATATGATTTTGAAAATGTTGCATTGTTACAAATACGGAGTAGTTATATATAATGTATGAAGTTACATAAAGTATTTGAGGCTACATGATATGAAATATTTTTATTTACAAACAAAGGGTAGTTTGAAAGTATATTTTTCCCATTTATTTGGTCATTGATTGTCAGATCCCCCCGTGTACAACTAAGCCATTGCAGGGATTCTTGACTACAATTATTCCCTTAATTTCTTTCTTCTGTCTTCTTATGTTTCCTTATTTCCTCTTGCCTAAAATGTCCGTCATCTAACTTGTATATTTCATAATTTTAACCAAATTAACAATTTTAACACATTTTCTTCTGGTATGGTAGATTGAGAGTATGGGCGTTGTTTTTTTCTTTTTTTGGGGGAGGGGGAGGGAATTAGTCCGTGTATTTCCTTGTACTACCTTTCGCGTCTTTGGTGGCAGCGATGTCGAAACCCGTTTGGCCCATATCCCTCGCGGCGACTGGTACTCGGCGATGAGTTCGCGTGCTGTGTAATCGATTTTCTGCACAGAGTTGTGTTGGTGACGTTGTGTTGGATCACGGGGTCAGTCTTTGCAGGTGCTCACCGCCACAACACAACGGACACCACGTCGTGTCGCGTCGTCTCTGTGGACATTGACCCCTCGTCCTCTACTCCCCTCTCCGTTCCGCTGGTGATCGATGCGGGACGGTGGCCGACGGCACTTTCAGAAGTTGGCCACTTCGCCGGATTTGGGAGGATTACATGGCATCTGTGGCCCCTCCCTTGAACGTTATAAATATGAATAACCTCATTCTTCATGAAAACACGGACGTTATGTTCATTATGAAAACAAACACTAGAGCTTTCTAGTTGCTTAGTTTTGGTATTAAAATCAATATTGAGAACGATGCCATTGAAAGTGGACAACTACCACGTGTGGTCCAAGGGGTGACTTAAAAACAATGTTTCATTTTTTAAATTGAAATATCACTCGTAAAAGAATTGTAGCATTAGTGTGGTATTATTGAGAATTAAGATACTGTTCCACTTGGATAGAGTTTCTCGGGCAGGTTTTTAACTTCCATCGTTGTGATAAATACTATTGCATAACATTTGCCAAAGTTTTATCTAATTCTATGATTAAATCCGAAAGTATTACTTTGATGTACCGATGGCTTGCAACGGGCCCTGTTTTATTCTGGTCTTCCAATAACGTTCCTCTGCAATTCTGTAAGTTTTCTAACGAATGATGTCGGATTATTGAGTCAGACATTTATGGAGTTAATTATTCGTTTTAAAACTTCGTAGTCTACAAAGATATAATAATTCAACTATCCCTTCCTGTAATCTTTGTTGCATCAAAGACATAGACATGGAAATAATGACATAGACATAAATCAAAGACATAGACATGTGCGTAATTATTTTGCCGCTATAAATTTTCTAAATTTCTTTTGTGTTTATTCGGTTGAAACCGTATGAAAAATAAGTGTTTTTTATTGCGTACAAGTGCGATTTTGGTTTGCGTGTTAGACTGTTTTAAGTGAAACGAGGTGTGTATCCGGTGTTGTCATTCGCTTTACTTGTTCCACGTGCATAGTAGAATCGCCAGGGGAGAATGTGATGATAGTGTTGAAAGACATGTCGACAGCCGCCCACCTTTTGTGGTATATATGTGTGAGTAGTGTGTGGTAGAGATGATGCAATAAACGAGACACGAATATACTTCCCTTAAACGGGATTTCAACCCATAACCTTCAGCAACCGTACCCTTACCACGTTCCCCATTTTCTGCTTTTATTTGAAATTCATTGAAAAGTTACTTTGACTATTCTTTCTGAACTAAATATAATTTAATTATTCAAAGTTTGTAATAGTGTGCACTTAAAATTAGGTTAGCAAATAATCCAGAGGTGTGTGTTTTCTGTCGTGATTTATTTTCTACATTATTCTTAAAAATGTATTGTCCACATTTTTAAACATCTGGTATCTCAAACCTTGAAGTACTCCGTTTTTGAGTCACTTTATTCATTCGAAAGTGAGAGGATGAGATAACGTGTAGTAATCGAGGAGAGGACTGCTTGAGAAAGCACGAATACTTGGCTTGAATAAATACTAAGCTCCGCGCAATTTTATTTGCGTTGCGAAAAGGAGTCCCATTGAAATTGACGAGCAGCGGTGAATGAAATTTCAGGGGACACGGTCAACATCCACGTTTTCTTATATCGTAGATTTGAGCACGGGTAATGCAACATGTGTGTTTCCTTGTGTTCACTTTACGAATTTGGGGAATGTAGCATGAGCATTTCTGAAGAGGCAATTCATTTATTTTACGATCAACTCGTTTAAGATGAGTGAAATAAGTAATTGGTCGCCGATTATAGATAAAACTTTTTGTTTGTATTGATTATTTCTAAGAAATTATTCTGGCGTTGACAGCCTAATCACATCGTACATTCACTTTAGTGGACATTTTCATTGTTTCTTTTCTACAGATGAATTAATGGTGAGAGCGAGAAAGAATTCATAGTACTATAAAAGGAAATTTCAATATTCGAGAAACTATTAGTATTTAGAAACAATCGAACAATATATGGTTGCTGGAAACACTGAAGTATGTTTATAATGTATTTTGGTACCGAGATATTATCTAGATTATTAAATATTTTGTGAAAATAGCAATAAATTAGCATTCTTCATTTTCTTGGTTTTCACATGAGTCCGCATTGTAATTTTATTGTTGATCAACGTGTTTGTATGTTCAAGTTCTTTTTTTTGTTTTGTCGTTCGTGCTTTGATTCACTGTTGTTTTAACAAGTATATATGACAAATGTTTTCGAAATTGGGTATAAAATCGCAGTTATTGACACAAAAAATACAAATCTAGGCGCGAGTGATGTAAGACATAATACCGAAACATCTGCTAGAATGTTACGTAATCGATTTTTGTGGTGTACCTCCGCCGATACATTATTGGACTCTCCCGAGAAGCTTGGGGCTTCTATGCGAGATTTATGTCCAATAGGTGACTCTAGGGAGTTTGCGCTGTGGGAAGATGAGTGGTATTGTAGGTTTTTGTGAGGCGAAGCGGACGCTGGAAATTCAGTGAGGGAGTTAACGATAATCTTCTTTTCGTGACCGGCTATTTTTTACGAGACAGCTCACTGCAATTTCTTTGAATATTTACTCGCTGTGGAGAAAATACACTTGGCTATACCTTCTTACTTGTGGTGGCTTTAAGGTGTACAGGAAGTGAAATAATTCGTGGATTAGAGGGAGCATTTATACAAACAGTATATATTTTTCCAAGACACTATATTTCTCAAATTAAGTAGTCTATATCGTTTTACTAATCTTTACTGAGCATCATCTGGTTTACGTTCTAAAAACTAATTAAATACTTCGTGGGACGGAGTGCTCCATGTCAGTATATATGTGAATTGGGTCGTAAAGGGGTCGAAACGTTGTATTAATGTAAATAGTGTAGACTTTTATACTCCTATGCAAAGATCGGTCACTGTATTTAAGAAATTATGTGGTGATTGATTACGTGGGCTTTTTACAAACTTTTATTTAACTTCACTTATTAGTTCGTATGTTTGGGCCAAATCTCGCAACAATTTTAAACCAATTCCCTTCAATCGATTGAACTAAAATTTGGGACACACATATAAACCCTCTGACGATGCAATATTATGATGTCTGCTTCAAATAAAAGATTGGCGTGAGAAAGCTTCGTTTATTAACGTTGAAGATGTGTATTTGTGGTTGCTTACCAGAGAAAAGGTTGAAGATTCGCATGAAATTGTGGGGAAATATGTCAAGCGATGAGACATGTGAGCTCTGTCCCTTAGGGCATACTACGCGAGGTGTGCAAAGGGCTCTGGGTCTGTGCGCGCGCCAACGGGCGGGGCCGTCGCCGTGGTGGGAGTTGGCACATCGATCCACGAGGACGTCACCACTACGCCACCACCTCCGCCGGTCGAAGTGTGGGAGCAAGCCGAGCGTTCGACGACAGGACACAAGGAGCGCTCGGGCGTGTGTCACTCCGCATTGTATCCCTGGTCGCTTTTCGAACACGTGTCTGTGGGGTTGACTTTCGCTCTCTGCGTTAATAATTTATTAGCGAGGCTTAGTGGCGGAATTTGTCTTCTTAACTCTCCGAAAATACATTGAGAGAACATAATTGAATGTGTGATCCAAATTCAGAGGAAGGAAACGATTTGTCCAAACCTTTGAATGTGACTTTCCATCCTTTCGATGTGACTTATCCACCTTCGAATGTGACAACCCAATCCCTTTGGAAGCGATATCCAAAAGTTTGGTAAAATCCTTTCCTTCCTCTGAATTGGGATCTCTCATTCAATCCTATGGCACCCACATTCATAGTGTTTTCTCAGAGTAGACATAGGACTACCCACATATTCCTGTTACATCTTATTAAAGGAACAGTGTAATAACGGTTGAAATATATTTGAGAGGCGAGGAATGGTTCTTGAATGTATGCATTAAAATGCATTTCACATGTAAAACTGTATATCCTCTTCACTTTCAAATATTACGATCTTAATTTCCTGTTGGATTATTAATGTAACTATTACTTGGAACGTGGACATTAATGATTGAAAGCTCTCCTGCCGTGACTTACTCCGACCTTACCTGATTATTTTAAAATATTATTGAAATTAATTCTTCCTGTTAGAAGAATTGAAATTAATTTGTTCTTCTGGCGATTGAAACTTTACTCCTGACGCTTACTCGTTTTTCAGCATCACTTGTTTAATGTGGTTTAAACAGAGAATACGAAATCGACTTTTTTTGTTATTCGGGAGTGGATTATGGTGAGTAAAATGTCTTACTTCAGAATGGGATAATTTTTTTCTCTTAATAAATGCTACAGGTAGAGTTTACTAATTTTAATGAACAATTGGATGTACTCACGTATCAGACGAAAAGAACTCTCAGATGGTTTTAACCTGTGACTGCATTAACGATTTTTCTGTTATTTGAATTTGATCATCGTAGTAATTGCATAAAGAAGTTCGTGAATGTTTTACAACAAAAGAAACAAATTCTTGGTGTAAATATGTAATAAGACCTTGGTGAGTTCCTTTGCCAAAGAGGACGATGAAAGGCTGCTTGCTCTTTGCCCCAATTGCCTTTCACGAGACGCCTCCGCGGCGGTGGCGGTGTGGAGACGGTGAGGGAGGCGGACGAGGTTCGTTCTCCTTGTGCCAAGCTCTTAAATCGAAGCCATTTTCAGCCCCGCTGCTGCTACTGCTGTCACTGCTACCGCCAGACATTTGGACGCTTGACATTTCGAGAGCAAAAGGAAGATCACGAGAGGAAAAGGAAGACTGGAGAAGGGTCTTCCGTTCTGCAAACGCCTCATTTTCTTTTCTTTTATTCATTACTCGAGTTCACAGAATTTAATAATATTGTTGGCATCGGGTGTAGATTGGAATGTTAACCCCGAATTAGCCACAATTCAAACATTGTTTAGAGGAAACAAGTGGTTCTCGAACGTTAAGAATTACAGATCACTCTTTATAGATACTTTTCTTTTACGTTCTTCAGAGTACGTGTTTTGCAGAGTATCGCGTTCGAAAATCACAAGGAATGTTTTTCAACTTGATTTTATTGTTTGTATTTATCTTGCTTACACTTACATCATTCTACCGGAAAAGAATTGCGAACTACGTGCAAAATTTTCAAAACATGTAGAACAAAATTCAAATGAAAATCGACCCCCTTCGCTTCCGAAGTTTACGCCCAGAATCCATAGAACTCTTTACCCGCACCTACTACGGACTAATGTCAGTTTGGTACTTTACCTTGCCAGGCAATCCAACATCTTTTCCTCGCAATACCTTCGCCCTTATTACATCGTTAGATAGACGAGCAGCCTTGATGAACCGAACCTCTCCACATCATAAAATAAGACACGAAATAAATAAGTAAATAAAATGATTGGAACTCTTGGGTATGCATGGCGTGATATGCCAAAAATCCCGTGGATCTACCACTAAAAGTATTTGCGAACTGCTGTTCTGGATCTTATTTACGTACTCGGTGGAAAAGCGTGGAATTCATGTGATAATTGCGGTGGCCTATTCCACGCGCCTCCGTTTCTCGCCTTGGCGTAACCTCCCCTCTCCCTCCAATGCCACCAGAGAAACTCTTATCTCTCACTTTAATTGGCGAACGAACATCTTCCTCTCCTCCCCCGTCCTCGCTGCATCCGGCAAAAGAGCAGGAAGCGCGCAAAGGAAGCTCAGTAACTGTTGCTGCGAGTTATTAGTGTAGTGTGGTGTAGTGTAGTGTACTATAGTGAGTGCCTAATGTGCGCGATATTGCATGTAGACCATGACCTGAATCAAGTGAGTTAAGCACACATGACGTTTTCTGTTTTTTAAATTTTTTTTATCAATCTATATGTCTTCTAAACAATCATGAGAGTTGATTCATGCATGAAGATCGAGATAAATGTTGAGGTGAAATACTTTGTGTATTTCGTTTGAGAATTTTATTTTATTTTTGTGATGGTTTAATGATTAAAAAAAACAATATGGGTTTTGTGGTACAAATGGATCTGACATTTAGGTGTAAAATTGTATCTGGGGTCCAAAAATCTTGATTTGCTTTCTATTTGGTAAGATCTCAACTCTGAAATCAAGGGATGTTTTCGTTGTGTCCAGTGTCACTTGAAAGTTTTTCACTTTAACTATTTTTTAACCGTATTTGTTGTACGGTTAATTTTGTATGTCTCATCAGTCTTTTATGTTTCATCTCGAATTGAACGTATCATGTTTGTGTATTCTTGGAATTTGTCAAAAACTGTTTTGTCTCTTGACAGCTTTTGATGTTTCTTACCCCAAGATTCATCATCCCAAGACTTTCGTTATCATAGAACTCACATGTTCAGCTGACTTCTTCTTCTTCTTCTTCTTCCCACATGAACACATGTTGAACTCTTCCTTGCTTTTCCGCTTCGAATATTCATTATTGTGATCTTTGTACTGGGTGAATATTTTTCGAATTTGACTAATTTCATTCACTTAGCGCATTTTTTAGTGCGATTTAAACTTCTATCATGTCGCTGAAATACATTACAATATTTTCGTTTTGTTACAGTATTTCTGTGTCTCGACTGTAGATTTTGGAAAACGATTACACTTTATCTATTAAAATTTGAACAGTGCGCACACTTAGCGTACTCACTATTCTCTAGATTGGTCAAAAAAAGCAACCTTCTATCTTTGTTATATTGTAAACTTGACCAATAAAAACATTTCGGAATGATGTACTAAGGTTTTCGTAACTATGTCATAATTATATGTGATCACTATGGTCCAATATTTTCCCGTACATTAAAAAGTGATGATGCACTATGTCTAGACGTTTTGCTGTGCATTGCAAGATTTATTAAGTGAAGCAAAAAACACTATTCCTGTGACTATCAAAAAGTAATTGTTATTTAAAAAATTATCAAGAGTTAAAAAATTGTTTTATGTCCAGTGATTAAAAAGTAAAATTGATATACACATCCGTATTATCATGAATGAATCAGAGTTAAATCATTCCCATTAATAGTTTCGTATTTGCGTCGGGTTTCTTTTTACGATGGAGTTTAACACGCTGCGGGTGGGAAGAGCGTAGTTAGCTATAATTCCTTCGCTAACATGTAGTGCATCTGCTTTCGTTTTGTTTGATTTTAATCATGCATGAAAATCAGTGGAGTGCGTTGGGAATGCACGTGTCATGTACTTTCGCTTTTCTCTGCTTTTCACTCCATTAAAATGCAACCAACGACTTCGTCTTCAACAAAGTAATTCTCCCGGGAAATATTTAAAAGAATAATCAGCGTCTTGTCACAGACTACGTGTCGCTTCCAGTCTTTTTTAATTAAGCTCCGTCTCGTTTTGCATGCATGGGTAGCCAGCGACTTCCGCTCGAGCTCCGATTCTGAGGTAGAGAAGAAAAACTCGTTGAAATTTCGCGTCTTTTGTGTTGCGGGGTTGCACGAGTTCTTGGTTTGCTTTTCCGGTATTGTATTCCCCATAGAACAATAATCGTATTCTTATGTTGTTTTGTTTAATGATTTTCATAAATTAATTAATACGTATGACTTAAAATTAGTTACTTTCTAAAGCAAACAAGTTGGTGAAGATGTAGCAAAGTGGAAATATAGTTCACGTATATAGTTACGTCGTCAAACACAAAGAAATACAAAAATTGTTGCCTGTTGGATTTTGAACCTGGGTCTACTTTGTATGCAGATTCAGCAAGTACTTTGCGAACCCCCTTAACGTTCTATATCTCGCGCATCTTGTAGAGTATATCTCATCTGTAACCGTGTAAATGAGTAACTATTGGATTGAGGATAAGCCAGTCTTAGTTCATTTACGTTTTACCTCGCAATAAGTAAAAAATTGTTTCATGGAAATTATTAATTATGCTAATTTTGTTTCTTGGTTAAAAATAGGTTAATTTTACCTCTTTACTTCTTCTGTTGGGTAAATAATATAGACGTTAACATTAACGTTGTCAAAGGAATCAACGCTCAGAAATAGTAAAGGGGCCGTTAATAATTTAGTGACGAAAAAACTACCGTTTTTCAACATCCCCACCCCTCCGTAACGTACCTGTACTGATAACTCTTACACACCCTCATAACAATTACGTATAATTACGTATAATAATTACTTATAATGTATTGGTATTCTGTTTTCTTTTCTTCCATCTTTGTATTTAGATATTTGTTGAATTCAGGAGGGTTTTTTAATGGGTATGGTCGAGATATTCGGCGAGTCCCACACACGGGGAAGAGTCATTACGGCTCTTCTCTATGGTGCGAAACTGCATTTTTCCCTACTTGCATGGGCTCTAATGACCTCGATGTTGACGAGCCCTAAAGCCCCACACAAAAAAAAAACAACGTAACAATTACGTAACGCTAGCCCTTCCCTCCCCTCCCCCAGGTTCAGAAAAAAATTGTTGTTATTCGGAGAATAGGAAAAACTTTTATACAAAAATTTTAATCGTTCGTTAGTCATTAAGGTCCCTCTTTAAGGTCTTTGATTACAATGACTGAAGTCATTTTAAGGTTAACAAGCACCCTATAAAATATACCAAGTAACACCAAGACTGACGTCCCCCTTTCCCCTTCCCCACAACACAGTGGAACACTTCTCAACCCCACCCCAGGGTGCATTACGCATTTTATGGACGTCCCTAAATAGTTCTAAAATGAAGTTACATTTATTTTGATAACATTTTAAAATGTAAATGTTGAAAAAGTACTTCCCTGTAAATATCAGTACAAAACATTTTCATTGAACGCACCATTTCTTTTGTGTCTTATTTCGATTCGCTTTGTCAATATAATGAAGCTACTATCGTTGGATTCACCTCGTGCCCCCTGCGGATCTTCGACGATAAACTATTTACATGATTACAAGTTGTCGTTTTCATTAATGCTGCTTAAAGGAATGAATTAACCTGTTGCCTTTCGTATCGAACATGTTTGGACTGATGTATCTTCAGTGATTGAAAGTGTCATTTCCAAACTTCCTTTTTTAGTGTCTAATGAGAGGTGTACAGAAAACTTGTGAAGATGAATTGTAACCTCTGCTGGCGGGATTAGTAATGATAGTGTTTCCCAATGTTAACGTTAGCTATTTGAAATGCTGCACTAAAAACTAGACTGCAGATCTGCGATGTTCTTGTGACGTTAGAGCGCTGTTCTTTTTGTTTCTTTAAAACACTACTTCATGTTACCTGCTGCAACGTGAAGTAATTAGCCATTATTGGCATGTCTTTTTCTCATTCATTCTTCTTGTATTGAGAGTCATTTCATCATAGTTCGTACATTGTGCATTAACGTTTCTCGTGACGAAATATACTAGAGAAATATACTGAAATTGTCAGGACCTAAGTGCTGCATCTGAAACATTTTTTTAAAATTTTGTTCTTAATAATTTTATTAATAAATCTTCAAGTGTAGTGAGCCCGTGCGACATTTCGCAGTTATACTGACATGACAATTTTGATTAGTAAGTGAACTGTATCATGATAGCAATAAATGACCATTATCTAGTACTTTGTTTTTAAGCTTAAGGAACTTAAAAATAAACAAAATGTAATTTTTTTTTTCATTTTCAAGTAAATAAAGGTAACAAACATTAATAGACGTGGATTTTACGAAAGTTCATCAGCCGTGAGTAGCGTCAGATGGTGAGTAGTTTATGAAATTACTACAATTATATATATATATATACATACATACATACATACATACATACATAATTCTTCCATAAAAGGTCAAAAGTTTGTAATTGTTTATCAAAAGTTACCTATTAGGAACAAGATTGAGTGATATTCAGTCTCCATGTTTCGCTTGTTCGTCTTGGAAACGGTCGAGTTTAGGGGTTCAGATGGGGAAGTGTCTGTTGGTGACTTGAATGTAATCTGGTAAATTAACTGTAGTGCTCTGGGAAGTAAAACTTTCGAATTCTCTTGCACGAATCGGCTTGAATCCGCAAATATATCTACCAACTTCTCGAGGAATTCTAGAATCGATGCGAATCGAAGTGATTACATTTGGAAGATAGCGAGGTGAGGTGCATATATTTCTTCCGTGTACCCTACACGTGGGGAAGATATGTGATACCTTTCAGTTAGGTAAAAATGGCGACGAGCTGGAAATCGAATTCGGGACTCTTGCTTTGATTGCAGGGGTGTTAACCACTACACCACCGGTTCGCCTTCCACAACTGTACACCATTTCCACGCAGGATTAGGGTTCGGGCGGAAATGAAGTGCAGTTGTGGACGGCGAACGGGTGGTTAAGTGATTATTTTTAAGGGTCATTTTTACCTGCCTGAAGGGTATCAGTGAGGGGAGGTGTTTGTGATAGAGAAGTTGGGTGGCGGACTACTTGACAGCGTGACGATTGCACTGCAGGAAAGGCAGGTCAGAGGCAGCCACCCACCAGCAGGATGCTGCTAACGAGATCGCAAGGCTTTTATGCTTAAGTATATCCGTATGCTCTCGTGTGTTACGTTTCCCCATTCTCTCGTAGACACACTCATTATAATAAATTTATGGATCAGATTGTACGAATGAAGGTTTTGCGTGAAAAATAATTTTGTTACCCAATTATTTCAGATTTTATTGTTCTTTTACGATACTACTTCGGTTTATGAAAGGTTGTTCAATTATTTTTTTAGTAGCTCTAAAAAGTTTCAAATCACCTTCCTTGCAAGGTTTTTGCTCTTTCTTTTTATACGTCATGAAGTGTTTCTATTTAACATTTTGGTAGTTTTCTTACACTGGGATGTAAGAATGTGTCCTTTAAAAAAATAGTTTTGTAATATACAGCTATCACAAAGATTTAAAAAAGGGGTATGAAATGTTAAAGCGTTTATACTACATTGCTTTATTCTGTCGATTTTGGTGTTATTTTGCGAAATATATTAATACTACCCTTCATTGTAGCTATGGGTGTGATCATAATTTATACTATTTATTGAAGGACGTTAATATAAATTTTTGTAAATCGTAATTAATGCATGAGTAAACATGTAATAATGTATAATTGATGTGGCTTGGAACTGCACGGATACGTGTTGACGCATCGCTTTTTGCGCCTGTGAATTCCAAAAGGCGATTAGTCAAGTGCAGATGTCACAAATAAAAATGGAAGCTCTGATGACATTAATTCACGATGCATTAGCGATCCCTTGTCATTATAACTCTGCAACGCTGGGACACGATGATGTTTGTTATATTGTGTAATAATGAAGAGAAATGGACTAAATTATGGATTCAATGATGTAAAATTATGCTGCATTATCGCTTTTTACTTTTTGGATGTTTCTTTGTGTAAACAATATATCTGGAAGCGCAGCAGTTAATTGGAACGTAGCAGAATGAGTGTCTCAACGGTATCATTTCTTTACGATGGTGCATTTGATTCATTTCGAGGCAACCGCAATCTATCGAAAAGAAGCCTGTAAAAATGATTTTTCTTAAAAATACATGGAGTTGTAGGGTGTAGTGTAGTAGCATCAGAAACGTCACGATTTGTCGTGAAATAGGGCTATATTGAGGATCACACTCCGACGGTATCGAGGAAAATTAGGGTTACTGCTGAGTTCCTCATATTGTAGTTAAATGATGACGAGGATTTGCATCAATTCGTGAGAATGACTATAGACTACAATATTTTGGTTAAAAGGGGTTTATTGTCTCGGACGAAGTGTATTGGAAATAAGGGTCTACATTACGATGTACTCTATTCCGCTCTCTAATCAGCTCGAGGGCGTAACGCCATAATGTCAATTTTGTCAATTCCCTTCCTCCCCGCAACGACGCACCTGCAATTCTTACCCTTTCCTCCAATAATCGTGTAACTCCAGTCCTGCTCCCCCACTCCCCTCAAACATTGTCTTCGTATGTGTTCTTCTGTGCTCTCGCGGAGGTTTAGTACATGGATTGCAGTGACAAAATTTGAAGTTGACATGAGGCGAACTCTCCCACCCCCGCCCCAACCCATTTCCATGATGCGTTTCGTAATTCGTGGATGGACCCTTATCCAGAGAGAAAACAAAATATTTCTTCGTCTGAGTATTGTGAATACGAGAAATACTTCGATCGATAATTAAACTTGTTGTATACGTAATATATAAGGAGAGTCGCGAGTGAATTGTGAAACGCGTGTCCGATTGTGTGTGTGGTCGGGAGAGGACGCTCCACTGCGCCACGGTCGGTCGGTCGGCAGCCAGCCACAGCTTCAGTCAGGGCCAACGCCCGCCCGCCCGCCCGCTCACCACGCGCAACGCCTCCCCTCTCTCCGTTTCGTCTCTTTGCCACCTGCTCAGCTGCGGCCCGCGCTGGCGGTCGCTCACTCGACGACGGACGCTTGTTACTCTTTGCTCTCGTATCAGCGAACCTTCGTGGTCTCTCCTTTTCTTATTTCTTTTTTTCTTAATGGTTTCATTATTGGTGGAATATTTATTTTTATTTTAAAGCATAAATCATTAAAATAAAAAAATTTGATATTATTTCTTGTATTCATTGGGCGATTTGAGTTGTCAAATTAATATCATTGTTTCATATTTGGAAGAAATTCCAATTTAAGATTTTTTTCCCTTTTTATCTCAGTAGTTTATTGGTAATATAATTTATGTATAAGGAAAACAGCATTTTCTTGCTCAAATTTCAAGAATCCAAGAATTTTCTAATGATTTTTTTTACTTGTATAACTGTTGTTTATTGTGGTAGTTTTGTAATAAGATATTGATGATTAATGTAATGAGGTTATTGATCAATCTTTGGAATTACACATCTGTAAAATATCTATTCAGCATCTTCTCCAAATTTTCTAGTAGTGCTGTGTGTGGATATGTTAAATGACCCGAGGAGAATATAAATGAAACGAAATTTTGCTGCCCTTACTATAATCACCATATCGGTTTTTGCATTAGCTTAATGATTGAAAGAGTTCCGCAAATAGGTTACTCTCAATTACTGGTACTTCATTATCATTCCATTCTGCTATGTTTCATTGTCCATTAATTGCATGAAGCTATACCGAACCAAGTCTGTGCACAGTGGCAAATTGGGTTCCTTCTTAATAGGAAGTCCTGTTTGAAACAGAGTACGACGCGGTCTCTTATACACATCTAGATGTGTATAAGAGACAGTAATAATACTACCTTTCATTGTAGCNAAAAAAAACTAATTTACTCTCCGGAAGCAAGCAAGGGACCATCCCATCAATTCCGATCAAGGGCCCTAAGGCAGAGGCGGATTCAAAAAATTCAGCAAAACTTCCTAGATAAGATAAAAAGTTAGCTGCGAGTTATAATACTAATAGAATGTCAATATGTTTGTAATTTTAAGCAAAAAATAGTTACATGTACAAGTTATTATCGAACTGTAGATTATTCTGAGATCTAGAAGCACCGAAAGATAACAGAATAATTGACGGTGTATCTTTAGAGAATGAATCATTCGCGCATCGTGATAAAATAAAACCAGAAACTTGTCTCTTTTTTTTCACATAATGTCGAGAAATTCTTGATACGTGTGTATTAAACATATTAATGCGGGACCCAGTAACCATATCTTATTAGCCCGGGATTTTGCTCCGGTTTTCCTTCGGACAAAGGCGGATTCATATATCGGTGGGAATGTCATCGGTACGTTTGTTGTTATTAATCACAAATTTTTATTCCTACGATTTATTTGGAAATAATAAATAGATAACAGCACTTATATAATAAATAAGTTCTTTTAGAAACGAAAAAGTACTTTATTTAAGTTATTGTTAAAAAAACATTTTTAGTTTTATATATTACGATAAATTGGATTTATTGTTGAATTGTTTGTATAGTTGTATTATGAAAGAAAATATGGAGAGCATCTCTTCGGAAATAATAATCTTTAATCTTCTGCATTATTTTCTTTTATGTTTATTTTTATACCGCAATTCACGAGTGTAAGCTATTTCATTTTTCGTATTCAAATAACTGCACTTTTTGATTCCAAAAAAACTGTTTAAGTACAAACTAAAAAAAACTGTTCGAAAGAAACTGTCGTGTTTTAATGCTCTTAGCTATGGAAATAGTGATGAATCGCTGGTTGGGAGAATGGAATCGTGGAAACAAACCCAGCACATGCCGCTGACGTTGGGATTTAAGGGATGGCTTTCGAAAGGGTGCAGTGGAACCTTCGGGACGCAGAATACCGATCCCTCCCTTTCACGCGTCTAGACGCCAATGGCGAAGCATGAAATACGGCGCGCTTCTGCTCAACTGTGTGCTGTGTGTTTTGATACGAGGACGTTCTCTCTCTCTCTCTCTCTCGTGTGGTTGTTTGGAAAGGATGATTAATCGCTGCTCCCTGATCTGCTTCCGCGTGGGGAACGCTCTCCTCTGACGCTCGCTTTTCGACGCTCTGCAATTGTCTCCTTAAGTGGAATCTAAATCATACGTTTTAAATCTTCCTTAGTTTATTAACAAATGATGACTCTTTGCTATTTGTTGCATTGCTGTGTGAGTCAAAATCGGAAACTACATAAAACTTTAACAACACAGAAAATGGCATAGACGTAAGTACAGCTTAGTATTGGATATGCCACAAGTTCAGAGGAAGGTAAGGAAAAATCTTTGGATGTTGACATCCCAACCTTATCGTGCGAATACTATATCACCAAGGTTGAGATGTCACACCCGAATATTCACATCTGTCCTCACAGCGAAGCTGATCTAAGATATTTTCCTTGTTGGAAAATTATATAAAAGTAATAAAATTGTTCTTGCTTTTTGTCTTTGTTTTCTTTCGTTTCGAATTTTTTTTCATCGTTCACATCTACGTATGCTTTCTCTACTACGTCGCCTCCATTCTGTCTTATTATCAACATAATTATGATTGTGATATCATTGCTGACGTTGGTGGTGTGGAAAATAATATATATGACTGAAAAAGTAACCTTGCAAACATATTTTGAGTTCATGGGAAGATTCTCACGAACTTTTTTTCCCCGGGATTTCGTGGTTTTAAAATTATAATTTTATTCCGGTTATTATTCCGAACACGAAAACAAATCGAAGTTCCATCGTGCATTCTGTGATTCTGCTCTGTTTCGGCTTCACTGAAAATGAGATGGGATTACGGAATGCGATTTCTATACAGCCAAGTCAAAGGATTTTTGACTCTGTGTTAACTTTTATAACCCTCTATCCACCAAATTTTGTTTGCTGCCATTAGGGCAAACGGGAGGACTGTTTCATTTTCATTGAAACTGTATTCGGTGATGAAACGGATCCGAAATAGCTTTATTGGAGTGTTTTAAGTTTGTTTGATTGAGTTAAGTAATTTTATCTTCGGTACAATTTTTGGAATGTTCAGATTATTTTGTAATGACAGTTATATTTCACCACCTTTAAATTTGATTATTTAGCAAAACACAACGATTTCTTTCAGTGACGACGTTGCGAGGGAATGGAAATTGGGGTTTGTCTTTACAGTCACACCATGAAGCATTTCTATTATACACGGATATGAAGTTTCGGGACATACACATCGCGTCTATGTACTAATTTAGGGTTTGATATGGTTCATATTCCTCCATTAAATTCTAATTCATAATCCAAGAAAAAATATGGGGAAACATTTAATTTAGCAATGAAATGTCAAAAAAACAAACATTGTTTTGTCAAAATTGTACTTTGTATCAATTGTTTTCTGCAGATCTCTATTAACCTAAGAATAGCAGCTATTTTATTTAGTGAGATAATATATTGTGTTGTTGATGTATTTAATACTAAATGTTAATGTTACATTCATTCGGTTGGTTCTAGCTGAAGGTATTACTTCCAAAATATCTCATTGTTGATTCATGTTCCTATAATTATGCAAACTATCAAAATTAGAATGGCATTGTCAATATGATCAAATATTGTATAATCCTAATACATTATTTGTGGTTTGCATATCACGTTAAGAATATGTCCTGGTTAGAGAGATTAGATATATAAGAGAACAAGAGAGCATCCTAATTCCTCAGGTATCCGCGCGTACACTATATTGGTGCGTACTAATGGTTTAATATTTTACCTCCTTATACTTTGCATGTCCTTCTGTGATCCACGTAGAATTAACTCCTTTCATAGTACTGACACACTTTTGTCCCTAGTGGCTGTCATTTCTTATTTTTTGAATCTGTATTATTAACGTTTGAACTATTAAAGTTAATTGGAAACTAATATTGTTTTCACAGACGAAGGATTGTTGTAAGTTGTGTATTCTATTTCTGAAATATTTTGCTTTAATTTGTCACACCATCAAGTTTCGTGTTTTAATGAAATCTATTTCATTATATAAAATAAAAATGTTTATTACCTACTATTTAACTCTACATACACTTATAAATTGTAAATGAGCTATACGAAACTAAGAATAGAGCAATTCTGAAAATTAAAAAAAGAACGCGTCTATAGTTTAAGATATTTTGATGATTAGGCCGGTACTACTCCGTCATATTTATAAGTCGTATATCTATGGTCCAGGATATATGATCAAAAATATGACCGTGTAATGCGCAAACTTTGATCATAGTTCAACTATTATCATATATTATGACATGATCTATCTTTCATCATATCTTCAATCATGGATATGACATCGATATATGACCGTGTTATACCGGCCTTAAACTGAACGTATTGCAGTGACCTACAGAGCATATAATTTCCAGATTAAGTGAACTCTGTGATAATCGAAGTAATTCCAACGTCCTTCTTAGTGGCTTCAATAAGCAAGTGTTGTGTTGTTCTATGCCTGGAGGTTGGACTGCACGCATGTCGAAGCTTTCCGAGAACAAATGACCTGCAGCCTACCTTTGGGGCCGGTTAGAAATCGATAGTCTCATCCGAGCCAGACCGTGTTTTCTAAACACGTCCGCGTTGGTCAGTGGTTGGCAGGTGGAACGCCGCATGCTATGGGAAGGTTTCGTATGACCTCGAGTCACCAGGATGATCCACGGCCATTCGCATGTTTTTGACGAATTGATGCAAAATTGTTTCTTTGTGTCAAACGCGAGATGTGTTTCTGTCGAAAGCGTGTGATGGAGGGCTTGAGAGCAAGTCTAGCTTTCTATAGACGTTCAATGTCTTCCTCGAAAGTTTTATCGAATCAGGTGTAATTAACTATTATATTTATTGTTGTTTTTTCTCTCTCTTTTTTTTAATTTGACGGAACGATATGTTACTACAGTAATCGATATTCAACTAAATCGTCTAAAGATGGATTCTTGAGTCGTCTGTAGTCAATCTTTTAAAAAGGATCGCAAGAAAATGAAGATCAAGTATAACTTTTAAAAATTCCTTATATGAATCGAGGGAGCTAATTTAAGTCACATCCCATGGATAGAAATTAGAAAAAGATCTAGAGATAGGGTGGAATCTTTTTTTGGAAATTCCATGAAGGAAGAGGATAGAATGAAACTGAGCCTGACTTCCAGCCCTATCCAACCAGCTGGTGATCGGTCAAGTGATAGTAACCTATAAGACCAAATGTAAATCAGATGCAAGAATTCTGTATTTTTCGAAGACTGTCTGCTAGGGTGTTAGGGGTGTCCTGGTAAATTATGTCACAATAATAAAGATGTGGTTGATCTAGTGACTGAGCACATAATTTATTTTATAGTTTAGGTGATAATGCGCGTATCATGATTGAGTCGCAGTCAATTACAAATAAAGAAAGGAGGACTGGATCACACAATTTTCGTAATTCGTGTACATGAATGGTGGTAGTAAATAATTCCTTGAATCAGTGCATTCATTTTGAAGAATGTTAAAGTACATAAAATAACTTAAAACAGTTTCAAAAAATATTTTCTTGCATGATTGTTGTGTCTTATGATTCATATTAATTTAGTTTTATGTGTACTCAATTTTGGCACGGTTGTGTACATTAATTCTGTAGCCCCATCCCGGCCCGGGTTTTGCTCCGGTTTTCCTTCGGGTAGAGGCGGATTTCTTATACAGGTTCTCTAGGCTTTGTCTAGGGGCGTGTTACTTGAAACAAGAAATCGTGAATTTAGTGTTATTTCAATTCTTATGGTTTTTAAACACTATACTCAGAATAATCTATAGTTCGATAATAATTTGTACGTGTAAAATAATTTTTTTGTGTTAAATTACAAATATATTGACATTCTATTAGTATTATAAATCGTAGCTAACTTTTTATCTTATCTAGGAATTTCTGCTGAAATTTTTGAATCCGCCTCTGCCTTAGGGCCCTTGATCGTAATTTATGGGATAGTCCCTTGCTTGCTTCCGGATAGTAAATTAGTTTATTGTCCTTCACGTGATCATACGCAGTTTGCACTGCTTTTTTGACAATAAATTTGTTTATTTATTTTACATATTTCCAAAGATCTCTGGGATATAACTTTTTGGTTTAATCTTCTCTTAGGTAAAAGTTTCTGTATTAGAAACCTTCTACTGCCGAAGTTGGGATGTTGCTCTAACGTGACTACGTGTTTTAAATGTCGGGAGAAAACGTGATAGTTCCCTAACATCAATTTCTTGCGTGACATTGTTAAATTTGTTGTACCTTGCGCTAGACGGGTCTCGTGCAGTTACGCTAATTACGGAGCTTAGCTCCTTTTCGACAGAATAACATCCCGGTGCTGGAAATGCTGAGAGTGCGGTTTTCCGTGTCCTACGCTATTGTTCCACTTTATTGGATTATTGCTAAAACATAAGAATTCGTTTGTATACCTTTAGCTTTCCTCGATATAGAGAAAACTCTCTATTCAAAGTTTTCATGAAATAATGTATAATTTTCACATCATCTAAAACTTATATCATCACCTCCTAGAGATACTGAAGTATTTATATGTCGGCCCCCCTTTCATTTGCAAGAAATTAAAATAAGAGTTTTAGTGAAAGGGATTTACTGGTAATACTGAAAGTGTACGAGCAACTTTTGGTAATGGATTTCTGTGGTTAATAACTTGTGAGAGCGCATCGAGATTGGCATATGCATTAGTGGTGGACTGGGTCTTTTTACAATACAAGAAATTATCGATGCAAAAAAAGATCATTGATGATTGACTAAAATATTTCGGCGAAAAATCGGAGTTAATCTTATATCTTTTGGCGGCAACATGTTGTGTTAGTCGCTTAGACGAATAACCAAACACGCTGATTCAACGACCTCTTTTATTACAATATTCATTGAAACCTCTTTTTCTGATTTTTTAATATTATTTTAAAATTAAAACATAAACTTCGGAAAACTTCTCTGAAGCCTCCTTATTTGGTTCTAAAACTCGAAGTGTGGAGCAGTGGTACATTTACCCTACTTGCTACAGAAGAAGGGTAGCCGTGAAAGGGATAGCAAATGGATATCTTGGCTTTTCATTACTCTACTTGCCAGGTATTAAACTTGAGTGTTTTGGTATTTCTTGTCACGATCAGATACAATTAATTCCCGCCAGACTGGCTGGGGAAGAACTTAACTAGAAGTGATTAATCAATGTGAGCGTATCGCAGTTACTTGACTTCTTAATTGAAACTTCTCCACAAAGTTGAATGCGTATCTATTTAAATCTCAAAAGTCAGAATAAGAGTTCCAACATTACGGACTAACTACTAAATTTTACCTATCGTGTTCGTTAAAAAACTGATGTCAACTAGATCAATATTTTATAATGAAACCACGGTCGTTCAATGCCCAAATTTATTGTGAAATTTCTGTGGAAACTTTTATCTTAAATCCTTTGATAAAATTTCTATTTCGTTCTATTTCGGGATATATGGTTGGAAGAGATTTCTTTTAGAGGGTTATCATAGAAACTACTCAAAATTGTTTTATATTTTTTATGCAGGATGTTTAATAATAATTAAATTATTCGCATGAAAACTGTGCACTTTTTGTGTAGAGGATGGGAGTAATTGGTATGTAATATCAAAATAGTTGCGGAAAAATGTTTGGTATGGAATTGCATATTGTTTCCCATAATATTTTGAAGTCCGAGAGAATTTACTGAAAATATTTTATTAATATATTTTGTCAAAACTTTATTTATAGCTTTTTAACCATGAACTTGAACATTTTTAGTTCTAAACTGTGTAAATGTTTAAATTATGAACGGTGTCCAAATAACGTGGAGGGATGGGCGTCTTATAGGTTTCTTCTTGTGACTGAGATATCTTCTCTCGAATTCTCTTACTGTAGAAGGAGATGCTGGCTCCCACGCACCTGTGCTTGTGCTCGGTCGACCAGTCAAACACTGTGTTATTGTTAAGGAAATGGACGCCAGAACTTACGTTGTCTTCCGGACGGGTAAAAATGCACATCACCGGGGAAAGACTGGAATTGATGATGTGTGTTTGCTTCGTTGGCAGACACCCGCGTCTTGTTTTATTGGATCGTCTCAACAGTGAAACAGTCATACACTGAAACTTCCCTTAGGCCCAATTTCACCAAATGTAGAATAATTGCGATTTCCTTAAACATTATCAGGTAAATGGAATCGCGATTACATTTTATGCGTTTCACCAAGCAAAACGAATCGTCGATTAAATTCATCAATGTTTCTGAAGAATTCTCTGGGTTGGTAGTAGTTTTACAATGCAATATGGGTAATTTGTAGACAAGTGACGGAAGGAAAACGCATCATGTTGCTCTTACATAGCCACCAACGGACATCGGAGGCAGGAGTGGGCGTCCCTCGTACCTCTGAACATAACCTATAAACCGAGCCACGAGCAAACAAAAAAAAAATAGACGCCACATTTCTTGCAGTGCTGAAGAAAATCGCGATTTGTTCTGGTAATCGGAGGGTCCCCGAGCGTTTAAGTGTAAATCGCGATTTTCTCGTAAATTGAAGTTGTTGGAACGCGCATTTTCATAATCACGATTTACTGCACATAAAATCTCTTTTAAGACATTCAACGAACTTGGTGAAATAGGGCCTTAATGGACACTTGTCAATCGCGGACATTTCTCTACAGTGGACACTTTTTCTCTCTCCGTTGACACTACGTTGACCTTAAGATACTACATCCGTCAGAGCGAATATGTTTCAAATGATACTTTGAAATCCTATCGAGTGGCGATGAATTTTTCAACCATTACAGCACAAAATTTTGAATTATTGGACTGGAAATTACTGGAGGAACATTCGCGGGCTCATGTTTTTTCGATATCCTGGCAAAAGTACTGGCTTAACGTAGCGGGAAAATCTACTAAAATATAG
The DNA here is from genome assembly GCA_002313205.1 of Laupala kohalensis. NCBI lineage: Eukaryota > Metazoa > Arthropoda > Insecta > Orthoptera > Trigonidiidae > Laupala > Laupala kohalensis. The sequence continues at coordinate 482,990 of NNCF01126324.1, forward strand.
TAAATGGAAATAGGACCGCAATGACTTTAAAATGTCCATACCTTACGAGAATTCACGAGATTAATTCATCAAAAACTGTGGAAATGGCAACCGCATCACGTGACTGAAGACGATGCGACTCTTGTCAAAGAAAGAGACAAACGACAATCTAAATTTATTATCATGCTTTAATATCTCAAAATAATCGTTGTCTTCCAACTATAAAACTTAGTATTAATTAATAAGATCCACTTTTGTGAATATTTCCAAGTTTTGTAAAATTGTTGGCAACTTGACTTTTGTCAACGCGGATAAAATACCTTATTTCCCTAAAGTAGATTCTTCTTAATAGCGGACAAATTGTAAGGTCTCATGGGTGTCCGTCATAGAGAAGTTTCTCTTAAGTATTTATATTAATATATTATAAGGCAATATCGTTTGTTTAGCGTAAAACAAAATACTCTAGAAGATTTCGTTGAGCCCATGATGGGCTGTAGTGAACGAGCGCTGGCGTGCATGCCAAGAGCACATCCGGTGTTCGTTGAGCTCCTTCCAGTGAGGCGACCGTGGTGCGAGTGACGGCTGCAACCGCGACGTCAGTGCTCTCCTGGGTCGATGGTTCCATGTGACGCACGCCTGGCTGCCGGCCCTCGCGCCACATGTGTTGTTGCTCTGTTGCTCCCTTCCGTGGAGACGAGCGGTGCGCCTCCTGGTGGCCAATGTCGCTACTTCGAGGCGGAGTAGTTGGCGTTGGATGCCGCGGAGGGCGCTAGTGAATGCTCTTGTGATGTGGCGTGACGCGAAGAGAGTGCGCTCTGTATTCTGATGCGCAAAACGATGAAATATTTGATGTGTGTTAGTGGAATGAAAAGGTGAATAAATTTAAATTTTCTCTAGGAATGTTCAGTCTACATGGCAGCTGCACTGTCGAATATGTTTTTTGATCATTTTCAGTTATTTTCTATGGGATATTATTTTTACTTTCCTAAGAAAACGTACAATAAACATTCAGCTAATTTTTATAAAAATTTTCGTTTTGAGTTCCTTCTTTTTTCTTTTTTAATACAGTCATGAATTTGTAATGTAGCGTGCTAGCTGTGGTGAATTTACGTAGCAACCGGAATTTCAAAACGGACTCTGCAGGTTCTTTAACTCACTACCTCAAGATGGCACTGGCTGTTGTATTGAGTCGCTTGTTTCTTTTCGTGTATTCAAAATATAGAAGTAGTTTCATAATAAAGTAGCGTGGCTGTTACGCTACTACTACAGCATTTTGTTAAATTAATGTCCACGCCGACTGAAATATACCTCATGAGCTTCACAACTTCAGAAACTTGTAGGGGTTGGTGTCTCTTCTTCCACGCGCTTGGTACACGCGCAATATATTTACTGCACCCCATTGTCAGTTCCTCGTCCTCTCCTGGTGAAAATCCTGGACTCCTTTGCGCCTGTCTTCGTTTTTTGCATTGATAGTTTTATATCGTTATTTTATCTTCAATATCTTCGTATACCAATTGTTTTCTTTCTTTCTTTCTTTCTTTTATTCATTTCGGAAACAGAAAATGTTAGTTAATTGATCAACGAGACTGTTATGTGTATCAGGATGATACTACAGTTGACCCCAATTTTCTACAGAGAGGATTGGTGATGGTTTAACGACATACCAAAGAATTCATACTTGAACTTAAATGTGTCACATTGTATAATTTAGAAGTTTGACCCTTGGCGGAAAGGGTTTGTATGAAAAATGTATCACTGTTCAAAAAATGTTTTATTTGCTTGTTTTAATTTTTAAATCTTCGTGTTCTTGTTTAAATAAATTTACCATTGTAAACGATAAATATTTACATTCAAAAGAACATTTTTTAGGCGGACGTACGTAGCGAGCGTTTTGCGGTTTATCAATACTAATAGCCGTAAATCGATTGAATTGTATATAGCATTATATTATGTTCTTGGCCTTAACCTGTCAATTTTGCGTTAGATCGAGCGTTGCTGAATTATGCCTGATGTGCTCAAGAGTCCTATTGTAACAAATGAGTATTTTTAGATCCTTCATTACATATGGTAGCTATTTTCACCTTGCTAGAAAAATATCTTAGTTTTAGTTTTTTTAATTGGTATTATTTTTCTGTTTCCTCTAATCGGTCAAACTACTTTTTCAAATATGTATTCGTGTTTTTTACTGTTTTTATAGGGTTAATTGATCTATTATTGTTATTTTTTCAGTATTGTCTGTTTTTTCTTCTTCTTACCACTTGTTCAAATTTTCTAAACCCAAAATTTCATAGTAAAATAGTATTATGTTGTACGCGTGTGTTGATGTTAGAAGCGTATTATATTTTAATCTAACTTTCTTCCTTTCTTGAGCTGCAAATGCCCATTGTCCTGGTATTCCTTCAGAAATGAATTGCATCGCATTCTCCCTCGGTACGCTCCACTTCATCCTGTCTCTCTCTTCCTCCTACTTCTCACGTATCCAATGAAGTCCGTCCTCCGAAAACTCCTAATTAGAGGAAGTGTGAATGCGCAGAATTTAATTCTCTTCTGTGAGCCTGCCTCTTAAGCGAGAACTTTCCACCTCTGACTCACCGCATTGCACTAAGAGGTTCCTCCAACAAACATTTTTGTAAACTAATGTTTTTGGGACGAATGTTCTGAATTGGTGTATCTTTGAACTTGTGTAGTTTCAAGCTCTATATTCAAGCAAAACACCTGCAATTGCTGGATGTTTTATAAATGTTAATCTTTAATTAATTGAGTTCTCAATGAATAGGTGTCTTAATAATAAACTATATTGTCAAAATAGCAGATACTATTGCATATGAGCACATGAAGGACAATAAACTAATTTACTCACGAATTTTACAGGACATTTTACATTAGAATACAGGTATTTTACGAGCAAACTTGATTTTAAAACCTGTAAGTGGTACCGAAATTTTTTAATCATGCAGCCCCTTCTTCATATCATTTCAGGTGACGAGGCACCCGTACTATAAATAATTCTGTGTAAAATTTTACTTATATTTACACGTCGATTACTCTTCACGTAGTGATAAAGTTATACACTTGAAGTGGAAGAGTATGTGATCGATGTCGTAGTCGATACATCAATGTGCAGAGGTTACGTAAGGGTTTATACGAGAGACTATGTGCTATTTAATATACTCGTATTAATATAATGTTTGTGAGAAATACTTGTTACCTTGAACTCCTACATTGTTAAGACTCACATATCTCATGTATTTATGTTAGAATACTATTTATTTTACAGCTCATAATATTTTCGAAGACGCGTACATAATATTTTTCATTAATGAATTAATTTCCAAAGATTTACTCTTTGTTTCGTTTAGTATTAAAGAAAATCTGTCCTCTTTAACATTAAGCTTATTTTTTTAGTATAATCGTAATCCTTTCAATATTAAAATGTGCATTTTCATCACTCTTAGATGATTCTGTGGCGTCTGAAATATTTCTAGTTTTATTTTTATTCTGATCGTTTCATTTTATTTTGCCAAATTGATAAACGTATTGTTATTTTCTTAACACGTTTGCATATACAATTAATTCATATTTCTATAAGGAAATCGTGCTCGTTTTCCCTCCATGGTCGATCGCTGTCTTGGCTCCTTTTCGGTCTGAAACATATAACGATTATCTTCTATCACTATTACAGCGAGGGATTTACGGAAGTTCAGTAATTAAAAAGGGAAGACGTAAGACTAAAAAGGGGTTACTTACATCGCTGAATTCAATGTACGAGCACTTATATAAGTACATAAATGGTTCTCGTAAATTCAATACCATTCCCAACGAGGCCTGGATGACACAAGGTCGCTCTCGCGTACATCTGGATATTTTTTCGTCGTGCATAGATATCTCTTCTTCGAACAATATTTGGATTTTTGCTATATTCCCATTTATAATTATCTTTATGAAAACGAGGGAAACAATTCTATTCTTGTACACATTTCTTCCGTGTACCCTACACGTGGAGAAGATATGTAACAACTTTCGGTCAGGTGAATATGGCGACGAGCCGGGAACCGAACGGCGGGACTCCTTTGATCGCAGGGGTGTTAAATTGCTCGTCGCCATTTTCACCTGACAGAAAGTTGTCATATATCTTCTCCACGTGTAGGGTACACGGAAGAAATGTGTACATAACGAACCATAACACGTAGGTACGTGTGAAACCGGTAATAAAGTGCCCACAGCATTGTGTGTCGCCCGGTTCACTTTTCGACTGTATGGGGATGTGTCTCAGGTCTTCCGGGGTTTAGGTCTGGGTGGAAATAGTGTACAGTTGTGGAAGGCGAACGAGTTGTGTAGTGGTTAACACCCCTGCTATCAAAGCGGGACCCGGGTTCGATTCCCGGTTCGTCGCCATTTTCACCTGACCGAAAGTTGTCACAATTCTATTCTTGATGATATTTTCCTTTTTTATTTGGAGACTTCGTTACAGTTACTATACGGAACCCCTCAAATCAGAAGTAATTGGGGTTCGATATACTTCGGATCAACTGCAAAATGTGAATTCAAAGACACACGCCACCCGGTAACTTTGCTTAGCGATGAGATGAAGTTCCTATGCTGGCGCTACATCGCGTCTTCTTGGAGGTTTGTGTCACTTCGCTGGATGACCACTGAACAACACTAAACTGTATTCATGTCACTCAGATCTGATATTGACTACGTTTGTTTTTTATTTAGCGCTACTTGCCCCATTTTTTTACACAAACCAACCTATATAATCCCTAAATTTTGTGTATTATTATTATTTTTCCATAATTTTTTGAAAAAAAAAATGGCATAACATATCACAGTTCTATAAGATCTTAAATGAATAAGAAATAAATATATTGTTAAACTAATAAAACATATTGATGTTCGTGTATTTATGCTTCCTTGTAATCGAATTGTTTATTTTTTATGTTAAATGTAAAAAAAAAACGCAGATTCTGTTACGAGAGGAGAAATTTCAATCTCAATACCTATTCACAATCATGACTTTTTAAGGAAATGAATATCCCTTTCATTTGTGATGTAAATACAACCGGAAACACTTTTTAATTTTTGCTGTGCGATTAAAGATTGAAAGAGAATGGGTTAACATTGTTCTCTCACTTTATTTGTGAAGAACCGTGATTGGGAAGGAGTGGAGAGGAAGCCGATGGCTTAGATCCTGTCGCCGTTAAAGCGTAATGACTGGCCCGCTGCCAAGCCGTTATTCAGCTACCTCTCGAGCCTCTCCCACGCTGCTCCGCCCTGTCCTACTCTGCACCCCTTCACCCCACCCGCCCCTTTCGCTCTAGCGTAAGATGGAATGATGTACGTGTCGCTCCACGCCCCAGGGCAAGGGGCACCATTCAGTTTGCAAACATCTCGCTCTTAATTGGAAAGCATTGATGTGCAGAAGTATATAATATATTCCGTGTTTTAACTAGAGGGTGTCCTTTATGGCTGGGAGTCAGTTCCAGGAGAACTATTTGTGAGAACTAAAATTATCGATGTTAAGTGACAAGCTGAAACGTTATCTCATGGACGAGGTATTGTAGAATCCTTTTCTTATCGATGGGTGTGATTTGTAATTTGATGGACCCTTCCAATCGTTGAAAATGATTTAGCTCATTAAGAGGTTGACATTCTTCTCTAAGATACCTCTTTCAGGTGTGGGTTTCAGGAAAGACAGCTATACATTATTTATGAGGTTTGTTGAGCATGTAGAACATTCGTGTTATTAATTGATCTCATTTGGAACTTGCCACACTTCTTCGGTGCTAAAATACTTTCGCAAATTGAATGCAAATAAGGAATTTGCATCGTGGAGGGTTTCTTTCTTATCTTTCAGTACAGTTTTCTCTAGTTGAATGTAGTTCATGTGTGGATACCCTCATCATCCACACAGTGAACTTAAGAAAAATCCACATATTTCAATCGTTTTGTACCTCAGAAACTATGCATTTGATAAAAAAAATACATACAAAAAATTTTGGAAATTAAATGGTCGTCACCGTTACCGGAGACGAAATAATTCCGAAAAAATCAAATACACCGCCATTTTTCTAAGATGGCGGTGCGAGCAGCAACGATTGGAGGTCGCATTATCATTACTACGTACAACTGAAGAAGTAAATATGTCAAATGCCAAATATGAAGTCTCGGTGACATTTTGCGAGATCGACCTACATAAAAATCCCCTGGTTCCTGGACTATTATTTGAGTGGGCCAAGGAACTGAGGTGATCGGTGATAGAGCACTTCCTGCTCGCAACCCCCGACAGGAGTGAATCAAAGGTTGGTACCGCAGAATGGAATGTGGCGCAATTGGCATGGAGAGCCATCAATAATGGTGGAACTCTTCATTGCAAAGCAAAGGAACAAGTGGTAACACGATTTCCAAAACGATAGTTCCGAAAGAAATATATTCACAATTGTTGTTAATAGTTTCAAAATTATAAGAATATTATAGTTAATGTGTCATTGACAAGATAAAAATATCGAATTCAGGAAAATTACAAACTTCTTACGCTTCACGATGTCGATTAATCGTACGCTTTGTTTTTCTTATCGCAGTTTTATTCAACAAGTTCAAAATTAAAAGGGGTTTTCAAATTTCTTCAGTTGTATTGTGTCCGACTTTTCATTTGTTTGTGGAGTAAAACATTTTCTCCGTATTCATAAGCTTCCTTATTTCCATCGTCTTGATATACAACTACAATATTTCAATATACAAATAAATAGTACTTGTCCTGGAAATAAATGCAACAAGTGGCACCCATCTGGTTCTGCGATGCGTAACTGGTTCTGCGATGTGAATGCATGACATAAACATATTTCGTTGCTTCCCTTTTCCTTGATGGAGCGGGCGAGTGGGTGTTGGAGCGCCGAGAGAGCGACCCAACTGTGTCCGCCACTATTAAGCTGTCGAGGCCGATTTACGACAAGCCTCACGTCGCACCAACACGCCTTCGCGGCGGCATTCTTCTCGGCCTCGCTTTTCAGCATTCAGTTGGAGGAATCCCGGAACACATCAGTTGACGGAATCCGGAATGTTTTGGGATATTGTCTGAATCAACCTCCTGATGTTCTCGTGCTGCTCATGCTCCGGGAAATGCTCGTGAACAATGAAAATAACAAGCACTCGAGGTTAAATGAGGTTCGGGATTAGTATCAATATTTTATTTTCACGATGTTTCATTTTGAAAACTCAATCCACTGCAACAACATTTTACTGTAAAAACTTTTATTTGTACTCGTATTTTTCCTTGGCCATGCCAGACACTCCTCCTCGCCTTGCAGTAGCAGTAGTCAGTAATCTTTAGTCACAATCCACCTTTCACCTGATGAAGTCTCACACACGAGACGAGACGTCGTGTTTTAATGTACATGTGTGATTTTGTGTATAATGTTAAAGTTATTAGATTTTTAAGTTCTTGACTAGTGTCGTTGATATGCAATTGAAGAACAAATTTGTCTGCGTACAAGGTCGTTTTTTTTTACAGCACTATTTTATGTTAAACGAATGATGTACTCGATTAATTTTGACGTAATGGATTAGGGTGTTATTAGTCTCTTATTTTTTATATAATAATTTTCCTTAAGTAGGTGAAGATAGAAACTCTCATTCCGTTTCATTCTAGTTGTTTATAAGATATGTGGACATAAATTATTATCTGGACGACCATTTAACGAAAATATGGACATTAATTTTAGTTCACGCCCAATTTCTATACATAAGTAGACCATACGTCGTATGATAATTCCGCTGTGTAACGAATAGCGGGAAGCCTCTCTCTAATTTCGAGTTAATCCCGTCAGCGAATCGGCGGCTTTTATGGCATATGCGACTTCGATCAGCTCTGTCACCGCCGTATTGTGAGGTATATTGACACGCATGTTTTACCTATATTGAAGATAAAACTCCAAATCACGGCGGTGATGTATCAACTTGTGTTTATTCAAGAAAATACACTTATCTGTTTCATGCATTTATTTCAAGAATAGTACAGCCAGCTTCGCTGATTTCATCAGGTCCTTTAATTCTGCGTTAAATTTGACAAAAAGCTTTTGACAAATTATTTATTTCAGTATTAATTATGCCAGTAGCTTTACTGAAACCAGTTATAGATTAGAACTGGCGAGAATATTGATATAAAGGGCTCTAATGATTTTGACGTTGGCGAGCCCTAAAACCCCAAAGAAAAAAAAATTGAAATAAATAATTAAATTAGAGTCCAAGTGTATTTTTCGTCATGGATCATATTGCCATTGTTCTGCGTGTCTTAACATTGAAATATTTTCATTAATTATGTTACTGTATACTAAAAAGTGTACCATGTATCTGTGACTTACTGTAAGGCGTTTCGTATAACAACTTAGAATACTCCGTGGTATTTCGTGTGAGTGATAAATCCTTGATCACCGCTTAAATCATCATGTTAGTACGAATGCAATGAAGTCTTTACTTACTCGCACTCTGTCTTCTTTGCTCGCACAAAGTGTTTAATTTAATCTCATTAATATTTTTAACCTGCTTCTGAAACGATATCAATATTTTCTTTTATTTTGGAAGTGGGTCGAAATAAATTATTTTTCGAGCTGTACTGTTTCCTTCCATATAGGTACTTAAACAGAAGTCTTCTTGTTAAAGCAACTATCTCATTTTTTAGTTTCTTAAAAACCTTCCTGTCTGTCTGCCTAGAAAGATGTGTTTATATGGCGGAATCTTGCAGAAGAACAATTTTCTTCATTAACCTTGAATTTATATCGTCGTCCGAGAAGCTCACTTTTATTCCAAAACATTTGCTCGACCGTTTTATCTCTCTTTTTCTTGCGTTGGTCGAACCGGGTCACCTCAGTAGGGTCTCGCCGTGGCGGCGATTTCGATACGCAACGCTGGGTTATGAGTGCACGTGGTAACGACCAGGAGATGATATTTTTCATCACAGTAGTCTTGGACTCTCAAATGGTGAGTCACTTTCTGGCATTTCCCCTCTTCTCTCGACACTAGATACATACGATTCACACACACACACAAAAAAAAATTCCAGTTCAACTAAACGTGCATTATGTATTCGAATAAAGGTCGTAAATTGTATTTTAATTTTTCTTGAATGTATCCCAGTTTGGAACACTCTGGACGGGGAATCCTCCAAAATTGAGGAGTGTACATTTCCGACACTACGTGTATCAAAATAAGATTTCAAAAAGTATAACTAGCATGTCAAACTCTGACGGAAAACAAATCTTGCAGTAAACACCGGAAACATATCCATATAAGAGTCCCCCAACGTTTTTAAGAATTACTCATTTCGGATGGTGAGAGGAAGTTTCGCGTCTGCAGCTTTTGACCAGCGCTGTGGCTGCGGTGTGTTTTGTTGTTTTGTCTTCTTGGAAGTGTTTGTAGGTGTTAAGTGCTTGGTCATAAACTTACTTGGTGACACTTCGTATGATGGCGTTTGTTGGTAATATATCCGTTGTCTGATAATGATCGCCAATTCACACTTCTGTCTCTCGCTTCTGGTGTTCTTATATGTACAGCTGTCGGTTTATTGGAAGTCATATTGAGAATGGTGCCGTTGAGTTATGGAGAGATGTTGATTTGCAAATTGTTTTATAGAACCGTTTTACACCTTCGCTCGAGTGCTTCCGCCTTGAAAGCTTCACCTTCTCCACCAAAGTAGCTACTTCACCATTGGCATTGTTCATGGTATCAAAAGGAACCATCGAACTCACGCGGTGAATGTCTAACAGATGAATAACGAAATGACCACGGATAAATTGTGAAGGATTTGGTTTCAGTGATCCACTTGGTATGGAATGAGTTTCTAAAAATATGAATCGACTTCCTCAGGTATGGTGTTCTGTGCAAGTTGTCTATTTGCTTCAAGAAGATTTCCTAAACTAGTATAGGATGCTTTCTGTGTTCACGGATAATTTGCAGCGCTATAATACGCCTCTTGTAATTGTCTATGCCATGGCCAAGTCTCTTTCTCAAGTCCCTGTAACTTTACTTTGTCTAATCTCTAGACAGTTCGTATTCTTATAAAAGGAAAGAATATTTCTCGGGGACCTTTTAAAGTAGCCGTAATGTGTAGAGTACCAGTAATTGCGATGTGTATAAGGAAAATGTTTTGTCACCCTTGCTGAATAGTACGAGGGCGATTTAAAACCTGTTACCCTGTGGTGTACCTATGGCCTTGTATTTTACAATGGGGTTGAGAACTAGTAATTAGTAAATGGTGTTTGAAAATTAAAGAACAAAGATTATGGTTTCAGCTAATGTTCGCTTAATTTGGTAGTCGCTTCTTTATAAATGTTCGAAACTGAAGAACCTGATTTTGAAAGTACAAAGAGAGCAGTAAATAAAAGAGAGCATTCGTTGTGTTAGCCATTGAATCATCTCTTCCTTAAGGAGACTTCGTTATCACTGAAATCCCTCCTCTTTTTATCTCTTTACGATTCTTTCCTTTGCAACCCATTCAGAGCTCGTCTACGATAAGTAACGCGTTTTTTACTGTGATGGATAACTTTAATGGATATTTAAGGCTTAAGGCACACTAAGTAAAAGATACGGTTTATGACCAGTTTTACAATTTCAAAAATCTGCTGAATTATGGGTTGCCTTGAGTCTCTGCTTTCTTCAGTCTTCACTCTCGCTTTTGCATTTGTTGCTACTGAGATGTATCTTGATGAAAAACTTTATATAGCTCGCGAACACTTTTGGCATTGTTTTCATTTAGTATTAGGGGTTGAAAACGTTTAGCGCCGAGGGTTATGTACGGGGGTGAATAAGAGAACGATGAAAATTTTGGAGGGTATTTTGTTCTTTTGTGGGTTTTTTAATTTCTGATTCAATTGCTGCTGTTTTTCACATATGTTCGCGTATTTTTATTTTAAAGTGAATCAGACTGTTATATGTTTCGTCTCACAGAGGTTAGTAATAAGAGAGGTTCCGCAAAGATTTTTTTTTGTCTGAACAAGTCTCTCTTACTGTTAGAAATCGTATAAAACACTACCTCATTACCTGCTAGAAGTGATGGATCGCTAATAAGTCAAATATTCCGTTAATAAATTACCTACCTCATGAAAGACTAGATTAATTTCGTTTCGAAATGATATCTCGTGTAAATGTATTCGTTGAACAATAAAACGAGATCTCTGCTCCTCGCAGTTTGCTCATGTCCTCAATATGTTAATTGAATCTTTATTTCCTTCTTTCTCTCGTTAAGAAACGCAGTGCGTTGAGGGTGATTTGGCAACGCCGCTGGTATTACCCTGCAGCCATTGGAAGACCACGCTGCGGCGGCGGCGGCGGCGGCGGCGATGCGCTCCTTTTAATCAGCGTCGGGAGACAGCAAAACGCCACGCTTTTTGCGTCTCATCTCCGTCTTTTCTATTGGTGGAGTGCGCTTTTAAGTTAATTAAGACATCATTATATTGCGCGCTAATTGAGTGACTTTGTATTTCTGTGTTGTTTCATTGTTAGTCAATTGCTTCTGCAATAATGACTTTTTCTGACATTTTATTTTTAGATTCAGTTTTTTGTTATTATATGAATGATATTTATCAAGCGTACAAAGCAACGGTTTTTTTTTCTCCGCGTCCATGGATCGTACCTATTTTGCATAGTAAAGAAATGAGTAAGTATAATTTATTTTGAGAAATGGAGGATTATGAGACACGAAATATTTAGAGAAATCTCAAAATGTAGCAAATTTTTATCTTATCTTGTTAGCTCTGATGCGTTTTTAAGTTGGTTAAACTATGTTGTCTCAAGTATAAAGAAAAGAATTACTTGTTTAATATGAGTAATAGTTGGAACAATGGTAGAGTGTGGGTTCAAAACCTGCTCGGCCGAATTAGGTGAGGTTTTCAGCTGGGATTTCTCCACCTACTCCAGACAAATTTTGGTTCGGTACCATAAGTTCTCCGGCAACCCAACATTTCTCCTTCCCAATTTCCTTTCCCAAGTCCAACGGTGGAAGAGCAAGCTTTATGACCTGAACCGCGCCAAAAGGCATAAAATATTAAATAAAAAATTAATATTTTTTATTTCAGCCATAATACATAGTTTTCCTTCTTCATCGTGTCGAGTACATTCTGATAGAATACGTAGCTGTGCTCCTCACGCGCTCTGCGTTTGCATTTCAGCAGTTTCGATTCCATCTGACCAATGTGAAGTGAGATGCTGGCAAGTCTCCTACACGGTGATGTGCCATTGCTATCGCGAGGCTGAGGGGCGGCAGTAAAATGCGAGAGCGCTGGGGCATTGAGGCACTGCTTGAGATTCCGGTGCATGGAGACGGTGCCATTGACCTTTTGTTCTTTCTTCTCTAGAGCTTCGTCTCGTTTCAGGATTTGAATCTATTCGGAAGGATTAAATATCTTTATTTTTTGTAATATATGTGGAAGGAGTGGAAATATTTTTAATTTAGAATCCTTAAAAACTCAGGAGAACTTATATTCAAAGTTTTGTGATGTCTGGTGTTGACGAATTAGTCACCCATGATTGAATACACATCAAATTTTGATGCATTTCATTAAATTCAATTCCAAATATACTGTGGAACAATCCTGAACAAGCATTCCGACATAAAATTATACACTTATAATTATTTATTCGTACATTTATTTATGTATAATTATTTATACATATGTACTATTAATACATACTGAGCTTCGGCGCACAATAAAATCCGAGAGAAGTTCGAGACAGTTTCTAGATCTTATGATATTCGCTTCTACAGCGACACGTATTCATTTGAATGACGCAGTGACGTCCAGAGAAGTCGTGGCCTTTTCTCTTGAAATATGCGAAAAATGTTTCCGCTTGTTCAATGGCGGTGACCGTGGCAGCTGTTATTCTTTCCGCTTGAAGTCGAGACCTTGGCGAAGCTATACGGCTGTGGAGGAAGAGAAAGATTTCCTCTTATCTCACAATTGCCAATATCACCACATTTATAAGAAAAATGCTTAATCACTGTCAAAACCCTTCGAGAAAAATGGCCTCATCAGTTTTTTTATGACTGGATTATTGAAAGATATTTGGTTTGTTTTGTTCATTGGCTAAATAAGTATTGAAATGTATGGAATATTAAAATTGTGACGTGGTTCCACACGTGTCAGTTTGAGGAACTAAAATTAGGACATTAATTTTTCACTGATTTTATTTATGATTCACTGAAGATTATTTTAGATTATGAAGTCCATGAAAGATCCTTTGATCTGCATGAAATCTATTTTAGTAATTTTTGGTCCCAAGGAAATGAGTGGGAGTGGCTACCTAAAACTTGCGCATATAGGACATTTGATATCAGCTTCCATATTATTTTGAAAGTTTTGTGTTTCCAGGAAGAAAGCAATCCTGAAGATGCAAATATCACAAAAACAAGTGGTATGAGCAATCTGTCATGATGGAGATTGGTCTATAAATGCGACTATAAACTATGCGATTTCATTTTCAAAGCTCGCTCTCTGAATAATCTATTAGAGTTATGGTGATGACGGGAAGTTTTACCTTTTGTTTGTTGTGAACCGTCTCATTGATGTTTGCGATCAATCATATGGACTTCGCAATGTGACAGTGATCGAGCACAAATGAAATATTAATGAATTAAAATTTATTCCAGTTTTTTTCTCCATTTTTAACTGTGTTTATTTTTTGTTGGAATTTTTTCTGAATGTACACTCAGCCATGTGATGTGACTGCATAGGATGAAATTCCCTTCTCGTTTTTTGCCATGAATGGTTTTATTGTTTTCAAATCAATTCAGAATCTAAACAAATTGAAATTTTTCTAGAAACAAACTATTACCCTTACTGCGAGAGCTAATGATTCATCTAAGAAAGAGATTGGAATGAAGTTAAATAGTTAACTTACGAAAAAAATTCACGCGCGTAAACTTTAATGTCAAGAAACAGTTACAAACTGCGTATGATCACGTGGAGGACAATAAACTAATTTACTCTCCGGAAGCAAGCAAGGGATCATCCCATCAATTCCGATCAAGGGCCCTAAGGCAGAAGCGGATGAAAAAAATTTAAACGCTCTCCTAAAAATAAAAATAGTTCGGTACGTGTTACAATATTAACGTAACACCAACAATTTTGTATAGAATTAAACAGAAGAAAGTAATTTCACAAGTACGAATTATTCGCAAAGTATTGATGATAAATCGTAACTATTAAATAACACTGAATTCAAGATTTATTATTTCAGTAGATGCTGCCTAGTGAGTCTGTGTAAAGAAAGCGACGTAGCGTGTGGTGACATGCAGGAGACGCGTCGGTTACGTGAGATCCATTGCTCCAGAGGTCGTCGTGTCCTTGACAATGATTCGCAGTGAATTAATGTCGATCGATTCATCTGACAGAAGCACGAGTCAAGTGCCAACGACGGCCTCCCACGCGAACTCAAAGCCTTGAAGCTGCTGCCGCAGTGCTCCGGATACGGTTCGTTCAGCATTCGACACGCGCCGCGCCGCGCCGTTCACATATGGCCACGTGACTACGTGGGAGTTCTTTGTTTGCTTTGTTTTCTGGGGTGTTACTTTGCCCTCGGTTTGTTGTGTCACTATTGAGTAGCCCCTTTACTTTTACAGTGAGAGGGTTTTTCTCCGATTTTTTCTTAGGGTGGATGTAATGGCGGATCTATCGGGGGGTGGGGGCTAAGGGGGCTATTGCCTCCCCCCCCCCATTCGACCTGAACTCTTAACTGATAAAATTGAAGTTGATAAATGGCATACTTTGTATAAGTGTTACCGGATTAATAATTGTCATTAGTTATAATTATTATTGTTATTAATTATTCTAGATTAATAAAATTAATAAAACCAGATTAGTTAAATTAACAATAGAATTTTAATAACTTTAATAAATAATTATTATTGTTATTAATAATACCAGATAGTTAATTATTTATTTGATGCATTGTATTTAAAGGTAATATTTATAAAATTTGTGTTGTAAAACCATAATTTTTAAACAAAAATGCTCCCTGGTTACCCCCCCCCTTGATTACGGTCTAGGTCCGCCACTGGGTGGATGCAGATTTTATTTATGGGCTCTCTATGTTCTGACCTCATTCGTACAGTTATTATTAATCTCGAATTTTGAGTTATTTTAATATTTATAATGTAATAGTATACCGAGTATTTGAAGAGTATGTTCGTAAAATTGGGGGATTAAGAGAAACTTTAAGCTTCCGCTAGGAGTTATTCATACGGGAATGGACAACGGCCAGTGCTGATATGATGTCCAGCGTCCACAGCTGAAACACAAAGAGAGTTTGAAATATAGATTGTTCCTTGCCTTTCTAATGTTACGGTGGCAAGGAATCTGCAGTCTGTTGTAATAAATGGGGAAAAATGTATTAGCTATATTTGCGGAGTAATTTAATTACGATAATAGTTGGTATTTGTCAAAGAACATTTTTGTTCTCTATTAAATATAGTTTTTTCTGATATTCTTAAATATTATACAAGTTACGTTTTATTTTTATGAGGATGTGTGCCATGATTTTGCCTTGGGCGTAGAAATGATGAAACCGCCTTCTCCTTGGAGCCCGTGATCGGAATTGAAGGGATGGTCCTTAAGTCGCTTACGGAGAGTAAATTATTGTCCTCCATGTGGTCATACGCAGTTCGTAACAACTTTTTTGACTACAAATTTATATAATTTATTCTTTGATTGGGAAATAGAATGTAAGGATTTCAAGCGGAATGGAACTAAACAAGAGTGGTTGACAACTATCCTCTCGTAGTTCGTAAAGCAAAGGAATATTTTATAAAATTCAGTAAATATGGAGACATGTATTTTTATTTAAACTCTCTATATAGCGCATCAGTAATATTTTTTTCAAGACTGATTTTACGTTTATTCCTTGTGGCTCTTATAGTGCTCAGTATTTTTACATTTAAGTATCTCGTGCTTCTGATATCTTCCAAGTCTAATTTTTGAAATTATTTTTATAGAAATTTGTGACTTTTCATTTGTACAACCCGTTTTGAGCCCATTGACTCATGACAAAGAAAAACAAAATTAGTCATTATTTTTCACATTTTTTATTCTATTCTATATGTCGCTAGTTAAAAAGAAAGGTCGACAAAATATATTTATCAACTTTTTTCAATAAACGACGTCGCTGCATCCTTCAACTTTTATTGACAGCGCCGAAGAGGTACGTGAGAAATGTTTTGGATATTTGACGTACACTCCGAAGTTTTCACGACTTTTCTCTCTCTTCGCCGTGCAATGTTGAAAATCGTTGGATGGAAGGAATTCTTGCATTGAACTTCCAGAATACGCACACTTGTGTGTTTCCGGTTGGCAACTATTCAATATGCCTCTTGGCAGAGTTCGAACAGGGAACCCTTTGCTGGTGCCGCATCAGGGATGAGGCGACGCTATTGGCTAAGCGACGCTGCCAACTGTTTTGCTTTCTTCTTTTGGCGTTACAGACATTCCGCAAAGAACATTGCTGTCTCCAGAGGCAGAAGACGCTGCGAAACTGTGACTACTAGAAAACATAGTTAATTGTACCCCATGCTGCAGCGTGTAGCACATACTAAAATGCTTGCATTCATGTGTACTTCTAGGGGGAAAAATTATATACTTACATTTTGCATGCTTTATAGCAAATAGTGTGTAATTGCGCGATAGTAATCTTATAACGAATATCAGGACATACTTTCTAGAATATATGAACTCCTTAATCGTTCATGTCACAGTTCATGAGTGAATGGCGGCAATAAAATATACTTTGAAGAAAATACGAGGAGACCGTTCGGTGAGTCTTACAATACGATCATACTTGTCTCTGGAATTAAGTATATGCACCTCCCATTTTCATTAGTTCCTGAAATGAAGTAGCCACGAAGTGGACGTAACTGTCGACGTTAATGAAAATGGTTATACTGCATTCGCTTACAGACGAATAAGACTAAGGGCTCTAATGACCTCGCTGTTGACGAGCCCTAAAGCCCCACCAAAAAAAAAAAAAAAAAAAAAAAAANAGATACGCTATTATACTATTATGTTAATAGTAATATGTATTCCGGTTTAGAGGTGTACTGTTAATACTGTTTTTTGATAAGAATGTTTTTATTTCATATTCGACGTTTTGTTGTAAAATCGTTTTCGGTTGTAAAATCGAATATCTTTCAAACATAAATATTTCTTCCGGTATAAGGGTTTCGTTACGTATATTTTTCATCAACAGTATGTAAACAAGTGTTGAGGTTATGGATTTGTGTGTACTAATCTTTAAAATACATACTTCCATACTAATATATAAATACGTAACACGAAAGTGTGTCTGTCTGTTGGTTACCTGATCACTAAACCTCTGAACCGATCTGATGAAATTTGGAAAGGAGGTAGTTTAGATGTCCAGGATGAGCAGGAAAAATAAAAACTTTTATTTTTAAAATGTGCGATAAGAAAGATAGAAATAGTTTTTGACACCAAAAGTCGAAAAATCGGGGAAAATGAGATTTATATTTGTTTACTGTCTTAACAGAGATAGGTAACACCTATGAATGGTAATATTGTTTCCCTCAAAGAGTTCTACAAAAAGTCCGTGGCAAAGAGTTCTACAATAATTAACCTAAATGATTGATAAAACGGTATGAAATATAGAAGGTTTAAAAAAATTCAATTTAAGAGAGTAATTTAAGAAGGAAGAAATCAATCATATAATTTAATGGATTGTTATTATTATTATTTTGCATTTAACAAAAAATATGGGAAAACGGTTTTAAAGCGTAAAATTTCGACAAATAGTTTAGATATTACAAGAATTGTAATGAAATGGTGGATCCGCGTCATGTTTCTGAAGCAAAAATTCGACCTGCGCAGCTCCCGCGAGATGGTGTAGTTATACAGTCAAATTTTGTATTAAATTATTATTATTATTAACGTGAAAAATTAGGACGCATACATAGTTTAAAAAGCCAGTAAGCAAAAGTATTTTGATCTTAGAATAGAAGATAGATTTTACTTTTCATGAGTAAAAGGAGATTAGTCTACGAAAAATCCTGGGCAACGCCGGGTAATCAGCTACTGAAACTATAAAAAATACAAATTTGGAAGTGGAGAGGGGTCAGTAGAGTTTTTTCAGTCCCATGAAATAAAACGTGAGTGTGCAAGGTGAGCAAGGTAATCGTCATGAATGCATTTACCTGCACCAATCAAAAGCATCCACTGGCGTGTACACTCCTTGGTCTTGACCTGCACCGCACCAAGTTCAAAGACCTACGTGTGCGATTTTCATACACGGAAAAGAGGTCTCTCATAAATAAGGCAATAAAGTATACCCTCTTCTGTTGCTACGCTTCCTCACGACTGGGCGATTAAGAAAGAGGTTGACAAAAAATGCGAACTGTATTTTGTCCAAGATACTACCAGAGAACCGAATTAAATCCTTATATCATTTTTATATTCAATACATAAAAAACGCGACCTTCATAGATAGATTAGTAAAACAAGTTATTCAAATTATAAAGAAAACTCATACCAATGTTCCTAAAGAACGTCGTATTTTTAGTATAGTGTCTAATAATTATCGCTTGTAACTTCAACATTTTTCATCTTCGTTTTGAACATTAGTGAAGAAACTAATATTTCTTCTGAACAAATTTGAGTTTTTGCCATTCTCATTTACAAATTTCAAAAGTTTATAACATTTTATTCTTTGTCGGCAAACCCATCTTTAATGGATTTTCATTTTGTTTTGCTCGAATTTTGCATAATGTGTTCAATATTATTTTTTCCGGACGAAGAACAGCTCGGTATAAATATATGAAAAAACAACAACAACAAAAACGTGACAATCTTTGAAGAATAGAGGTACAAAATTATGACTATACGTGAAATAACGAGGCAGAGCAATTAGTATTTTGGACCATCCACCCCTTGATGAGGGCGAACACTTTCCAATCCTCCGAATGAGGCACCGTTAGGATGTCCTGGCAAAATGATCATCATTTTAGAGAAAAAATTGTTTTTGGGGCATGGAAGGTATGGGAGAACGTAAATGATTTCGCAATTAAATTATTCTTAGTGAAGGCGCTTTGTGCTTGGGGTCGGTGAGGTGATGAGACTGTAACGCTGATACTGATGCTGACGATGTGTATTGTGAGACGACGTGTGGCTCGGGAGAGTCGTAACGTCGCCGCCTGAGGATACAGGAATAGGAAGAGCGACTGGAAACCGGCCTGGAGAACGCCGCGCCGACCGCCGCTCTTCATCTGGTTGGTGGCGGCGCCGTTAAATTGCTCACCCCCCGTGAGAAGGGGAGAAGGGCGCGAGGATGGCTTGACTTATGATGTGAGCTCCCCCTCCCTCTGTCTAACACACACACATACTCGTGGCTGAATTTCTCATTCCGGCGCAGCCATGAGTTATGCATGTGTCCAATCTCGGTGTTTAGTCTCCTCCCATGTTTAGAGGACTACTTTTCGGTTCATCTGCTCTGTAATTATTCTAAATAAGGAATTCCCATCCATTATTCTATTGGCGTTTCTCCTTTCTTTATGGTTAAGACTTTACTGTGGATTAAGATCCGTACTTCTATTAGATAAAAAATACCGCTTAACGTTTTAAAAGTGAGATATCAATGCCAAAAAATGATCTTCCGTCCGGCGAATAAGGCGGAAGTTCGGGTTCAGGAGCTTCTCTAAATAATGAAATTCGGTTTTTAAACCCGTCACTCTAGTGTCATATGCTCATTATGTAAGACACACGTTGATGTCACTGTAGCTAGCGACAGACATATTTATTTACGATTTTCTTATGTATATTACTTTGTGCTCTATAAATGGTATAAGATTTTGAAATAGTGAGCTCGTCCATAAATAGTGGTAAGTCTTTATTTATTTAATTAGATTCAATAATGGACGTTAATGGTAGTAGGATAAGAAAAATAGTAAAAAATGTATCTTAACTATAGTCCGAAGTACTCATTAGTATTTCCAGCTTTCAAATTATTGTATTTTATGTTACCTCTGATCTACTGGTTGTACCTCTTTCGTCATTTAATTTCTCGTTGAACATGCATAAGAAAAACTGCCTAAATTTGACCTTCTCTGCAGTATGTGCTATTTAATTTTGTAGTTTCTTAGTGCCTGTTTGTTTCTAAGTCAAGTTTTATTTCTTTGCAAAATTTTTGAGAATTCGTGATTAACTTAATACTCACCTACTTTTCATCTGGACTTCGGAATTTCTCCTTGCTTATTTAAGACATATTTTTCATCTTAGTAAAATGTCATTACATAGGCAAATCTAACCCGGTGAAAAGTTTATTCCATCCATCTTGTGCTTTTAGCTCACCAATTGTTCTTTTAGGGTTACAGTGTCGAGTTCTTGTTCAAGTATAAATATTATTGAAATTTAATTTTTTTGTATATTAATTTTTTTAATAAACATATTAGTATTTCTCTAAAGCGTTAATATGTGAACAAAATCTCTTAACTTTTAGTTAAGTTGGTAGACGGATGTGTCTTGTAGGCCTATGGAACGTGATTAAACGGGCATTATTTTTTATGTGAGTCAATAATACCAACAAGTCCTCAAAAGAATGTTGATTTCAAGGTTCTGTGTTCAGGTAACTCCCATATTTGATCAGGTGACGTCTTGTGTTCTTAGTGCATACCATTCAGTATGATCAATGTGCTGCAAAATTAGTTTGTTCATTGCGTACATCGGGCAGTTCTCTAGTTCCTATTTGCACATATTTTTGTCCTCTCATTCCTGTAAGCCTCTCGCGCTATCCGGTTATACGTCCCAAACAAGTCCATGTGTTGCATTTTTAATATTAAAGGTCAGAAGAATATCACAAGTATACTTCATATCCTATGAATGAATCTAGGTGTGTGAACTAGTCAGATATGTTTGCTGATGAAACTGAAATGCTCGTTTCTTGTGACTTGGATAATTTACATTTTGCGTCAGACCGTTAAATCCAGCAGAGATGTAATCTGTGTATTAATAATTTTCTACCATGTTATCTTTTCTTGCTTCTAGTTAGACATTATTTCCACTGTTATAGCTTCTTTGAACGAGTGTCATTTATGCGGTAATCATCTGTTTATGTCTGAATGTTTCGCATTAACGTACAGTTCATATACGGTTTTATGTGAAAAAGATTTGAACTGAACAGATGAGATACTAGTAAGTGTCGAATGATTCCCGACAGAGACTTTCCTTTAAAGAAATGGGTTCGTTAATTTCTGCCCCAGAATCGTGCGTGAAGAGCTCTAAAATAACATCCATTGAAGTATACTTTTTTCTTATGCGCGTCATTGAAATTTGTATCACTGACATGTGGCCATAGGGAGGATTCGTGCTCCACCATCCCGAAATTTTCTATATTTTTTTTAGCTATTCTTTCAATGAAAACATTTTATCTGTATAATTGATTGTCAGATCCATTTGCTCGCTAACTAACAATGGGAAATAAACTGATGAAAAAATTTATCGTCCCTGACCCGAACAAACCATGTCTCTTCGTGCGAAATGGATGGACTCGCTGCATCGTGTGGTCTCACAAGGCTCCAACCTCACTTCGCTGTTCACCGAACAGAATCCATAAGTTGTTTATAAAGTTATTTATTTATTTATTTAATACACTAAAATGTTAGTAGATGTTTATTTATTGCTTGTCATACGAAAGGTTCATTGATGTTATCTCCTCCCAAATTTTCACTGCACCTTAGGTGTGTGAAATTGATGGTGTTAATAAACTATGAGAAAGGCAAAAATTGGAATGCAAACTGCTCTTAGAAAACTCCTTATTCTTTGGTAAACAATTGTGAGACCGTTGTGTGATTAGCTTACTGGGTATATTGTCCGCATATTGTCCTGGGAAGGTAGTGTGATTTCTTGTGACGGGTGATGTACGTTGACAATGAAATTGTTCTGTCATTTTGTGTCAAGAAAATAACACTTATGACTCTTATGATGTTTTACAAGGTTTTATTATGTCATATTCTTTTTTAGAGTAGTTAAGTTAATGATTTTTTTTTTTTTCATTTTAGGGATCTATGTGGTGTATTTTTGTGTAGCTGTTGTCAAAATGAAAAAAAATATCTTTTCTTGTTACTTTTTTTTTCATTGCTTATAAATCTTGTAGTCGTAAAAGTTGAATAGTTTGGTTTTCAAAAACGCTTGATTTCCTTCTACTAAGCATTATGGTCAGTAACGTGATAAAATTAAAGTCTCGTTTTTCCTGTAACAGTGAGACATACTATTATCCAAGTTGCGCTTTCTGTATTGATAGGGCAGCCTTAACCCATTAAGGTTATTTACACTGTGAATTTTAATCTCATGTTTGCCACTTTTCAGTGAAATACTTTTTGTAAATTGTTAGATAACAATGTAAACAAAATACTTTTTGATAATGGTAACATTTCGCGCGTTACTCACAACCCGAACCATACCTTTCCCGACACGTACTGGTCGAAGAGCAGGAAGGTAAACTTGTCACGCATTGATAAAAAAAACATAGTAGACACCAACTTTTGTTCTTCACCAACTTGTAGCGTAAACGTTGTTGTAAGTTTTAAAGATCTGATGCCAACGTGAAGTAATCCAACAAATTCAGTGATACGAGTTTGGGAAGTGGTAACGTTGCGTAGATGGGACTTGCGATCAAACGTGTCCCGGGTATTCGTTGTGCGCGGTGACTCATATTAATAATAAAACAATGCAATAATTATTATATCCATTAAGATACCCATCTTCTGTCTCGATAATTTCGCGGACAACAATATCTTATTCTTTAATTCTTACTTGCCATGAATCCTTTGTCATAGTGACATTATGGCATTTTCAATTTTCGCGTATTTTGTAGTTTAGACACGATCTACCAAATGACAATTTTCTTCCCAGACGAGAATCTTAAAACACTAAAAAAAATTAAAAAATCTTGGAGCGTTATCAAAGGTGAACCGCGCACTCAGCCGCTGCGTGCTCGGTTTCAATACGAAACTGTTGATGAGTGGAAGGAACGTGACGACAGTGACTCAGCAAGGCGAGGAACTTAGCAGGGGGCGTGCCTTCGTGAGAGGCACGATTGCCCTTAAAGGGCAGAGGTCTCTGTCCTTCGCAAGTCATGGTTCAACGGAACTCTGCGCGAACCTCATTTGTGGAGACATGACAAGCGGCGTTTTGAAAACTGACCATCGTCGTTCTCTTCTGAAATGAAGCAATCGAATAATTGATTCTGTTTTCCTCCTTGAATCGATCGAATGCTATCTGTCGTATTCTGTTTAAATGGCGACTTTTGTCTTTGCGTGTTTTGATCTCGTTGCGAACATTTATCTGCTGGAACTGGGCACAAACTACCAACCAATCAGAATAAACTTGATAGTCATAATCGTGAGCAGTGTCACCTCACGCATTGCAGCTGACCTCTAGCATACACGCCACAAAAAGTTAGATCGTCACTATTTTTTTATTGTGGTATTTGTAAATGGGAAATGTAGCTATTGAAGCTAATCTACATGAAGTGATAAGAGGTGGGAGGCTATTGTTAGTAGGTAGGTCGGTTAGCTGGGTGTACCAACAACTTGGTCCACGTGGTGGGGTTAGTAGGAGTAGTTAGTAATAGAGTTATTAAATCTAGAAGTAGTAGAAGGTGGATAGAAGAAGGAGAGTTCGCTCTGCAGTAGTCAGAGCTATATGGAATGGGACATGAATGTGAATAGCTACAAATGTTTTCTGGCGCCACCGCCGGGAATTGTACCCGGGATGACTTGTGATGAGTGAGAACACCTGAGCCACTGGAGGGGGATCGTCACTTAGTTGGGTTTGTTTATAACCCATGTATGCTATAGGAATGAAGTTTTAATTTTTAGTAACGCTCATTACTCGTGGTCCATTGTTATTAACCATACATTATACGAGTGCTCATGAAACTTTCGTTTGTGAGGCATCGGACCTCCAGGTTTAGCTTCTGAATTTTTTGCTATCCTAAGTTATCATTGAAATCAGATCGGTCTGACGTTCGTCTCGGGTCTGTTAAATTATTTTACTGGGACGGCAGTGATAATTGTTTTCTTCCTGCATTTTAAATGTTCAAAACTCACCTATTGAATTTTCACGGTTGTTCAATCTAATCTTTAATGATTTTTGCGATATTTTGCGAGTGGAAAGTATTAGACCTACTCAGGGGTTCAAGAGCACAATTTGATTGCGACCTATACTGCAGAATTTTTCCTCCTGGTAGACTTTCTTGGGAATGCGATTTGCTGTATGATCGTCCCAAGTTGAAGTCAATGTGGTGTGTCATCCAGTGTAGAACCATCCATTCAGAAATATTGATGTTCATTAAAACAACGTGGGAACATGCCTATCATGGGAGACGTGTTTGACTCAATTTCGTTCTTATGCAGATGGTGCTCAGTAGGTTTCGAGAGCCATCGACCCGATGCTTGTGCGTGACTCTGCAGCTGTGTCCTCTGAAGGAATATACGGGACCTGCTCTCTGCAGCCTCCGAGCTGTGCACTAAGGTGGAAGTACCGTGCTACCAAAGCTAGGGAGGGGAGAGATGGGCCTCTCATTGTACGAAGTGCGTAGACATTCGAGGTGCCGATGTGTGTTCCTGTTGACTGCTTCGTTTTATCTTCACCAAAAATAAAGAAGCTAGCTCTTGGCTGCCCTAATCTGCTCTTGAATATTCACAAATGCTCGGGGCTTAGGCGAAAGCTATTTGCAACTGATCTCTGCGACAGCAATTCTCATAAATCTCATGTTCTTGTGTAACTTACTATTAAATAAGTACATTGTACATATTTATGAGATGACACAGTTTCTTCATGGGATGTAGACGAATCAAAGAAAATTCAAACCACACTCTTCTAGCACGTCTCGTTACGGAGATTGTTCCACGTCTAATTCTCTTCATAATAATCGAAGTTTCTTGACGTACAGTGTGTACTTTGGTGAACTGCCACCTAGACAACGAACGTCATAGAAGTGTAACACAAATTCTATTTTATTCGTCTACCTTACACGAAAGAAACTAGCCGTTACATAGGTCGGAGATGTTGATCAATTTTTATAGTAACGTATTAGTGCGAATTCGAAGAAAAATTGTAGTCCAGTGAGATAGATCTTCGATGCAGATTCGTTTTAGATTTGAACCATTAAAAAGGGTCTTGAGCAACTCGCTGAAAATTGCTCGATACGTACGTGGGATGATTTCTCAGATGGAACCATTGTTCGAATCCAGATAATATTTTCTGTTTTGTTTCTCAATACATCCATGACAAAGGAGATTTACAATTTCTGTGATTGCAATCGCAGGAAAAGCGAACGCGAGTTCAATCCATCATTCAATTAGATTAAAATGAAACTTCGTGGGTGTCCTTCTCTCCCATTACTATCTCGTTCCGGTACCTTCAAAGAACATTCAATATTATTATCAACATGAAATAAACCACATCGTGGCTTTAGAACCTGTCTTTATCTTTACATAACGAATTATTCGTAATCTCTTCTGTTGTGTTACCTACATATTCGGAGTAACATAATTGGTATGCGTGAGGGTGTTGTATAATTTCTGGTCCTTTTTTTCTTTAAATATCATAGATGTTTGTAAAAAATTATTTCCTTCTTAATTTTGAAAAGTAAGATTAGTGTTGCTAGTGATTCAAAAATAATAAAGGAAACGTAAAAAACGACCTGTCTCTAATTTAACGCCTGTCCTACTGAATAACCTTTAAAATAAATGTTTCTCGTAACTTCACGAGTAACCTGATTTAATCGAGTGATAGCCATAGTCCAAATATAAGCGTTTTTTCTCTCATGTGGATGCATAGTTTTAATTTCTGTTCTGTAGATACAACTTAGTGGGTATATCAATACTAGAGTTGTTGATGGTTTTCTTATTTGATCTTTTCTTCGCGTTGGTCATCAAGCTCTCTCGCAGAGGTTCCTTCACATATTTCCTCCTCCTGTCTCCTTGCGGCTGTGGACGCCCTCACCTCAGCAGAGAACTTGGTGGTCGGTGGCTCAGATGCGAAACTCGTCCCAGAAGTAGTACGCGACTGGCTGGGACTTCGATGCGCCCGAAAGTAGCACACGTCGCAAACCATCGTATTGACGCCTCTATTTTGTTCCCCATTATAATTAATTGTTTTTATTTTCTAGTATGACCTTATCATTCTACTATAACGTAGTTCTGCAACTGCATAAGGTAGGGATATCTACATCTATTTGCAGCATCAGAGTGAAATATCGTCCATAGCATTTCTTAAGTAGAGGTATCTACAAGTTATTTAATCTGAAAAGAATTATTTAATCTACAAGTTTCTACTTGTTTTTTATCCTCGTGTTTGCTACTTATGTTTAAATATTTTTTTTCTTCTCTGACTAGTTCATCATTCTGTTCAGTCTTTGCTAATTCTAAATATTGTTCGGCGAAGTTTGCGCTTCATAATTAAATACTTCGGTATCTATTCACACCAAAGATGAAAGATAATCGTTAACAAAAATACAAAGGAAAACTGTTGTAATTCATTTCTGTCGCAAATGAGTTCTCGAGATATTACGTTTTTACTCTAGTCCCTGCATTTTGCGACGTTTTTGGGGTTGTACTCAGATCTCTTTGTGTTGGCCTTTGAGATTATTCGAGTGTGTCACAGCTTTTCACAACGATAAAGCTACAAGAAAACTATAAACACGGCGCATGAATAATACCCGAAGTAGTAGCATCCATGAGAATGGACAAACCATAATGTATTTGCGAAGCGTACGTTAGCTGAATTTAATATTATATGTTACGGTACGTAGAACACTGATTCACGTGTATTTTCATTACAATTCCGCATTTCTCGTTCTAACGGGAAGTGCATTTTTGACGCCGTGTAAACGCAACGCTTTGTAACACAAGTTGGGTCGTGTCGTTTCTCGGTAGCTGCTTCTTCCGCGATGTGAGATCCGATGCCACAAGCTGTTTGCCGTGTGAGTGCTGGCGTCCTTCAAGCGGAAGCAATGGGAGGACGCGTTTGTGTACATGCGCTGATATGCGCCTACGCCGTCCACGGTACTCGGGAGATGACGGTGACCGTACTCTGTCCATGTCCTCTAAAAGGCGAACAAGTCAATACTCATTACAGACTTGGAATTGAGATTTATTGCTCTAGCTGATTGAACTCTGTTTCTTTGGGGACTGTTTATTGGGAGAAAAAAATAGTGTGTAGTTTGTTATAACTTGCAGGACTTGACGACGACATCGAACGAAAGTTGAAACGTTACCGTGAAAGGTCGTAAGCCTCGAATTGTTTATTTAAGGTAGTGCTAGCGGAGCTAGAAGTAAATCACTAAAATATCTTAAATCGGCGTAAATAAACAGTGTAAAATGTGCATATTGTAATTTCAACTACCTCACTGGGCATTTAAAAGAAATAATTGCAATTATAATTGATGGTGAAACACAATGTGTCTTATGGAGAAAACAGCTTTTTTTAAAGGTCAATTTCTAAATCACGAATGTTATGGAAGTATACTTCGATTTGTAGTAAATTCTCCGTAGTCTTTTTACATCACCGGACATCTGAGAAAGATATTTCACTTCTTCCGATGTGAGATGAGGCATAAAACACGAAACCGCCGCGCTCGGTCGCCATGTTCTTACGTGCTCTTGTGCGTTTCAAGCGAGGCAGGTGAGTTCTTGAATATTATTTGTTCTATATTATTAAGCGACAGATAGAAATTAAATCGTGTTTTTTCATCATTATTATTCATATTGTTGTGTTTTATAACAATTAGAATGAAAGTAAAAGAAACAATTATACATCTCAGTGATTTGATGAACTTGGAGTGCTGGCTGGCCCCACCTTGAACTTGTGTTCTGTTGTTAGCTCTTGAAATTGATCGTAATTGACTAGTACCGCTTGACACAATTTCATCAATCTTCAGGTTTGACTCTAAGAACTTCACCGGTTACGAGTATGAAGATCGAGAAAGATTATTTTTGACAAGTGAAGATGTAAACCGAACGTTTGCGTGGGTGAACTACGATCCTTGAATCCTTTACAGACTTTACGTCTTTTCTTGTAACATGCTGGAAATGTAACTGTACACTTCGACTCGTGGTGTGAGCCCTTCGTTGTTTGTAGTAGAAGCGATGTTTTCCCATAACTCGCAGTCACCTTTTGCTTGTCAAGGTTTCAAAGTGTTGGCTAAGAAAAGAACGGATATTGATCATGTGGGTGGGTGGCACATGTGTAGCTAATACTCCCTTCGCCTCTCTTCAAATCCATACCTCCCGTTATCGCGTTGGTTACAAAATTTGAAGACCTAATATTGAAGATAATTTTCTGAATTGTAGAAATTCAAAGGAATTTTGTTATTATCATATATGTTTGTTTCGCCGAGAGGTGACGGAAGTATTTATTTCAGCATTTGTATAAGTTTCATTTTCGAAGAAAAGAATTTTTTCCTTGTCGTACATACGCATTCTGTAAATTTTGTAAATTGCTGTAAAATTTTCTTAATACGTCCGCAAAACTCATTTCTTACAGCGAGAGTGTATTATACCGATTGTACTCATTTTTTATAAGATACGCTGTTTGCTCTTTATTTTACAGTTCTCAGCGATAATTTTAATTTGTGAGATTTAGTACCCTCACATTGTGATAACTTTTCAGACTGTCAAATGTACCCATGATTTCCGCCCAAGCTTCTGAGTGCGTTTATTGTTCTCTCTGAAAGATATTTTTTCCAGACACCCAATTTTCCATTTGCACTGCTGGGAGATAGAAACGTATCACATGACATTCGCATTGGCGTCATTTGATTCAAAATGTGTTGTCTAATGTGCTTTGTGAACTATTCACATCGGACTAAGATACAAGCTATTCGACACCAATGGAACGTAGTGAAAACTTTCAATTATTTTCATGTATCCGTCTAATGAAATTTTAACACGAATATCTTCAGTAAAAGAGTACATTATAGGATAGCTTTTGAGAAATGATTTAGCAAAAACCGCAGACAGGACTTCCGATTTGACGTGTTAATACTCGCTGAATTATCCTATCGATTAATTCAATTGTCCGAAATTAGCCGGGGGAAAGCAGAACAAGAAAGGAGTTTCTAAGACTATAAAAACTTCCTCGGCAGTATTTTGTTTTTTAATTGTTGTCATGCATTCATTTTTAGCTATGCTGTGAATGTGTGCTTTTTTACGTGAGACAATCTTTCCTTCCATGACATCTCATTTACTCGAGAGTCCTCTCGTTCAAAGCTTAACCGAACACACAATCATACCAACACCACTTTTTTTTAATAAGAAAAATTTAACAATCGAAACAGTGTTGATCGTGAAATATACAAACCTGGTACTCTCGAAGAGGTTTTATGACTTAATTGTTGGCGAGTCCTAAAGCTCCATCAGTAATTATTATTATTATTATATTTGTTGTTGTTGACCGACAGTGGTGGTGTACTGGTAGCGTCTTCGCTACTCTTGTGATCGTTGAGCAGTGGAGCATGTGTTCAAACCTGGCTCGGCCGAACTAGGTGAGGTTTTCAGCTGGGGTTTCCCTCTTCTATTCCAGTCAAATGTACCGTAAGTTCCCCGGCAGTTAATTTAACATTTTTCTTTCTCAATTCCCTCTTCCAAGTTCAACGGTTATGTGGAAGAGAAGGTCTCATGACCTGAACAACACCAAAAGACATTAAATAAATTTAAAAAATATATATTATGTACTCTCAAAGTATCGAAGAGTTAATTCCAGCACTAACTCAAAACCAAGGATATCCAATGATTTTTACTATCTTTAAGCGCGTATTATTTTCCCTTTTGTATATAATTGATTGAAGAGTTGTTTTTTTGTGATCGTGCGTAATTAAAATTATAAAAAAAGTTAATTTGTTTTCTTTTACTATTTTCTTACAAACACGGCTTTTATTATGGGTAGTTCTGCGTCGTCTGGGCACGACTTTTTGCTCTGTCGATACATGTGTGTTCCCGTTGTTCTCCCCGGGGTACGTGTTTCAGCTACAGTATTGATCGTGACTATTCTCTTCTTATATCCCTGGAAAACAATACAATGATAGTTGTACTGCAGCTGAGGAACCGGTATCTCTTACAGAGAGTAATGAAGTTTATCTATGAATCCTTTGCACTTGTTCCGTAACACAATGGTTGAAGGATCTCACTCGTCATGGAGCATTTAACATAAGGGTTAGTTATCACAGGAACATAAGATGTCCAAGAGTGTAATGTAGCTGGTTTGCGTTGAGTTTGTAGCGCATCTCTAGATTGCAACTTTACTCAGAGACACTATTTTACTGTTTAAATTTTCATTCAGTTGGTGAAATTATTTAGCTCGTCATTCATTAATAGGCGGAAATCGAAGTTGACAAAGTAAAACTTGTGTTGATGCTGTAGTTCTCTATACGTCGGAGTTTTAAACGCAGTCAAAATATTTTAATTGCTTTGAAGTATTTGTCGCTATTTTAAACGATTACAAAATATAGTGAAAAAGATAATGTACAGAGATGAAATTGATTCAAATTTTTATACTTTTAAACTATTATAAAATAAAGCAAATCATTCACCAATGTATTTAAAAATCTTGCAAAATCCTTACTTTCATTGTTGAGAAGTTGAAAACAAATTGTTTTCAGTGCCATCCATAACGTTAGAAATCCCACTCCTTTTGGTTTTATAGGCTGTTGATAGTTTTGGGGCTGTCTTACAGGACAGATGTATGCTGAAACTATAAAACTTTGACGAAAATGTATACCTCGTGGAATCCATCTCATCTCCGGAAATATACGGTAATTGTATTTATTATTCGAAATGTGAGACAATATTCAGATTTTAAAAATAGACAATCTGTTTGGAAGTGGCTCGTAGTTTGAGAGAAAGCAGAGAAGGATTATGAAGGTTATCACCTACTTCTCTTTTTTCTTTCCGCGAGAGTACACTATGTATTCATTGCACGTACGTTGAAGTGATAGTGTCGCGATGGGGCGGCACTCGTGCCTGAGCCATCGTCACTATCTCATTGACTTTCCTCGCGCGTGTTGTTGAGCGGACGCGGAGTAGAGGGTCGTGTCCTCCGTCGCCGCCGCCGCCGCCGGAGGGCAATGAAGCCTCCAGAGCTGCTGCTGCTGCTGCTGCTGCTGGAGGGGGGACACGCTGCTCCTGCTTGGAAGGAAAGGCGCCGTCGTTTCAGCCGCCTTCGCGAGACGCACTTACTCCTCCGCGGTGAGCGGGTGCTGCTGCTGCTGCTGCTGCTGCTGCTGCTGCTGCTGCTGCTGCTGCTTCTACCTTTCAATGGGAGTCGGCAACACGCGTACGCGTGCGTGTCTGCCTTTGTGACGTGTCGTCGTCGTAGTCGCTTCGAAAGAACGACGCAGAGCGTGACGCGTATGTCGTACGTCGCGCGTGTACCGTGTCGCTTTCAGTGTCAGTATTTACTCTGTGCTGCG
Source organism: Laupala kohalensis (assembly GCA_002313205.1). Classification (NCBI taxonomy): domain Eukaryota; kingdom Metazoa; phylum Arthropoda; class Insecta; order Orthoptera; family Trigonidiidae; genus Laupala; species Laupala kohalensis. The sequence goes on from NNCF01126324.1 coordinate 514,430, forward strand.
AGACGTGCGTTTATTGCGGTAAAGTTCATTTCCTGGGTGAGGGAGATTCGTATCATTATTACTCGGAGTAATAGTATTAGTTTTTGTGAATATTGAATACGGTGTGTTCTTTCCGTCAAGAGGGCGTAAGTGAACACGTCCAGCGTTTGTTGAAAGCCGCACGCGCCTCCAGTGGCAGGCAGGGCGTGGCGTTTGCCAGTGTGAAGGACCTAAGCCCAGGACCCTGAGCGAGGAAAGCGCGTGGTCCTCGCTCCTTTGGAAGACTCTCCTCCTGAAGAGCATCGTCGTCTTTAAGAGATTAATCTTCACTAACGAATGAAAGACCTCATGAAAGGTCGAACCTCATCCCAGTCTGATTCATCGCATTGTGTCAGCGAATGAAAGAAGAAGATTCTTTTCTATACGCACGTGTCTTCTCCGCCGTCGTCACCTTCTCTTCGTAAGGTTCCGTGACGACTCCTTCGCGCTTTCGCGATTCTCCCCGTGAGAATCCCGGGTTCGTTGCCGGAGCGCGGCGACTTCCGAAGGAAGAGGCGTCGTGTTCGGAGGTGGGGGGGATGAGCGCGCGGCTGTGACGAACGCGCGTTGTGCAAGAGGCGTGTTTTGCGTCGCAGAAGCGTCAACACGAGTGAGTGATCGAGATTCCCTCGCAGTCGTCGAGACGAAGTGACCGACGACGCTCCCTCGCTCGATTTTGCCTCGTGGCTCTCGAGTTCGACGAGAGCGTTCGCGAGGAACGGGTCGGTGCTCGGAGACATGTATCACCATCATCATCACCATCACCACCTCAGGGAACCTCTGCTGCAAACCACGTCTAAGTTCCGCACGCATGCGCCCCCAGGGAGCAGCCGTGCAGCGGCTTCCGCTGCCCTCGCCGGAGACGGCTGGCGCACTTTGCCTGTGGCTCCACCTCGGTAAATGCTTACAAACACCTTTTATATACAATACTAAACATGTGGAGGAAATTTCCGTGTATTTGCGACATATATCCGTTTGTTTCAAATTAAATCGATTAACAAGAATAAATGTTGTCTAACGTTTCTAAATGGTTCTACGAAGAGGCCGCGAACCTCCTATATGTGTACGTAGCGTACATCGGACGCACTATTGAGGTTTGTCTAATTCGTCATTCTCGTGTAGGAACTGACAGACATCGGTTTCAATGAATGAAACATGATTCAATATCGGAATCTGTTCTTGACATTGTGTCGTTCTTCCTCAAGAATATGATGAGGACTTTGGATGTGTTTGGTAATTTTCATCGAGCATGATAGCTTATTTGAAAGATTGAAATAGTTCTACGTGTACGTAGAATTCATGTATTTAAATTCATGTTTCGCCAACCGAAACCCTAGTTTTTGTTAAGTTTCCAATTATACATAATTGTGCTGAATTATTGTTGGAGCTAAAATAAATTAGTTTCGTTCAGGATTATTCCTCTTTCTCTTCTGTTTTCTGTAATTTTATGTCTTACATGTTTCCGTGAGTGCCTGTATATTTTTGCTTGTAAAGAACCTCTTTATTTGCCTTAGTTCTGCTTTATATATAGTGAACTCCTTTTCCGTCATTTGAAGACAGTGCGAGCGCTGCTAGTTAGTCAAATCACTGAGGAGTCTAACAGCTCTCTTCATTTTTATTCTAGTAGTTTTTTATTGTTATTACGAAGGGAAAAAACGTGAATTAACTTGTATTTATCAGTTAATAGTATTATATTACATGCTTGTTTGAATTTCAACCGAATTGCGATGTGGTTAAAAATATAGCAGTCGGGCGCAACTATTTCGTGGTTCCATGTGTCATACTTAAGAAATGTCCGGTGACGTGTGTATAGAAGTGGTGTTAAATATTAAAGACAAAATCCTAAAAAGTAAACTAAAATTCTGACATATTCGTGATTTAAAAATCAGTATTTTTTTAAATAAGTATTTTCTTGATAAGAAGGGAAGCATTTCACTATGAATCGTGAAATGAATTATTTTATTTAAGTGACCGGTGAGGAACGTTTTATAAAGTGAAATCAAAATATTTACTTTTACTCATGTTAATTATTGTCGATTTGAGACATTTTAGTGATTAGATTCTACTTACGCTGCTACCATAAGAGACGTTCCATAGACGCCCGGGTATCTCAACACTCGGCTGGGACTGACACTGAATGACGTCAGTTGGTGACGTCATGATACCATCCTTACACGTCCGTCCATCCGCCCTCGCCGGAAGCGTTACCTCATCCTGCCTTCTTCGTCTTTAACTTGTGATGTGGTCGTTCTATATTTTAAATGTTTTCTTCTTCTCTTTTTTAGCACTTTTAACACTTTCGAGAACTGGAGTGACTTTTATGTAACCTAAATTCAGGTATATGTAATTATATCATGGTTGTCATTAAGACGATAATGATCGAGGAGAAATAGACTGATATATAAAAATAATACTGATTTACTGTTAGAATTACGTAAATCAATGTTATAGCAATTGCCTTAATGTTGTTTTGTTTCTGACTGTGAGATGTTGTTAAGGAATGTGTGCGAAGGTTGATCCCTTTTGATTAAATTATTTCTTTCGTGTATAAAACCAATCACAATTGTAATTTTAAAAAATATTTTCTCGCATTCTGATTTTGGATTTTATTAGGTATGTGATCAATGTTTGCGAACTGTAATTTCTACTATTTACTTTCCAGTTCGAGAAAGTAATCGTGCGGATAAAATTCATTTGAAAACGGATGTTAGCGAGTGACGGCGTTTCAACTCGATTCACTACATTTCACCCAGACTTTCGTTTGTTTTTAGTACAAAGGATTTCATTCCCACGCTGACGTAAACACTAAAAAAAACAAAAAAAAAACTCAAACCTAAATTTCTTTATTTCTCTCCTATTAAGAGTGGAATATGCATTTGAAAGATCTACCAATCGTTGGAGGAAAGGTTCTGCATACTAATGTTCCAAAAATGTTAAAATTTCGAAATAAAAATGAATATTCTTCCTGGAGTATTAATATCAATTTTTCATTCAATTAGATTTGTCGAAAAAATCATGAGATACAAGAATTACTCACGTAATAGAATAGTGAGCCAAAATATTGAGTTATTATTTCATGGACTTCTATTATAAAATTAACTAATAAAACCATCCGATCAACAATATTCTATCATTCAACCCAGTCCAATTGTTGGCCCTTGCACTGGTTCCAACTATTCCTGACTCTCATCTAGTTCTTTTCTCGTAGCTAGCATCTCATCTTTCGTTTTATTCCGACGTCGTGCGGCATTTCTCATCTCCTTCAAGTTTTCTAATTGTTTCTAGTTGATCCGTCCACATATCGTAGAGTTGAATTGTCTCATTGTCAGTGTGTATTCCTTGTTCAGTTTCTTCGAATAGCTAGAACTTAAAATATGTATCTTTTATTTTAACATTTGTGTTAGATTTAACTTCTCCGATTTATTTTTTGTCTTCCGAAAGTGCTTAAACTTACTTTGATTTCTACTCCCAAAACATGTGTTAATTGTTGATGTTTATTCGATACAGTTTTGATAGTAAAATTTTTCACCGAATGAATGTTGCATACTCCATTTACAGGAGCGGATATTAGATTTTGCGTTTTCCTGTATAGTACGTGTCCAACGATACACGTTGCATGTAGCATAATTTAAGTATCTCATTACTTGACATGATCACGGAGTTTATTTTTTGCCTTCGAGAGAAGTCAGTTTTGATGAATGTCAACTCTGTATACTAGTTTTACGGCTAGCTTATCCCTGCGCACGTTCAATGCGAGCGCTTCATTTGCGCGTGCGAACCGCTTCCTAGACAAACTACAGATATTTCCGCGACTTTTTTTTGCCCACTTATCAATAAATGAAGGATAAAAGTTTAAGTTTAATTTCGTACTTATAACTTTGATATGAACCACTTTCTATGCATGTGCGAACTAAGATATGTTATTTTCATTCTGATAGTCAATGTTTTTAGAAAAGTACCCTCACTAGTCCTCTCCCCCGAAGACTCGATGAAATGCGCGCGGATAAGGTGTCGTCCCTGTAGTTCAAGCTGCTTTTAATAATCGTTTCTATTCCCATTTGTACTATGTACCGATGTAACTTTTGATGGCTTTATTACTCGTCATTTTAATCTACGAAGTGTTCTTGATGGAGTAGAGGATCTTCCTTCATTACAAATGGTTTCTTCTCACGAAGAAACTGGGAGTTAACACGAGGCGTAGCTGCCCCCTGGCATCCCAAGATCTGGTGGCTATGGACCAGTTTCTTTACGGGAGACAGCGAGGCCTCGGAGATATGTGGCGGGCATGATGTGTGAGAATGAGATTCATGTTATCTCGTCGGCTTCTTGTTCTCTAGCGGAAACAAATTCATTGGCATTACCCTAAATTTATTTTTGTATCGAGGCTTGTTGACGAAGATGACTCGTAAATTATGAACTTTGGTTTTACCACCCGCATCTGAAGTGAATGTTTGTAGATCAAGATATGTAAACTTACCTTGGAGTGGTGGGGAGCTCAAATTGTAAACCCATCGATCGGAAATTTATTTTCATGGGAAAAGTTTCGACTTTCTTGGAATAAAACCTCCAATAATGTACAAAAACCACAAAAAAGTTATAATTTGTTAAATAATTTGCGTTGTAATATTTGAACAATTTAAATTATTTTATGATATAATTGAAATCATTGTGTTTTGTACAGAAATTTGTTAATTTATAGTTAATATATAATGGTACGAACACCTTTAAAATTGAAGCATATTTTTCGTCGCTCGCAAGAACTTGGGGCCGTAGGGCAGTGCCCGATAGACCTTTGCTTAAAAACGGTTCCTAGAACCATTTAATATAATATTTCAGCACATCTCTTTAAGATAAGTCATTAAAGCTCAAGTTCGCTTCCTCAGTTTATTATATTTTGGCTTCCGTACTCCTCCTGAATCACATAACTTTCGTCCGCCGAGTGGCAGCGACGTGACGGCTTACCATGTGATGCTGGATGACCCGGATAAGGAAGGCTTCTGTGACTCTTTGGAGGCGGACGTGCGACTCAAGGAACAGTCGACATTCACTCCGCGTCAAATACCCGCGCTTTTCTGGAGCGCAGAAGAGCGTGCACATCACAGCCACACAGCAGCCAGCTCACGGCCACTTTCCTCTCGAGGCGACGGGACGGGAGTCTCTTATTCTTTTAGCGATGTCACAGGCTCAGGAGGCTCTGGTTGGGAGATTTGTGGAATTATAAAAAAAAATGTACTTTTTTCTTCAGATTTTCGCATTTCATGGTCTTTTCCAAGTGGGAGGAAAACTTCCATTGAAGTGAATTCAATAAACTTGTCTTTTTTTCTTTTATAAGCCACTACATGCCATCGGTAGAATATACGTTTGTTTTATTACATTCTTGAATTATCCTTGTACCATTCTGCCAAATACGTGAATTGTATTTTTAACACAGGTTTCCTTAGTACCATATCGTTGTAGGTATCTTCTTCTGAAGATAAAAACATAAAAACTTATCATTCTTTTCTAATAATAAATTTCTCTTCGAGAATAATAATAATAATAATAATAATTTATCCTTTTATTAAGTACACTTTTTCATTTTTCTTGTTATTTGTTTGAGAGCAATCAAATGGCGCTGAATGAAAATCGAACGAAAGAAAAATACGTGACTGACGTCAATCTCATTCAATGAAACAATTTTATTTTCTACTAATTTCGTGGGATTAGGTCATAAATTGAAATATTAAAATTATCTTCGATTTTGTCAACGTCATCAAGCACTCATCATTCTTGACAAATCCCCGCTACATCCTCGACGTATGCGAAGAGAATTTTATTGTATTTTTAATTTGTGACCTTATCCTAAGAAATTACTGCTAAATTAACAAGAGGTCAAGAAATATATTTTCAACATGTCTTTTAGTACAATTATATAGTTCGTGGAATAATATTGAAAAATTGCCCAATAATTGTACTTGTATTGGTCAAGACTGCTTTTCATGAAGACACGAGCTTAGTATTTCGAATGCAAAGCAACTCGTATCAAGGGTATTATTATGCAAATCCATGCAAACGGAATGAAACAGATTCTGCATTTGGCGTGGAAGGAGATTTCGCCGAATCGCGACGAAATGTCAAAGAGTAGCTTTTCTTCTTCTGTGCAAGAGGCGAGAGGCAACGGAGGCTGGTGGCCCCCTTTCGCTAAGCGCACGAATGATAGCATCTCATCGTTCACACGCGTCTCTGGTGCATCTCGGAAAAAGCTGCGTGATTCTACTCAGGAAATTGGCCCTCTGGCGACGAATTCCGGACGGATTTGTCACTGTTTTTATTTCCTCGTTGTTTGGGATGGATCTGGGCTCCCGCCGACTTCGTACGAGAATATTTGTGTGTCCTCTTTTATGCTCTTTGCGTCATTTTGAAGATCTGCCTTCGCATAGATATGTATCTTTGTGGAGGTTGAAATCATGATGGGTTGTTTTCAAACAATTCACAATATTTGCGGGAACATTTTACAAGTTAATGAGATTGATGGTTTGCTCACATGTTTGCTTTCACGGAGTAAATTAGTTTATTGCCCTCCTCGTGGTCGTACGCAGTTTGTAATTGATTTGTTGGACAATATAATTTAAATTTCATATCTGTTTTTTAGGGGAAAAATTATTCTTTGTGTTGAATTGCGTTAGGAAATTTTTTCTTTATTTTATTAACGATTTAAATGTCGCGTTTCGTCTTCAAGACACGTTGTTATGAAAATAGTTTTGTTGTGAACATATATTTATTTCGATCCTGAAAATGCTTGTAGTGTTGATCAATCTAAATGACTAATCTTTATCCGACGTCCTTATTTTCATAGAAAACTCGCGTGTATCTACGTGATGGAATTCCTAGAACTATGAAGGGAAAATAGCTTCGTCTTTTGAGTAGATAAATGAATTACTAACTACTATTGACATTACTTTTGATTACTCAGTACACTTGCATTTAGATAGAAAATAATGACGAATCATCATTAAATAAAACTCAACAAGTACGACTTTCGTTTTTATTTCTCTAGAGTTGCTTTCTAACGAACACTGCCGCTAACGGTGCAAGATATCAATAACTTTTCGTAACGGTTCCTTGTGAATTGGTTTCTGATTTTGTTAGAGGGAAGTAGTACGTTTTCGTTTATGGCTTATAAATTTCAGTTAGCAATGACTTACTTTATATGCAGTGAGTTGTAGCGGTTTAGTGTTTCCCGTTCTATTTAAGTCCTCTTCATGTCGTAAAAATGGACCAATATTGCCGACCAGACATTTCTTTGATTTCTTCTTCTGTGTGTATGCTAAACGTATCTAAAAGTTCTCTGAAATGATATAGAAACGATTGTAAATTCCCTCAGGTTTCTCTACAGGTCCTCATTTGTATCACACTCAAACAGATGAGCTATACCCTTATATCTGGGCATGTTTTGTAAGGTCTACGTTTACACTGATGTAGGAGTGTCTCTGTTCAGTGATATTAGGCTTCCGGCTCTTACATTTGATGAATATAAGTTTTCGCTTCTATAACGATGATTTTCTTTATCTTTTTGAAACTGAGAATCCATTAAACGCTTAGCGTATTTTCATCGCGTGTTTATACAACTCTTGTCGGACCCCCATGCATTACAATGGGGTCGAAACCACAACCATTCACTTGAAAGACTTCAACTTCAGCATAGGAACCCTTTCAGGTTTGCCCTCAAGCATAAGCATGGAATGGAGTGTTGTTTCTCTCATTAATAGTGGCAACGGTGTGTCCAGATGATGTATAGTGACGTTCATTCGGTTCGTAGGGGTTCATGCTGTGCGGAGTTGCTGGGAGGCCTTAGCGGTACCATGCCATGCTTTTGTTTCGCTTATAAAGTAACATTCTTAATAGTTGCTTCTCCGCTGTGATGGATTACTTCTGGCAATAATGAAGCTTTTACTGTTTGGACCACACCATCAGTTGTGTACGTCTTTGATAGTTTTGTATTTCATTTTTCTTAGAAGCACCTTCCATTATTTCTTTGAGCGAATCAAAGTCCATAAAACTGTTTTTTTTTTCCTTTTGAGACAACCGGAGGCAAACGTTGAAGCTGAATTTGTAAAAAATGTTTGTTTTTATATCTGTGCTTGTGAATATGTCTTTCCTCTTCATGCGTTAAAATTGAAATTATTTGTTTTGCGGTGAGTCAAAGTCAGTCGATACGAATCTATCGACTTAAGCCCAAATAAGGAGATTTAATGAAAACCTTTTCGTATTATGCTTGTTTTTATGTTCATTAATTTTATATATTGCGTGACATATTCTTACTTCTTAATGTAGTGCTTCTACTATAATTAACGTGCATTATGTAACCAAATTAAATAAATAATTCAAGTCTTACGACCTTTAATAGACGAACAGTGTTTATTTGATATTGTGATTTAAAAGCTTACTAGGAGTTGAAGTCGTCAGGTGGAACACATGATCCTAAGTTATACCAAGAAACATAACAGAACAATAATTGTACATGATATTAAACGTAAAAAATGTTTACAAAAAAACAAAGGTCGTATTTCTTGAATAATTTTTTGAATTTTATGTATTGCTTATTATTATTATTATTATTAGTGTTATTATACAATAATTTACGCGAGACTTACATTACTGATACATGTCTCTCGTAAATTATTGAATAATGGAAAAGCCTGTAATGAAAGATACATGACGGCTTTCAGTGGTAGAAATAAGATTTTTTTTTTGCGCGCCAGTTGACAGTAAATGCGAAAGATCAACTAATTGCTTATGGAAATGGCTAAAGGCATAAATGGGTGGCAGAATTTAAATCGTATTTCCCTGTTCCGTGCTTGCCAGAGGCCGCATAAGTCTGTCCTTCATTAACCACCGCAGAGGGAGTTGGGTGGTCTCACTCCGTTATATCTGTCGTAGTTGTCACAACCGCTTACTTCAAACGCAACTCACTCCGTTCACTTGAAAAATGACGAAGATAACTAATAGAAGTTTATTACATACATACGTCATTTATTGGCATCAATTAATGATGAGTTTCATTCCTAAGAAAATAGTTTACAGCGTGTTGACCTTACGCATTTTGTCTTTTCCTTAACGCTTTGCTCACATGAAATAAGAATATTTTAGTAACAGTGTTATGCAGATATTTTGGTAACAATGTTTTCCTTCGCCATTAATAATCTTCATCAAAGTTCTCCGAAGATTTTTTAAATTCAATCGGTAAACTATTTGATAATTCGAAATGATTATAATACATTTTTAAGTATACGATAATTTTGAACGATATTTCTTCCATTTTTTTTTACCTTGCCCAAAGTCTTGTCGCGCTTGACTGTTTAAACCGGAATTTTCACTTCTATCGCCTTTTCGTTTTATTGTATACATTTCATTCTTTATTAATACTGATACAGCTCGTTTGCTCAAAATACATCGTTTTCTTCTTCGACCTTTTTAAGAATCACGCATTTCGAATCCCTTCCTTAGATACCCAATACTTTTCTCCTTGTAAATTTATTGACCACATAAAATGTACATCGCACGAGAAACTTTTTCCTCTTGCATCCATCACTACGTCAGGTATTATGTAAGGCAATTTCGCGTTGACTACATTAGTGTTTCACATATTCATTGTAATAATTTTATTTCGCTAAATATTTGAATTTTTTATGATAATTGAAGCACCATTGATTTGTACCATTACTTCACCTGTTCTAATGATCGAAATAATTTGTTCTGCGTTTCCACACGTTGAGTTCAACCGCTAGAATCCATTGATGACCCAATGAGTTTAGTCCAATCGCTTTTAGTTTTCTTTTCTTTTGTTTTTTGTTGCCATAATTACCGTTGCAGTGTTGTTGAATGTCTCGTGCTGGTAGTGCGAGTGAAGGGGCGGGGTGGTGGGGGAGGCGCGAAGACACGGCGACGGAAGAAGCAAGTTGTTTCCGAGAAGCCATATTTCGAGTGGCATCGTTGCGCTTGAGCGACTGTCGTTGCGCTGTTGGCTGCTCCCGGTGGCAGCCGACGCCTGCCTGCCTGCCCGCCCTCTCTCCATCGCGTGGCTCGTACCCTGCCTGCTCTTGCGCTGGACCGAAACGACGCCTTCCTGCTTCCGTGTGCGACCAAAACATTTTTCTGTTCGTTTCTCCCCCATCATGTTCGTCTTTAATAAAATATATTTTTGTATTCAACATCAAGTGCTCTAGGGTTGTATATATAGGCATGGAATACTTTTTCAATATAATCTTATTCTTTCAGTCCTATAATTGTAATTTTTAGAGCCTTTTTTTGTCTCTTTCTTTAATCTTCTTATTTTTTCGTAACTTTTTGATCGCGTACTTCCTTCATCGGTGAGTTATAAATCCAAAGCAATGTTGCTGAAGTTTTTAAATATATATTTTTTAAAACGTACCTCCTGTCGGCTCAATGCTATCTTTTTTATTTTTTAGTACATATTACTTCGTGGAATTGTATCACTCGGTCGTTATCGTTACCTTAATTTTCCAAGAGCTCTGGCCGTTTGTTAAGATAGGGAAGTAACATTAAAATTACATCCATTCCAATACAGGACTCGATTTAGCTAAACCTTTTCTTCCTTTGTACAAATTACATTTCGTTGTGCACTAGTGGGCGTGAGTGCTTAAGGTATCCTGTTAAAGTGAGTTACAATAAACTAATGCTGTTGAATGGGAGCTAATTATCGCTCTGCATTGTAGGCGCAGAGCGGAATATGCAGATGCTCACAGCGTCGTGGCAGTTTCCTTCGTTCCATTGCTCGTTGATTGTGGAAATGCAAGCCTTGACCGCCAGCTCCATTAAATGTTTTATATCTGAACTCGATCTGTCATTTAAGTGCTCGTCGTGACCTTTTCTGATGATGTATCTGTTGATCTCCATTATCAAGCGATTCGGTCGAGAGGCGGTTCATTATTACGAGGAATAACAGGATTTTATTGTAAGTAATTCTTTTAAAAAATTCGTATCTGAACAGAAAGTTATTCAAGAATGTATTAAAAAGTTTTCTTACGTCGTGGCATATCTCTCCCAGTGATAAAACGCGAGATATTTCTAGTTTGGAGATGTAGATAATTTTTTTTCCCCGTAGTGTTCTCTTGTTAGTATCTTCTTTGTTTGTTTGCTATTTTGTTCTCTCGTTAATGGATAGGGGTCATTTTTATTTTTGTGCGTTGTTAGCTACATTTGTTAACTTGTTCCAATTTCTCTCCGGTGAAATACCGGTTCCAGAGCCGGAGATCCGGAGGTCCTCCCTGAGTTCCGTTGCTTCTCAGAACGCTAATTTATCATAGGAACTTGGAGTGCGGTGAAGTGCACTTTACTTGGAGTATACTCGTAGTCACCGGGGCGGTACAGCTCTGCAGTGCAACATCACCGCCAAATTAGCTATCATAACATTAAAAGTTATTTGGTGTTCGGATTGTGAGAAATTTTTTTTTACTTTATCATTACACAGAAATGTATTTGAGAAGGGGCCCACACTTCTCGGGAAAAAAATTATTGATGTAAGTTCGATCTTTCTTTGTTTAATCATACTTCTTTTAAATTTTTTCTACTGTTTAATTCGTGCGATTAATGGTCTAATATAAATTAACAATATTATTACTTACAAAAATAATTGGGAGAGGCCCGAGACCTCGATCTCATCTGAGTACGTGCCTAATTTCTACTTGTGAAGGTATTCTTCGCATTCTCCTTTGTTTGATTGTGCAATAAGAGCTTTTTCCCCAGTAAGCCTCCTTATCATATGGGAAAATTACAAACATATAAGAGTCTTTATGAGTATCGAAACTCATGCGAAGATCTGCTGTTCCACTATATCACCATGGGAATTTTTTTACAAACATATCTGAAATGAGATAAAACGGGATTATCTGATTTCTGCATATTATTTCTACGAATGAGTTTTAAGCTAAAGGACCATCTTGTTATTGCACCACAAGAGTAGCCTCAATTTTTAAAAAAGTCAGAAAAGATCCCATCCTGACCCGGGTTTTGCTCCGGTTTTCCTTCGGGTAGAGGCGGATTTCTTATACAGGTTCTCTAGGCTTTGTCTAGGAGCGTGTTTATTGTAACAATAAATCGTGAATTTAGTGTTTTTGCAATTCTTATGATTTTTAAACACTATATGCAGAATAATCTATAGTTCGATAATAATTTTTTACAAGTAAATTTTTGCGTTAAATTACAAACATATTGACATTCTATTAGTATTATAACTCACAGCTAACTTTCCATCTTATCTAGGAACTTTTGCTGAAATTTTTGAATCCGCCTCTGCCTTAGGACCCTTGATCAGAATTGATGGGATGGTCCCTTGCTTGCTTCCAGAGAGTAAATTAGTTTATTGTCCTCCACGTGGTCATACGCAGTTTGTACTGTTTTTTTTTTACAATAATTTTTTTTAAATTTGATCATCCAATCTGAAAAGGCTGAAATTAGACAGTTATAAATCAGAGATAATATACGAAGTATTGATAATTATTTACAGTTATAATATATGCATGTATTAAAAATAAAATTACGTAATCTAGAATTGAATGTGTATTTTGAATGGTTTGTTGTGTGCCATCTACGACTGTATTAGTTGCGAATAAAGCTCCTAGTGAGCTAATTCCCTGCGTGGTTCACCCCAAAAGAGAGGGAGCGAAGACATTGAGTTGTCTCGCGAGTGAAACAATAGCAACGGCAGCAGCGGCGCTGTCTGGTGTCGGGTCGTTCCTCAAAGCGAGCGCGTGTTCGGTGCAGCATTGTTCTCTCGCTGTGGACAGGACAACTGCGCACACCCAGACGACGAGATGTGCAACGGGACGGACGGAATGTCGCTTCTCTCGCTTTAGTTTATTTCTCTTTCGTGTCCCACCGTTCCACTTTTGTGTGCGGCGTCTTCCTGCTCTCTTTCTGCGGGTTTTAATTGTTTTATTTCCTCGGAACACCATTTTTATATTTATGCTGTAGTCTTGAAGTTCATTTATATATAAATTTATTGTCAAAAAACAGTACAAACTGCGTATGACCTCGTGGAGGACAGCAAACTAATTTAGTACTCTCCGGAAGTAAACAAGGGACCATCCCATCAATTCCGATCAAGGGCCCTAAGGCAGAGGCGAATTCAAAAATTTTTAAGCAAAAATTCCTAGATAAGATAAAAAAAATTCGTCTTTAATTTCGTCTATTTTGTTATTCCTTCATCTCTCGTTCCTAGCACATCGTAAAGTATTTTGGTGCTGGTTAGTATTTTTCTTCTTGGGAATAACGTAAAGACAAGTCGAATTGCTAGAAAATTATTCATTCAAGTATTTTTTACACATATTTTATTGAACTGCATTTAATTCGATGCACTGGGGCTGAATATGTTCCCACACACAGGGTTCCAGAGACGGGGCCGCGCTGTTTCAAGCTAAGCAGGTGTCAAATGACATTATATTGTTATATTTTGAGGCACTTATATTGTTTATTATTTTTCACATCAATGCATTCTTGATCGGAATTAATGAGATGTTTTTTTAATTGTGACCTTAACTCAAGATATCATATAGTTACTTGTAAAATAAATTTTGATGGTTTTGGAACACCATCATTAATCCTAAGTAGTTTTATATTCTTCTCGTGTTCGCCACTGGTGGTGGGACAAGAAATAAATAATTGCATTATACATTAATATCGACCGCATTTTAATAATACATCTTCACGCTGATGTATTTATTTATGGGCTCTTTTACATCTGTTGGTTAAAGGCAATGTCGAAATCGGTGAGCGCCAGTGGTTCGCCGAAGGAACTACATTAATTGTGTTCTGAAGATGAAAACTGAAATTTAAAAAATATATATTTTTTGTCGGTGAATTAGAGTTGCCTTTCTTCTCCGTTCTCGTTTACTTCTTGCGATATACTCATTGGTTGATTGTGTGACGAGGCAAGGAAAGCTAAGGTTTATTTCTGTAGTTCCAAAAATAATTTCGTCTAACATTTTCTGTGTAGCCTAAGTATAATCTTGTAGACAAATCACAAGAGTAAATAGTGTCGATTCTTTACAATGCGGTCGTTGCATTGTACATTTCAACTACCCCAATGTGTGAAATCTGACTTAGATGCTAGCAACTGCTTGATTTGCTTTTAATTTTTTTCCCCCATCCTGGCCCGGGTTTTTCTCCGTTTTTCCTTCTGGTAGAGGCGGATTTATCATACAGGTTCTCTAGGCTGTCTAGGGGCGTGTTTATTGTAACAATAAATCGTGAATTTAGTGTTATTTCAATTCTTATGATTTTTAAACACTATACTCAGAATAATCTATAGTTCGATAATAACTTGTACATGTAATTTTTTGCTTAAAATTACAAACATATTGACATTCTATTAGTATTATAACTCGCAGCTAACTTTTTATCTTATCTAGGAACTTTTGCTGAAATTTTTGAATCCGCCTCNATTGATGGGATGGTCCCTTGCTTGCTTCCGGAGAGTAAATTAGTTTTTTTCCCTCCACGTGGTCATACGCAGTTTGTACTGTTTTTTGACAATAAATTTATTATTATTAAAATCAATATTCGCGACGCGTCCCAGCTTCACTTTGAAGTTTATGGTAGTGATCGACCCTTACGTTATAATCTAGTGGAAACAAAATGCTGGCCAGTAATGTTTTAAATTATCTTAAGAATATTTCGTTGGTACACCACATCGCAGTGCCATAGCAATTCACTAAACTATTCACGGAATACACGAAAAATAGAAAGCAAATAATTTGGTTAGGGTTTATATTTGCCCACCTCAATTACTCGGTTTGTTTCACTAGATTATTTTCTCCTTTCTCTAATTAGCTTGCGAAAATACTCCTCCGGCAATTGATTTTTCTTTCCGCCTCCGGAGTCATAGTTCATCGGTTAATTTTGTATCAAAATATACTAAAATTATACTCATAAACCTTATCGCGAAGTACTGGTGAAAATGGAATGTGATTTTTACTTCCTAAGGAAATAGTGCCTGCACAGACAGATGCGACGGGGGTTTCTGTGGTAATATCAGTTTGTGATGTGCTTTGTCTATATCCTCATCTTTTGCTTCCGTTGAGTTTCCGTGCCCCACCTCTCGCTCTCCTCCTCCTGCCGTCTCATGACTCCACTAAGCGAATCCCTACTGGAGCGGCGTACGTAAATGCTAATGAGACCTTACCAAATTATCTTAGTTAGCTGACATAAGCTAACATTCACTTAACACCGACATGCATCGGCGTCGCAGATTTAATTAAATTACTTGGTTTCTGTTTTCGAAGCACTATATTCTAATCCATGACTCCTCTTTCTAATTAGATACTAATTGAATGGATGACGTTTCTACGTGATTATAGGCTGCAGCACATACAATTAGCTGGCTGCTGTACAAGAACGTTTATTTGAGCTGCAATATTTTTTTTGTGAAAATCTACTCCGGACTTTTGTTGCTGCGACTTTAACCTTCTAAATAACCGTGACTAGCGAGAAGTGTGTTAAGTGAAATAGCCGGTATTTTGGAGCTCCAGTATTTCGTGTGTTGAGATGGGGGATTTCGATACGACTATCAAGAAGTCGTCATTACAGATTGTACCACAGGATAGTCGAACTCTGCTGATCACGCAAGCTGAGTAACGGCCTCCAGCGTTACTGCCCTAGTGCCCAATTTCTATCGACTCATTTCAGTGTCTTTCATTAGCAGCTCCTGTTCCATTAATTGTGAGATGATTTATTAGTTTGGATTGGATCTAACTGTACCTCTTTGCTTGCAAACTCCGTCCCAGATCCGCTATTCGTGACTTTCGTTTTGTTTATGAGAAAAGGAATAAGCGATTCAAAAGAGAATAAGGTCTCCGTGGTGCTTGTGCAATCCCCCTAAATGGCGCGTATTCTTGAGAACACTCGCAAAACGCTCGGTCAGCGCTCTTCAGATGAAAATGTTCTTTGCGATACCTCAGAGTGAAAGACGGCCACTTTGCTACGGAATACGAAATGGAACAGGTTATGTTTTCTTAACAACTGTGTCGACACCTGATTTATTTACGTATCATCTGGACACAAATAAAGTTAGTACTACATGTTGGATCGTCAATATTGTTATCATATGCTGATGTGAATTAAAGTTCTTTGTGATGCAAATTGAACGGGTGTTTCTGGGCTCTTTTCTAGTGCGAATATTAGTTGTTCGACGTTTTGTTGTATAACAATCATAATCACATTGCTTTGTCTTCCCCAGGGGACTTACTTCTAGTAAGTACGTGTTTGGCAAACACGGGGTCCCGAGCTGAGTCTGGCATTACTTCCACTTACTTGCACTAGGCTCCTTCCTTTTTCTTTCCTGACCTTGTTTGGTCATCTCTTGCTCCTTTCAATCCCGACGCTAGTAGGTTGCGAGGGCTACGGTATCTTTCATTTTCCTCGTTATAATGTTTCGATGTAATGATATATATTTTGAGATATGTTTTGATATATTGTAATCCAGGAGGACTTTTATTGTGAATGGTTGAGTCATTCGGTGAGTCCCACACACGGGGAGAGTCATGTTGGCTTTCCTTAGTGCGTAACTGCATTTTCTCTACCTGTACAGGTTTTTAGGGCTCTAAGGACAACGATGTCGACGAGCCNATTGTTTTTCTTTCTTGTAAATAAAAAATACCAATAAAAATTTACTTTCTAGTGAAACTAGAAACAAATGATGCATTTTTTAAATCAAGATGTGTGGCTCAAATGAACCTGATCAGAACGATTTAGATCTTCTAAAAAACGTTTTAGTATGATAATGTCATTTAAGTTATTTCCTCCTCAAGACATGGTCATTTATTTAGAACATCTGCCTTGTCTTCCTCTGTTTTGAGATTTGAATCTAGTGTCTGGAAATCTGCTAAAACTTCTTATTTATTCACGTTCATTTGTGCTCTAGGTCTACGGCTCTCACCATTTTCCAGCACTCATTGTCTAACTCAACCTCTTCTCGAGAGAGCCGACAGAAAACGGCGAAAGCTCTTCGGGATGGGGAGAAGAATGAAACAGTTATGAACAACAATATTGGCAATATCGTCAACACTTTCTCAAAAAAGTGTTCGTGATCTCCTATCTCTTACAAATAATACCACGGACATATAATACTCCCTTTTTCACTTTCACGTCTTGGTATTCTTCTATGCTGTAGTAGTCCGTTTGGACAAGCTCTGTGTGTACCAGCAATTTAAAAAAAATTTTAATGCTCATCTGTTATTTTTTGATGAACGAACGTTACAAGATGATGATGATGATGATAATAATAATAATCATCATCCACTTTTCAGTATTAATGTTGAAGTAAGTTTGTGAATAAATAATCGTAACTGCGTATCGAAATCAGGCATTATGGCTTTTCTCTGAGCATGGAATCTTTGGAACTTGGACGTGTATAACCGGCAGCAGTGGTCTCGTGGTAGCGTGTTAGCTTCTTCGATCCCGCTGAGCGGTAGAGCGTGGCCGAATTAGGTGAGGTTATCAGCTGGGGTTTATTTCCCCTCACCTACTCCAGCAAATGTCGGTTCGGTACCACAAGTTTCCCACCAACCCAACATATCTCCTTCCCAATTCCCTTGCCCAGGTTCAATGGTTAGGTGGGAAAGCAGGCCTCATGGCTTGAATCTCGCGAAAAGGCAAAAAAATAGAATAAATAAATATAATATTGTTGGATATTGTTCCGACCTTAATGTTTTCTCCCTCTCGACCTTCTGTTTTTACCCTATTTCCCTCCACCGTCTCCGTTTCTCCCATTTCGTTCCGAGCGTTTTCCGTATTCTGTCGGCATCACTATGCACCTGTGGCATCCTAATCGTCTGCACTTGACTTACTGCAATCTCCTTCAGCGAAGAAGTTTCTTGCCCTTCGCCGCAAATTCTGTTCCTGCGTCTGGTGCAGGTGCGTGGGTCAAACCGCTTTCTTCGCCGTCCAAGTGGGTCATTGGTGAAGGTGCGCCATGCACATTGAGATTCTCCAGTCGCGACGAAACGATTTCCTCTTTTCTTATTATCTTATATTGAAAACCGCTGTATCATTCACCTTCGCATCTCTTGAACTTGTATTTATCTGTGAAATTTGAATGATCTGGAAAACGTGATTTTATTTGTGACCCCGAAATCACTAATGTGTTTAGAAAGAACATTAGGAATGCTAGTTTTTTTTCAACTGAGTTCGTAATATGTCATGGGACAGCAGTTTTGGATACAACCACGGTAAAAAATGTTTCTCCTCTATGGGTTGTATTTTGAGAGGTCAAAAATTGCTACGAGTTTTTTGTGTGGTTTTGAACATAATTAATTTCATTGTTATTTTTTTAATGTGTAATAAATTATATTCCAGTATATATTAATTTGAAGAAGTGTATTACTCATTTGATGTGGAAATAAAAATGTTATTTTCTTTTTGTTTCAGTCTGAAAGTTGGCGCCAAATTGCCCTCCAATGGTACACCTGGTGCGACCGTCGTAGTGCGAACGGGGCCTAACAGAGGGCCACCTTCCGGTGCTCCGCACATGAACGGCTCTGGCGATTCTCTCAGGTAAGTCGTTCATTGAGAATATTCATCAGCGAACTCTGAAATTAATGTTAGCAAGTTTATAAACCGTTGAAGTGACCTCTTCCCCTCTACCCACAAAAGTTTATTTTCAAAATTAAAATATTAGACAATGTTAAAAAGTATTTAACGACACGTTTTATTTTGCATTATTTGCCAAAATTACAAAAGAATGTTCTTTTCATAGGTTATATATGCAAAATTCAGTCAAAATTCCCTAACCCAAATAGCTTGGCACTAGAATGTCCGTAATAATGGATTAATACACTCATCTGTTGTCTAAATTGTGACATACACTCTTTCGCGTTCATTACATTTGTGATTCTGAAAGTGAATGATGTTGGGAACTTTCGTCAGAAGGGAAAGTGCAAAATGTAATGGAGATGTATGTCGTCCTCGAAAGATGGAAACAGGAGAATTGGTAGGATCACGTGAATTTTGTTGTATTTTATTTTCATTTTTTTTAATAGTTTAACTCTCATTTATTTCCCAATTTCCTCGTTTTGACAATTATGACCAGTTTTTTAAAACAATTTTCATTCAACGAGATGTGTGAAAATTACCAATTCCCGAAGAATTACGTTAAGAATGTTGATAATATTATTTTCGTTTTATATAATTGGTATTAAAATTGTTTGAGAATTATTTTCCGTAAACGACACTTTTTCTCTGGCAATCATTCCGTAAGCAGTTCTTCTTTGACTTAATCACAGCCGTGTTTAATGGAAAGAAGTCGTGATATAAGTATGTCCTAATGCACATAAGGACATACAGTGAAACACTGCAATAGTTGCGTGGTGGCGTGTCGAAGGGTGAGCGACGCAACGTGCTGGTGCTGTGGGCGCCTCCCGGAGGTCTCGGGATGTGATCGGCGCCACCAGTTCCTCCTCCGCTCCGACCCCCGCCGTCTCTTCGACCACTTGCAGCATACACGGGAGGATGGACTCTGCGACAGGCAAGCATTCGGTCGAAGGCAGTAATAAATATTACGTCCCTTGAGAAGCATTTTCCATTCGTATTTAATTTAGTGCTTTATTTGATTTTCACAAATAACTTCCAGGCACACGACAGAAACAATAGGCCATTTTTCACGTATGATTATTAATGACGCAGATTATAGTCTTAAATAGCGGTGTTATAAAATAGCGAAAAATCATTTTGGTGACGTATTGATGTATTTTGCATCTTAGTTCCCTCATTAGTTTATTTTAATATTTCGGTTCGACATTTGACGAGTAGTAAAGAAAATTAATGTATCGTTTTTTTTCTTCAATTAACCAGTTTTTTAATTATATTTTTTATTTATTTAATTTATCAAATTTTAAATCAATTTAAAAGAAATAAATGTTTCTGATTTCAGAACGTTTGACATTAAACGCTTCGCTGCTACATTTCTTACTTTATGGACATCGCTGTTTTATTAGGATTCACAGCCCTGACTATAAAAGATACTCGTAATTCCTCAGTGAAAACTGCACAGAAATGTCATGCTCACGACGTAAAGAATACCACTAACGCTCTTCTTTCATATTTGCTTTGCTTTTCTTGCTAGTTTGTTCCGTATGAAAGAAGACTATTCCGAAAACTCTTGTTGAACTCTTTGATTGTAATTGCGCCATTAAAGATCCTGTTTATGCTATGCTCTTGAGCTTTCTCGCCTATTCCTAACACATTACCTGATTCATTACCGTCTCAGTCTTCTGACCTCTATACTTTCTTCGTTAAATAGTCTACAGAATTGTGAACTTCCGAATTTTATTGTTTCGTTATGGAATTTTTTTACCCTTAGACAATTTTTTTAATTACCAGGATGATCAGTGATCTGCTTTACAAGGGTTTTTTGAAATACATAATGTATACGTTTACACAACAATAATACATTTAAAACTAAAATTTAAAATTGCAATTTACAAGTATACACGATTCAGTAAGAACATTTCTGTGAGGAAATCTAATGAGACACCTCCATTTAATCTTTATAATTAATTTAAACTATAATGTTAATTTTGAATATGCTTAACTATTGAGTGTTATGTAATTTTTGATAGTTAGGGTTTAGGATATCGGGATTGGATCATACTCTTTATTCTTAAGGTCTTTCCTAAATTACATGTATGGGACGGAGGGGAATTTGGAAGACTGGAGTGGAATGTTAATGCCAATTTACTAATATGTTCTCTCAACGGTTTAATGTTTAGTTCTCTATGGATTTGCTCATACGAACCAAGGGGCCTTCAGTACACATCTTAAGGTTTTGTTTTGAATGACTTGTAGTTTCTTGAAAGAAGTTTGAAAGAAACTTCCAACGTCACTCGGGGTTCCCAGGTGGTCACCCATCCAAGTACTACCCAGGCCCTACGTCGCCGAACTGCGGTGATCGGACGAGAACCGGAGTTTTCAACGTTGGTTTGGACGTTGGCTCTGTATGGATGTGTTCTTGTTATTTAATACAAAGCTATATAATGCAATACAAACCCGGCTCATCCTGGCCCGGGTTTTTCTCCGGTTTTCCATCGGATAGAGGCAGATTTTTTGTACAGACTCACGAGTTTCTTGCCAAGGGGAGCATCTATTGAAATGATAAATCTCGAATTTAGTGTTATTTAATAGTTATGGTTTATGAACAATACTTTCCGAATAATCTATATTTTGATAATACTCCGTATTTCTGAAATAACTTCTTTGTGTTTTGTTAAATACAAATTATTTGGTTTAATGTTAATTTTATATTACGTACCAAACTATTTAGGATTGTGCTGAAACGTTGAATCCGCCTCTCCCTTACGGCCCTTGATCGGAATTGATCGGATGGTTCCTAGCTTTCTTCCGGCGAGTAAATTAGTTTATTGTCTCCTTCGTGGTCATACGCCGTTTGTAATTGCGTTTTTGACAAGAAATTTCTTTTATTTATGCATAGTTAATTTAATTCTCCTGTTGCTTTTTCTTTATTTTAAGCGCCAACATTTTCTCTTCTCCACTTTCTACGTCCTTGTTTTTCTATTTTGTTTTGGTGACACATTTTAATTTCTCGCTCAACGTCGTAACCATATCCGCACTTTCTCCTTCCCCTGACCTTCAGTGTCGTGACAGATTCTTCTCTATAAGCGGCCATCTCTCCCGGTTGCTCTTCGCCTTGTTACGTCCAGCCAATATCACGGAACTTAGCAGTTACCGTTGAATATTCATTAGTGGCTGGGGGCTGCCCCCGACTCTCGGCCTGGATCGTTTCCGTACACTCGGGGTTCTTATCAGTGTTCTGGATGTGCTTGACGCTTCCTATGCCAAGGGCCTTCATTGGTCTACGAGGATTTGCGTCACTCCTCAACTTCTATATCTCTTAATCCACGTGGGCGAATCATCAATCATTATACAAAAAGGTCCTGTCAGGAAATATGTACCCTATTCGTATTTCTTCGTCAAAGAATATAATAGCTCCACTTATAATGGAGCTATATTGTCTTAGAACTCAAAGTCTTCGGAATGAAACGAGCGAACGTATTCGCAAACAATACCTTTCCTTTGATCTTTTTTATAACGTCTTGCGTCCGTTTTGATTCGTTATTCTGTTATTAAAACCAGGTTTGACAGTCAGTATTTAAATTAACGTCGTAAACCTAACATCTGCGTTTTATTCCGAGAACTTCACCATGAAATTTGTAATAACATGTTTTTAGAGATTGACTACACTCGTATGAGATAAAGGAGACGTAGTGTTGATCCTTTAATTCAGTTCTTCATTCATGTATTCATTGTAATTCCAGGAAAACGAACCTCTTTCGCAAGAGAAAAGTGAAGTTGCAGAAGTGATTAATTTTCCGTGTTAGAGAAGTGTTCGATCTGCTATAAATAGTTATGGAAGAGTCGTGTTTATGTCTTCTTCACTCTCGCCATCGAACGTGAAGGTTTTCTGTAATGAAATAATACACTTACTTTCCCGAGTTCCGATTAAACTCTCTTCGTCAGCGATCTTACCTACTTCTGCGAGTGTGCATCTTTATTAATAATTATCTCCTTACTCACATAATACTATATTTCAGACAGATTTTACCTGTGACATGATGAGCTGTATGAACATACGGTACTACTTTCATACTCTACTACATCTTACCATCTTACGACTTCCAGAATATTATATTTATTTTTATCAGTGTTCTCTCTTCACAGCCTCTCCTTAGGCAACTTGTTATGCACTGCTGCAAAGTGGGTTGCATATTGTAGAGGCGCTCGGATCTACTTTGATCACACATAGAAACCGCTTTGCATTCTTAACTTGAAACTAGATTTATTGTTGATGCGTTGCTTTATTGGTGTTGTAATCTGGCATATTCTGTATAATTTACGTAATGACTATGAAATTTACGATGAATGCTTTTCTTTTTAGGTTCGTCTTATTACTTTCCTCTTATTCTTAGTTTCTCTTCTCATTCTCCCCCTCCCGTTTTTTAACCTGCTTCCTTTGGGGATGATACGGTTATTCAACACTGTTCTATTGTTTTGCAGGGGAAATGGGCCTTCGTCAGGACATGACCTGCCGGACGGACATTACGATACAGTCAAGGTAGGTGTTTATGCTGTGCACACTTTAAACCACACTTTTTTTTTTCTTTTGGGGGCACTCTAAAAACGAACAAGTGTTGTTGGATTATGAACTTATATATATATGGGCTCAAGGTCATTAGGTATTTATGTATTTATATTGTTGTGATTGTGATTTTACTCTGGATGGCAAAGAGGCGTGGTATGGACTGCATTAATTGTTATACTGAGCACGATTTATATCTCAATCTCGTTAGCATGTGTGGTCGTATGCTGATGTATTCTCAAGATTCTTATCGTTGCTCGCTGGGACTATTTTGGAAAGTTTTCTGTTGTTATTCGTTCATTCGTGCGTTCCAGACTATCGATTAAAAATATTTTTTATTGTCATTGGTTTTAGCATTCTTAAGACGTCATAAATTAGTATATCTAACTTTTAGTGCGGGAATCTCACCATAGAATTTGTAAAAGAGTGAGGTTGGTTAGAAATTGACTACACTCCTATTAATATTTTATGAAGGTTACAATTCTTCATGCATTTAATCATGTAATTCCATGAAATATGAAGTTGAAATAATGATTGTCCTTAGCAGCTTGTTGATACATTAAAACAATATTGTTGAATGGTTTGAAGTGTAGACCTTCCTTTTATTTGTTAATAAAGTAGTTCTCAGTATATTCAAACATATGTGATGTTTTTTAGACAATGTACATTTAATATGAGGAATCCCAATGTTCAGTTAAACGAGTGTATGTATGCGCTATTCTTGATTACGGGAGTTAAAGAAATTATATGGACTGTGGGCGTGAACGACAGATTTTTTTAAACGAGGAAATATATTACAACATTACTAATTTGTTTTATAATGGTATTATTTCGGTATTTATTCCCATTTTTGAGATGTTCCGTTGTGAGATACGCCCACTCTGTGGGTGTGGTGTCATGGGTTACCTAGTGACCTCTCCCTGCCACTGTCTTGGGACCGCGTCATAACGATCGACTCTCGCGGCCGCTTCCATCACGTGCGCCAATGTTTTGCTTGTGACATGTAGTTCTCGCGATGGCCGTAGTCAGCGCTCGCGATAGAGGTATTACATGCGCGCCGCTGTGTAGTTCTGAGTTCAACCACCAGGTTGCAGGGTTACTTGTGATTAAAGGTATTTGAGGAAATGAATTTAGTATTGAGGCTCGTGAGTTAGTTAGGGCATACTAAAATGTTCCTATAATTTTTGTTATACCACGCTAATCCGCATTAGCTGATTATTTTCTGTTGTTTTAAATAAACATTGGAAAAAAATAACGATGAGTGGTTACTGGGGAAGTCATGATTATGTGCACCCGCGATGGATGTTCAATAACAAAATAACAGATGGCCCTACTTTAAAATAATAACATGAGAATTAAAATGTTTCTTAATTCAACAGTGTTAAATAATATTTTATTCAATACACAATATTTTTTTATTAATGCAATAACTTAAAAAGTGCCCGTTTTAGGCGTAGTAGTACCTCGTTCATCGATTTCTAAATTGAAGAAACTTATGAGAAACTTTAACTTACGAGAAACATTTTTGTAGTGAACTTTGTGAACCAATTTTTTCTCCGACGTTCGACGTCACAGAAAAACATTCTTGATTGTGTTGCAATTAGAAAAACATTGTTTATTGATTTTTTGTGTCAATATAGGCAAAAATAGTTCATTTGTTTTATTTGACCTTTCATTGTTTCTTTTTTCTTGATAGGTCAATTTCGCGATGTACTTAATTATGCGCTACCTTGTTGGTGCATTCTCTTTTTCATTTAATGATCGTGAGAAAGAAGTTTCGTCGAATCGTCTTGTTCTGAAGACGCGTGCATGGTTTGCACCCAGGAAGAAGGCTCCCCTCGTCGCCACGCTGCTATTTCTGGACGCGTCTCAGAGGCATCGGAACAGCCGCTCCTCATCGTAGGGAGCAAAGGGAGTTCCCCAACCCGTCTTTTGTCTTCTGCTAGACGTATTGTTTCCTGAAGACTCTTATGGAAACGCACACGTGTGATTTAGAATCCCCCCTCCTACCCAAACAATTATAAACATGTAAACTTGATTGTAAAAAAAAGCAGTTACAAACGGCGTATGATCACGCGGAGGACAATAAAGTAATTTACTCTCCGGAAGCAAGCAAGGGACCATCCCAACAATTCCGATCAAGGGCCCTAAGGGAGAGGTGGATTTAACATTTCAGCACGCTTCTAACGACTTAAAATAGTTCGGTACGTGTTCGGAAAGTATTGATGATAAATTTTAACTATTAAATAATTCGATATTTATTATTTCAATAGATGTCGCCCTTAGGCAAGAGCCTAGCGAGTCTTTATTAAAAAAATCCGCTGCTACCCGAAGGAATACTGGATGGGGCTACATAATTAATGTACACAACCGTGCCAAGGTTAAGTACATATAAAACTAAACTTATTGAACAATAATACGCAATACAAGCATGCTGGAAAATAGTTTTCAATTGTTGTCAGATATTTTTAAAGTACTACAGCAATGGCGTGATAAAGTACAAGACGACTTTAAGTTTCATTAAAATCAAAAAATTATTTTACTTTGTAGAAGCACTGGTGCAATAGGTAACTTTTAACATTATAGAGGTAACGTTATGGAGATAGCAGGAGGTGTATCATGTTGCAATAATTTCGTCTTGTCCACAATGGTTTCCTATGCAAAAATTTGGACCGCACCACCCAATTTTATTGTGTATTGCGTATCATTGTGAATATTGTTGCCACTTCTTTGCTATTTGAATGACATGAATCTACGTGTTAAACGTTCTCAGCATTCCTAAGATTAAGACAAACTGTAAACTGTGATGTTTCGCTCTAAGTTTAACTCAAACGTATAATGCAATGTTAAGCAAACATTTTCTCTGTGTAATCTTTACCTTCTAGTTACTCATATTTCGAGAAGAATTATTTATATAATGACACTTATGTTAAAAAATACATTCTTTAATTGGCAGGAAAAGATTCCTTTTTTGTACGAAATACTGCGTAGAACGTAGTATGTTTTTTTGCGTGGGTCTATCGATATCACGTTCTCCAGATGTTGTTGCTCCACCTCTTTAATTTTTTGAAACATTTATCTGTCTGTTGAAAAGAATATTTCACTAATAGTTCGAGAAAACTAAATTAAAACTAATTTTCTTGGTATTCTGATTCCTGTTTTCATTTTCAAAGTTAGAACTTCGACTGCTAATCAATCGTAGTTCATATTTTTCGAAGTAATATAAACATATAGATGGATGGTATCTTGTCTATGACTAATTCATAAGTGTACATTTTATGTTCAATGTCTATAGTTTTCTACTTCGATGTCGTACTTTTCCTTGGCAACGAATTCTCTTATCTCTAAAAGTGAGCCCAGGTATAATAGTATTGATAGTCCAATTTTCAACTAGCAATAAATGTCAGTTTTGGTTATCGTACACCTTTAATCACCTTTCTATAAGCTTATTCATGAAGAAAATAATACATGTATATTCTTCATTGGTTTCATAACGATAGACTAACGGAGATTACTTGTGAAGATTCATAAATGTTCATTCATTTTCTTATTCTCATCATTGAAGATTCTAATTAGGACAAATTACATTTTTATCAGCTAACATATTAAGAGTTGTTAAGAGTTAAACGTAAGAAAATTCCGAAACTTTGCATTTTTGGGCAATTTTACAAAAGAAATTAGGTAAGTCTCAAAGATTTACCTGCTAAAATTGTTCTCGTGTATCTATTTCGTAAATCAATTTCAAATCTGTTAGTAATCATTAGCTCCTTCCCTTCCTGCATAAAAATAAATCAGAAAACTTACTTTGGTAACTTTGGATTTACCATTGTTTTTAAAGAACCATTGTGAAGAGATTGGTGTCCGATTCAATGGTCTGGGAGAAATATGAGTAGAAATATGTTCCATTCCGTGGTGGTCTTAAATCACTGAAAATCACACATCCGCTGGCTGAAAAATGACCGCTATGGGTGAAAGTAAATTTTCAAAAGTGAAATAAGGGTATTTTTATGTTGTAAAAAAAATGGTTGCGCATATGTTTAAAAAAAATATGGATAAAAGCGGTCGAGCAGTATATTTTTACTTTCTCCAAGCTTTTACATTCAATATTCTTAGTTTTGTGGAGTGAGTCCCTGACCACCATGTATTTTCCTGACAGTTACTGACAGTTGCCTTGTGCTGCTGACAGATGCCGTGATTTGGTGGAGGGAAAACTGTTGGGATAATGTTTCAGGCTGAATAGTTTTTGGGAGGCTGCCAGACATCAAAATTCGTTTTTTAAAGCGGTTTTAAAGTAAAATAATTTGAATATGAGAACGCCTACCCAAGAGTATTTAATTTAATTATTCATTATGAGCTAATTAATTTAAATCACACTTTGGGATTTCTTTGGATCACAATACCATTTCGTCGAATGTATTTCAAGTCTCCTACATAAATATGCGACCAATAAAAATCAGATTTACTATGTACGAGTTTTTGGGAAGCCTGTGATTCATGGGAAGGTCTCCTGGAATGTGCAAGACTTTTTACTGCGTTTGTGTTAACCAACATCGAAAATATTGACGATGAATGTTCGTTGGACTCTTTGCATGTGGCGACATCGACTGCGAATCTATTTCAAAATAATTTATTGTTTGTAATTTTATTGAACTAAAGTGTTTTCTTCATTGTCAGCCATGTTTTTATGAACTTAATCGTCTTTTCTCAACCGTCACCAACGTATTATGCCAAGCGTAACGATTTGTAATACGTGAATAGTGACACTGGCATTGGAATTTCTTTTTCTATGAAGATGATTTTTTTCCTAATGACTGCGATTCGAATGAGCCCACTTGTTGTTTGTTGTATTTGTAAATGGGAAATGTTAAACGTGCTATTGAAGCTTATCTACAAGGAGAGATAGGAGGTAGGAGTTGGGTGATAGGCCATTGTTAGTAGGTGGACCGGTTAGCTGGGTTTACCAACAACTTGGCCCACGTGGAGGAGTTAGTAATAGTTTGAGTTATTGATACTAGAAGGAGCTGTATAGATGAAGGAAGGTTTGCTTTTAAGTAGTCACAACTACATGAACTGGGACTTTAATATGAAAAGCTACAAATTTTCTGGCCCCATGACTTGGTAATGAGCGACAACACTACCACCTCTGCCACCGGTGGGACTGAACCCACTTGATAGGAAATGATTGCTTTCATTAGAAAATATCCCTTGAACCTTCCTGGTCAGGGTAAACACGAGGCAAACACAAGTCTCGTTGGCTGAATCTTTTCTGGAGCAACCAAATTGAGCGTTGACTCTCTCCTGAAGACGGGGAGTGTTGTTGATATTCAAAGGGACACTTCTGTAAAGGAATGATATGTTCGAGTGATTGCGTAAAACTACTTTTGATATCTCTGCCAGGTCAAGTTTAGAAATTAGTGGTATTTTGAGAAGAAAATATAATTCTGGGACATTTTCATTCTGGATTACATGTTATGTGGTTTTCGTCGAACTTGGTACCATATTTCAAACCACCGTGAAAGTGTTTTCACTTGCACTACAATAAGGTGGAAAAACTAGATCTCTCTATTGTCATTGTAAGAAAATAGTTCTGAGTACCATCTTCGAAGGGTCATTACTGCCTCAGTTAATAACTGGATGTTTCATTGCATACTTTCATAGGAAGCAAGAGTACCAGATTAATAAGGTGTGATATTTCTGAAGTACCAAAGAAGACTAAGCGCTGGTATAAATAGCTACATCAGTGCATATCAGAGCATTATTTTCAGAAGTATAATTTTTGAAAAACAATATTTATTTCTTTAGAAGAACTTCTCGTACAAGTAGCCGTTGTGTACTGCAAATAAAAACGAATATGGTATAATTTTATGTGATTTTAATCCATACTCAATCATAAGTTATAATGCAGACTAGTGTCATATTTTTAAATACAGTCCCCAACTGTGCGAAAGAACTGTTAAATGTAAATGTGTGAAAATATAACGATTCTTTGAAACATGAAGTGAAAATACAATGATTCGTAGAAAGCATAGCAGAGTTCAAAAAAGGGATAGAGCTCCTTTTGAGAAAAATTAGAACATTGAATTAATTGAAATTGCGATGAGTGTTAATAGTTTACCTGTCGTAATGACGTATTTGTGGCGACTCGTGTGTCAAATCAATATTTTAATAGTAACGTATTCCTGCTAATACTTCGTTGTTGCTGTAAAGAGTCGTGAGCTTCATTTCTTGCGGGTTGTTTCTGCATCGAGGACGCTGTGTTTCGACGGAGGCGCGCTTAGCCCTGGCTGTCCATCTCTCGGCCGGCGCCTCTGCCACAGCCCTAAAAGGTAAGCGACGGCGCCGCGCTCTCGATTCGCCGCGCTTATCTCGCCACCCGATCGTTATCGCTCGCCGTGTAATGTGATACGCCTTTTGCCTCGTCTTTTCCTCTCACACGCTCGCTGCGCCGCTTTCCTGCTTTCCTTCTTCACTTTTTGTTAGTTCATCTACGCGCTTTCGGACTCTTTCGTTGCCGCCAGCAATTCGAAATAATCAATGATTCGAACATTTTGTTTGGTCCCTTCACTTTCTTATTGGTAACTAGCTCATTCTCTGGACATTGCCAGGGGTTCGTCAATTACATATGATATGTTACTTTTCTAATTTCTTTACTTTGTAGTATGAACTGCCCGTATGTTATTTTTGAAAATAAAAAATCAACTCACGAAGAGAACACAACTGATACATATACAGTGAGGCCTCTTTAACTGGAACTTCAAGGGAAAGGTTATAAGTTTCGAGCTAACGAGTTTTCATTTTTTTAAAATATTTTTTTGGTGGGGCTTTACGGCTCGTCGACATCGAGGTCATTAGAGCCCCAAAATTCTGTAGTAGAAAATGCAGTTACGTACTAAGGAGAGCCAAAATGACTCCCCGCGTGTGGGACTCGCCGAATGACTCAACCATACCCACTAAAAACCCCTCCTGAATTACAATGTGTCAAGAGATATGAAAGATACCCGAGCCCTCGCAACCTAGTAGCGTCGGGATCGAAAAGAACAAGAGGTGACCAAGGGAATCAGGAAAGAGAAAGGAAGGAGCCTTTCGCAAGTAAGTGGAAGTAATGCGAGACTCAGCTCGAGGCCCCGTGTTTGCCAAACTCGTACTTACTTGATGTAAGTCCCCTGGGGGGGTGAGTTTTCGAGTTATAGAGGACTTGAAGATAAGGAGTTTTTAACATTATCAATTATGACGTGTAGAGGTATATGTTATTCAAGTAATAGTCATGAGAAAATAAAAATTTGACTTATACAGATTTATTTTAATACATTTGTATTGTACATAATTACATATATAAAGATTATTTTATGGTAAAAGAACTACTTCAAAATATGAACATATTAAAAGAAATCTGTAATTTTCTTTTGAGTCAAGGAATTAACACAATTGACAATTCAATTGTATTTTCGATTGCAAACAAGGCATTAAATATATTGTCCTCGATACCACTACATCTTTCAATGAAAGTACGAAATCATTTCTTGGAATTGGTTATAGACGACAACGAAACTATTGCTTGTAATTAAAGAGTCTTGCTAAAAGAATTTCGGTTTACAGAGACCGCAAAGTGTTTATATTGCATTTTCGAGTTATAGAGTCCGCTAGATTTGTAGTTCGAGTTAGAGAGCGTGATATGTATGGATAGTACATCAAAGGGAAATTATATTCAGTTCGAGTTATAACGTCTAAATAATTGGAGTTGTAGGGTTTTTTGTACTTCAACGGAAGGGAATGACTAATTTCTTCGTCCTCGAGAGGACTTCGAGTTAAAGGGTTTCCACTGTGGTTCCTATAACTCTGTTACATAATTACGTGTGGACCGAAATTCAGGCTGAAAGAAAATACACATTATACTGAACGCTCAATAAGCCAAGCGTATCGTTCAGACCTATAAATTCTTTGGCTCGTCATAACTTTTGTTAAATCATGCTATGTTACGTAGATTGTATGTTCAGTGGATTATCAGAATTCCGACTCGCGCATCACAACTGGTCTCTAGCGAACACATCTGTAAGCTTGATAGTCAGCCACCATTTATGCGAGTAGAATTCCAAATTTTTGTTGTTTTTTTGCTCTTGTTCTATTTACATGAACCATTATTTTCCACAATTCGTAAGAAGAGCTCTTCAAATTTTTAGATCAACGCACCTCGTTTATCTCTTTCGATACCACACACATTCCCTAGAATTAACTTTTATTGTTTTTTTCTTCTTCAGATCATTAATTCGAAACTTTTTACTTACTCCCATGATTTTCGAATTACCAAGGTTTCATTGTAAAAGATTTTAAATTTTTCTACTAAATTCACCCCTTTTCTTTATTAATGTACTAAAAACATTATTGGAGTGTATTAAAGAGAGTAATCATTGTATCTACAATTATGGTTTCATATCAACACCTGGAAAAATATGGTTTCTTTACGTCCACTTTTCTTCTCTAGAATCCTTTGTTTATTTCATAAACGATTATTAATATCCCTGTCTTCGTTTATTTATGCATTACAATGACTTTTTTGTGCCTCTAAAGATTGTGTATTCCCGCTAGTAAAGAAAAATTCCGTAGTCTTCCTCAGAGGGTTTTTTATCGTGCCTTTGCTTAGCTTCATTGTCTTCAGTTTTGCATAGTGATTCATGCAATGTGCATTGCTTGTAGATAGATATCCCAAGATAAAAGAATTTGTTGTTCTATCTGCACGATGATACGTATTTTAAGGAAGGTAGAGGTGGGTGCTATTTTGTCAAATTTAACTTGTTTGATGTACACTTTTTAAAATTTAACTTTCGGTTCACTCTCTATCCTCGTGTCAAGTGTCACGTTTACCCTGTTTGTAGTCATACTTATCACAATGCTCCTCCTTTCCTCCTTTCCAATTTACTCCTTTCGATTCAAGATAGAGAAAGTTTTTTGTTGCGTTTCGTGGACCAAGCGTAACCATGCGTATAATACATCAAAGTTGAGAATTTCGATCACAAATTGGAAATACCGTGAAACTAGTGACTACCTTTGCATATATTTTTAAAAATATATTGCTCTACTTTATTTTCTTAAAATTAAGAATAAAGGGATTTTTCTGTTGTTGAGTTTTTTGAGCACTATTTAGGACTGATGAATTTAATGATCCGAGGCATCGTGCATTTGCATCAAAGATATTTCATGACTTTTTACTTAAATGTGGTTTGTAAAACGTATAAAAGTGGTCGTCGCAATGTGAACATTTGAGAATCGATTCATTTAATTGTTTTTTCTTCTTATCCGTTTGATTTTCTTATTTTGATTTTTTAATATTGTAATCAATGTATTATTATGTTTTTGTAGCAAATTAAATTGATACATTTTTTTCAATGATATAAATTATATACAAATTGAATGTATTTCAATGAATTGTAATGCGAATCTTGTTTTTTATCGCTGTCATCCTGTGCTAGCTTCATTTGAGTTGCAATGATTCTTTGCGTTTGGTGGTATCTCTCATCCATGCTGGGTTCGTGTCCTTGGGATAAATATTGTGGTCACGAACGTGGTGTATCGGGTTAATATCTAATCATCTTATTAATTTCCATGTTCGGCGTAGTACTTGTCTTATTATTTTCGCATGCTGGTTTGTAGTTTCTGGCGCTGGTTGAAACGTCAGTTTAAGAGTTACAATACCTCAGTAATCTTCACTACTAGTTCTTACATCTTCTGTATGATGGTTTTTCTCCTATGGCAAAAATCCGGAATGTACTCCACCCAATTTTTCAATTATGATTATTTAAAAAACAGCACTAAATTCCCTAATATTCAATAAAAATATAAGAAATCAAAAATCATCTATAGATAACGAAAGATAAAAAAATTCGACCCCAATGACGTGTTAACATTCTGTTTTTAAAAAAATCCTCAATACCTTACAAAAGATGATTATGACCTATACATCTGCATATTAAAATAAGGTTTTACTTAAAGTATTATCTTCTTCTGTGGATTCTTTGCAATTGCTTCATAGGCCAACCTGAACAAGGTACCTCCCATGATAAGTCTGTTTTGCATAAAAATTGTACGCTGTATCTCAGGAAGAAATCGGTGCAACGTACGGAAATGCTGTTTACCAATCTGAACGCAGTGTATTTTGCACAACAAAAATGTTTATATTGATGTTTTCAATGCGCAATTTTAAGAAACCAGAAGTGGGGCATGGTATGTCAATGAAATTGAAATGAGCTATCCAGAAATAGGATTCCTTTACCAATGCATTCAGTCAATTCTCAAGTTTGGTCTCGATGCATCAATTTGTTCGTGAGTTATGGGATAAACCAAATTCTTCACGCACATACACTCTTACGACTTGGGATATTATCGCCAAAATTTGAAAATAGACGACTGTCCTGGAGCCAATTCGTATGTATCTGAAGAGATATCGATTTTTTTTGTTGACCGATTACAATTCTTTCCTTATACATTTCGTCCAGAGTCAAGACTGATCTTCCTCTCCCTCCCTGTCTCCTCTGTGTGTTTGTTGTCCTTTCGGAGCACATGTGCAGCCACAGAGAAGACAGTGTTCTCTTTCAGAAGAAATGCTGCATCAAGTAACTTTCTTTTCCAAAAGAACGTGGCACATTCATGTGAAGTTTTAACAACACGTAACAGGTTTTCAACAACTAGGGTAAACTGTGCTGCTTACAGAGTCCTCTGCATCATTTGGGGAGACCACGTTTCTCGTAAAAAGTATTTAAAAATATTTTTAATGAAGCTTTTTTTATGACGTACAAGAAACAAGAGATGATTAATTACAACATTCGAAAGAATCTAGAAAAGTATAGTTTAACAGAAAATTATTGACCACTGCAGAAATTGGAAAAAGGAGAACGTTATCCCTGTGGGCTTATTAGCAAGATGTTCTTATTCTGGTAGATTGTACTTTTCTACTTCATATTCTTTCAACCCAGTCGCCAATCTCTGTACGTTTCTATATGATCAGCGTCTACACTTACTTGTATTGGTTGAAATAAAAAATTGTGTGAGCTGGTTTTTGTATATTTTTGTTCTAGTATTCGATTGATGCTTATCGTAACATGAGAGCTATGATTTACTTGTATGCTAGAAAGTTTACTTTTTCATAGAGTACGATATCGTATTAATTCTATTCAGAGAAAGCGGTTGTGTAGTGCTTGTGTTTTCTGAATGAAATCGTGATTTATTGCATTGTCTTAATGGTAGCGTTATCCACCGAATCCGAATAAGTATAACGGTGTAAAATTTTAAGATATGGCAGTGAACATATTCATTAGTAGGTCGTTTTTTCTTTTAATGAGATATTAATTTACTATCCCATGCTGTACAGCATGGACAGTACATTCTCATTTCAGACTTTTTCTACGAACGAGATCCTATCATCATACGATAGGAAATGTAACGAGATAGTCTTAATATGTTTCTCGTACTTTCAACGTGCGTTGGTGCAAATAGGTGTTTTTTTTTTGTTTTTTTTGTATGTGTAAATGTATCAGAAAACTATGTGTTTAACACTTCTAATTATTTGAGCAAATATTAAATTCCTGGCTGGGAATCGAAATATTTTATTATGTTTTTCAAGGGTCGATGGTCTTTTGGAAATTCGATAGATTTCGATCGATGATTCTTTTACTTCGCATCCAATATTTTCTCTTGCGAATTCTTCTTGTATCTATTCGATTTTTTCTAGTTCTACCCACGAAACGTTGAATTATTTCTTTCACATATCAATCACATTCGGACAAAACGCGGATGAAACGAAACTGGGCCATATGAAGCGTGTGCGTATATGCCGTTTAATAAATTGTTCGTTGTTCTGTCTGACTCTATGTGCACCTCATCTCGATATTAATTCGCGCATGTTTTTTTCAGGTTTTCATGGGGACAGTTTAAAATATTATTAGCGCAATTTATACGGTATATATTTTGAGTAGTATAGAAGTATCATTTTGAAATATAATTACGGAATATTCTTTGCAATAACTTTCAAACCCTGAACTTTGAAAAGTGAATATTGTTTTAGTATGAGAGTGTCGCTTAACTTATATGCTAGGAACAGCAACATATCGTAAGTGTGTTTTAGAGGGTATTTTGCCCTGTGTCGGCCACTACCGCTCCTGCGGCGCGGGCAACGGGTGACAAAGCCCTTCGTCGACAGCGTGTGACAAAAGCCCTCGGGGACGTTTGTGTGCATGCGCTTGCGTCATAGCTTCCCTTATCACCGTCCGCTCGTGTTCCGTGCGAATGTCTCTCTGTGGTGAAGGCACGCGTGCCGTCTCCTGTGTCTGGAAACATGTGAAGAAACGAACTGTTGCTGTACTTAATATCACGCTCCGCTGACAGATGACGACATCCGAGATTCCAGAGAAAAGCGACAAAATACACGAATGAAATTGAAGTATTTTGGACATAATTTGACATCAATGTACGATTCGTTTTCGGGAGTATAAAATAAAACTCTTTTATATGAGGAGTTGGAAACAAAAGCACTTAAATTTGGGAAGTAATTAATGTTATTACCAGGGCTCAGATTTTGCATGTTTTCAATTGCCCCCCTGACTTTATATGACTATGATTGACTTTATAACGATAATTGATTGTTAGCATTTTTAACCTCGTGAGACCATTTTAATTGGATTTAATTTAATAGTGCATTTAAATGCATATTTGAAGATTGTTTAAACTCAGTTAATCAAAATTGACATGTTAAATTTTGAAATATGACTAATACTTTATGGAAATATGGCCAGCTCAGGGGTTTTATTCAACTAACCCATTTTGCACTTGCACTTTCATAGTAAAAATATAGGTACATACATAACTTGTTTTTAATGCGTATTTTGACGGTTTTCTCCCATATTTTAAGTACACATTTTGAACTTTTTAGTGCGTATTTTCCAATTTTGATAAGGCGTATCCATCCGAGCCTCAGGTATTACCAGTAAGTCGTCTAAACAAGTGGAGAGACGTATCGGAGAGGTAAGAATTATGTAAAGTCAGCTTTCGTTTGTGTTAGATCAATCATGTTGCAAATGATAAACTGTTTATTTAGAGAACTCCTCTCAAAAAAATAGATTTAGTAGGTATTACAATAACCAAGTATAACAAATGCTTAGATTATCAATATGCAATTTCGATTTTTAATCTGTGAAAGTAATAAAATGGAGCTGCTTCAAAACACGATCCTCGGATAAAATCAGAACACGATACCATTTGATTCCTCTTTATGATACCAATCGCAAGACATGGAATGTTTGGATCTATATCTGAAAGCCCATAAAGACACGTGTCAATTATATTATTTAAACTGTATTAATTGATAGCAATTATACCGAAATACACTTACTCGATAATAATTTGCCATCACATAAAAATATCTTCGTGCGTATTCTATCTGACTAAAATAGAAAAAGCTCCTTACACAGAACAAGCTGTTGACGACGAAGATCCGAGAGGCCATAGGCTCGCCAACACATTGACCAACGCCTGGCAGGTGTTGCCTCGAGCGGTCAACCACGAAAATTGCTTTTGTCCTACACCACCCGCTCTCCGATAGCACACGACTTTTCCCTATACGAAGCGGGAGTAGTAACTAGTATTTGATTTTATTGATTTGCTCCGTCTTATCAGTTCTAATAAGAGCGATACGAGGGATCCAAAGGTAAGTTTTTGTTTTTTATGTGGATCGTTGTGCAAACTTGAGTGTGAATTTTATTATCCTGTGATTTTTAGTTTCGCAACAGTTGACGTAATACGTTGAAGTTAATTTCATCATTCAATTACTTAAATAATTGAGAGAAATATATATTTGATTTATGATAATATCTTATATTTAAATGCGTAGTTCCATAATTCAACTCCAACTTTTTTTCTCTTGACATCTCTTGTCCTCTAGAAATTGTGTAGGTTCCGCTTTTCTCTCGTCGGTGAGAAACATTTTATTTATTGCCTCCAACACTTGACTGCAAAATTTCTCTTTATTTGCCGTAGGTTAGATCTTTTGGCTTTAGAAAAGTCTTCCAACTTTCCATGTCTGTCTGTCTGTCTGTCTCGTTCGCCTACGAGGTCTTCCTCCTACTTACTTACGATCTTGTGGAGGCTTTATTACTCTTTCCATTTCCTTCTGCTCCGTAGCCATGGGGTTACTAACCACTGAAGGAAGGGGAGAAGGAGGAGGAGTTGAAAACCAGAAAGTGTACGTGGGGTGGAGTGAACGCGTTCGTACCAAAACTTCGTGCAATTAATGCGATACGCTATTAGACAGGGAGTGTTCTCGCTCTTCAGTAATTTTTCTTCACTTTCCATGTTCATCGTTATTCGAGAGATTACTCTACAGTCATTCCATATCTTTGGGCATTTCATTGCACTCTAAATCTTGAACATTTATAAACTTGTCGAAATTTACTATTGTTTATACTACGAGGAAGTATGGTACGAATTCTTTTTCTGGTCACATTGCTATGCTCACTGAGAATCCATACAGTATTAGTTTAGCATCGAAGTTGAATAAATGTTATTTTGAATGCACTATACTAAATGGAAACAAATGTAGCGAAGAGGTCTGTCAACCTTTATGCATATGTAAGATATACATGTGAATTATTTACTTAACAAAATTTGATGTGAAAATGTAGCAAATACGGCCAGGCATAGACTGTGACCGAATAGATTTAAAATTTCGCCGTACGGAGAAAATTGAGATAAATAAGGTCTTTGAAAATGTACGAATAGATGGACATATGACGATATTTCTTGGTGGTGTACTGCCGTGGTAGTTTGAACTTTTGAAAACATTTTTGAGATATGATAAATATGGAGATAAGCGTGAAATCGTATTAATAAATCCATGATCTTGTTTCCACTCCCCGTGCTGAATTAACTATGTTAATGGGATTTCTCTGAGCCTTCCACTATCACAATAGAAAAGATGGTGATATTTGGTGGTACGAGGAATTGCTTCTGTCAGAACTGTGTTAAACAATTTGGGCTTTGACTATTCAAAATATTTTGTTTATTGCTTATAAACTATTATCGCAAAATTCTTGGATTTTGTGAACTTAATATTTGTTTTATATGCTGATGATATTTGCCTATAGAAAATGTAGCAATGACATCTCAAGGATCTTATTTGTGGGTGGGTGGAATAGTTTCTTAGATCTCCGGGAGATCTAGTGATATGGAAAGTTTTGGGAAACTTGGTATAAAACTAAACAGTTTGAAGACCATTTACTACTCTGTTAGAATATATTTTTACTACCCGATAAAAATAAAAAGAGAGGAGACTTGAGTCTGGAAGCTTCCTGTCATTTGATGATTATTATCAAATTCTCCGATGAATTGTGGGGGCTTTAATAAATTACAGTCGACTTAGAGAGGGCATCTGCGAACCTAATTTTACGAATCATCTTTTATGTTTACGATGATTACTAATGAGTAGGTTACTAAACCCAGTTACATTTGTGCGGTATATTCTATGGAGGCAAACAAAACATACACCCTTCTCGCATCCCATATTCGTCCAGACACGCCTTCTTCGGAATCCTCCAGTCACCGCTGAGGTGCAAGAAAGCAAGAAATTTCGCTAATCCTACTCGCATATCTGATGACTTTCACTTGTGAATTCGCGCGTGGTTTGAGTGCGCGAAAACTGGATAATTGTTGTGTTAACGTCTAGTGGCGGCTCAGATCATGTCGTTTGATAGAGGCGAAGTGTTTAGAGTCCGAATTTAGAGAAACTGAGCACAGCGTTTTGCTCGTATTTACCGATTCGCCACGATTTTGGTAGTCAATTGCTTTGGTTGTATCTCGTAAACACATTCTTTGGCAATTTTATGCCAAAGGAATTCACAATCAAGCAATTACACAGAACTGTTGAATGCCATTAGCTTAGCTAACTACAAAATTGCTTTAACGTATTTATCTTCATCAAGGTTGAAGAAGGAATTAGTAGAAACAATCATATTATTTGTATCAACTGCCTTGAATTGAAAGACAATAAACAGCGTTTTATTTGGTCGTACGTTTCAGTCAAAGTAAGCCTACCACGAAAAGACTGTGGAGAAAGAACTAATAGGAAAGAGTATAATATTAAATTGCTCAGTTTCTTTACAAAATGAACACAAGAATTCGTTTTCCGTGTAGGTGGGAAGAAGTTATTTTTCTATAAACCCACACGTCAATAATTCAAACCTTGTGTCGGTAGCTGCGACACGTCCGAATGGTGGAACGTAGGTCAGCAAGAACCGGTTCTTCGAACTGCGCCGTAAAGCGACAGAACAAAATTTAATCTCTTCTATTATCCGGCGCTTAAGCGCTTAAATCAGCCTCGCGCGTAATGATGTGAACGAGAACTGCGGATGGATGCGTGGGTCCCTGTGGATGGGTGGGAGCGAGCCAGTGAG
Organism: Laupala kohalensis; assembly: GCA_002313205.1. Classification (NCBI taxonomy): domain Eukaryota; kingdom Metazoa; phylum Arthropoda; class Insecta; order Orthoptera; family Trigonidiidae; genus Laupala; species Laupala kohalensis. Next base: position 554,024 of record NNCF01126324.1, read on the forward strand.
CCAGCGAGCGAGAGAACGCGTGACAGCTGCCTGCCTCTACGCCGCCTTCGTACATTCCTCTACTGCCGCCATGCAAATAGCTTCCTACTGTTGATCGTTGTTTAGCATTTATCCCAATCCTCAAGATCATTCACAGTTTTCGTTTTTATTTACTTCTCTCCAAACTTTAAAGAAACTACTCGCGCGGAAGAAATATACGCGTAACTAACCTTAACACGCAGCTACGTTACTTGAGGTAGTTCTAGCGTAGGTAGAATTAAATAACAAAAATATCTGAAATCGGCATAAATAAACAGAGTAACATGTACTTATTGTGGGTCAACGTTAGAAAAACATACTTCACCGGTCATTTAAATGAAATAATTGCGATTATGAATGACGGTGCAATACATTGCGTCTTATGGAGAAAACACTTGTTTTCGTAAAGTTGGTCATTTTTTTTAAATATTACGAAAATGATGGAAGTTTACTGTGATTTGTAATAAATTTTCCTTGGTATTTTTTAAATCTTTTATCTGTAGGCCACCAGATATTTGAGAAAGCTATTTTCTGAGTTGAGATGCATAAATCACGAAACCGTCGCGCTCGGCCGCCGTGTTTGTACTTAATGCTCTTGTGCTTCATTTCAAGCAAGTCGAGCGGGTTCCCGGATTATTTGAACTCTTGTATTAACCAATAGATACAAATTAAATTATGCTTTTTTTCTTCGATATTTTTCATAATATTGTGTTTTAAAACAATTAGAATAATAATAAAGAAAACAATTATTCATCTCTGATTTCACTAGCGTGGAGTGCTGGTCCCACTTTAAGCGCACACAGCATAGTGTTCCGCCTGGTTCACTTATCTCCTGTATGGGGATGTGTCTCAGGTCTTCCGCGGGTTAAATCTAGATGGAAATAGTGTACAGTTGTGGAAGACTAACGAGTGGTGTAGTGGTAACACCCCTGTGATAAATACAAGAGTCCCGGGTTCGATTCCCGGCTCGTTGTCATTTTCATCTGACCGAACTAGTGAAGTTCCTTGAAAAGGTGAATATTTAACTATTTTAACTAAAAATTTAATTAAACTAGTTAAATGTTCGATTTATTCTTGATTTATATCTGGTTCACTTTATTGTCACAGTAACTCGGATGTGGGCAGATAAAAGTCTTAAATGAAATTAACAAATCGAACTTGTCAACGTTTCGGCTCACTTGTGACCAAGATGATGGATCTCTCAGGCACCGGAGAAGCGAACGAGGAAGTGTAACAAGCCCTGAAGAAGCCCAAATAAGCGGATCGAATCGCTGACAAGTTAAATTTAATTTCATTCAAGACATATAGTTGAAAACATCCGTCTTCTATTTATAGGCTCACCTATGCAGAAAAGTTCAATCAAAATTTATTTACCAAGCGTTGATCTCTTTTTCTTCTATGACAGAATAAATAAATCGTATTCTGTCGTGTAGTTTTACCAGGATTCAAATTCATTTTCGTAAGCACTGTGGATGAAATCTGCAAGAAAACTCTGAGGGTCATTTGTTGGTTTTGTCGATGATTTAGATGAATCTTAAACGGAACGAAATTATAAATTTGAAATATGTGTAATGAAAGTTAAAATAATATAAAAAATGATAATATTGAAGCATTTAAAGAACGCATTAAAGTGAAAAATATATAAAATATTTCTTACATTTTCTTTTTCTTCCTTTAATTTTTCTATTGGCTCTTATGCTGCATTCAGAATTCTAACAGCGGTCTGTCCTTACATATTAAATCACTCAACTGCCCAACATCCTCCGAAAATTTATGGGTCATAATGTCAGAGGCACTTGTTACTTATGTTCCATTGTAATTTCAATGATACGATTTGAATAAACATGGTAGATTTTACCGTCCCCCGCAGAAATTTCTCGCAGTCAACGCTTAGATCCGTATAGAAAGCAACAAATTCAAAATTTCACTCTCGCCTTTTTTATTTACTTCTCCTGGCACAAATGGCGTTTTGTTGCTCCCAGCTGCATTAAAAGAGTTGCTTTGGCGTCATTTTCTTCACCACTAGTCCCAACGCAGCTATTACTGCCTCGCCGTCTACTGCTATTACTGTATTTTTTTAGAGTCGACTTCTTATGGCCTGCGAGCATTTTTAATGAATAATTATCCCCGGGGGCGTGCCTTTACCGCCACGCCCGAGAACTCGCCCGCCTGCTTGCTTACTTACCCAGCGCAGAGACGCGGAACCTTGGTAGGGAGCGGGGGCTCAATCACGCGTTTGGACTCCACTTGGCTCCTCTAGCTCCATGAAGAGAGACGACCATTCTAATTCTCTCTCTCTCTCTCTCTGTCTCTCTTTTTTCTTTTTTTCTTCATGAATTAACGCTACGTTTTGTGCTCTATTAGCGTAGGTTATAACGCTGAAAGAGGATTTACTGTGGATGTGGTGTTTGATTATTTCAAATGGCAAAGTATGGGTATTTCCTTCTCTACTTATCTGCGTCTTCTTAATAGACACGTGCTTTCTGTTTTTTCCCTCAACATATTTTGAGTTAATATTTACGTTTAATATCATGTTCAATTGTTCTGTTGCTACGTTAACGTTTCTTGTTGCAATTTGTTTGCTCCTGAAGACGTCTAATTTTGACTGGAAAAGTTGTGAAGTAGCAAAACACATTTTGAAAATTTATTGTGGTCGTCAAGAAAAAAGTCGTAAGTGTCTCGTATCTTGTAATTAACGTCTTAGTATTGGTCTGCGTAGCTAATAGATGTGCATTATGACAACGATAACAGATTATGGTTCCAACGTGTGATAGCGAGAAACATAATATGTCCTCTAATCATACAAGTTCCTGTGTAACTTTCTAATTCGAAATATTGTTATTGTTTCTGGAATTGTCGCTAGTGAACGTATAACTAGGCAAAATAAATAGCTTGTTTTTCGTATTGTGTAAAGTTGTAGCTTGATTATAGGAAGTTGCCGTTAATACGAATGATTTCGTAACTTTTAATAACATTTTTCCCAAAAAGGGTTTCACAGAAAAGTCCCTTGGCGATTGATCATGCAATTTCTAGTATCACCCCTCTGAGGAGGTTGAGATGTGCTTTCATTCGTTTCAAAACTAGGCATTCTTCGAACGAAGTGAATGCTAGACGAAATAGATGATGCTTGATGAACAGACCTATGAACAGTGGGTTATCATGCCACACCTCTACAGCTGCGGAATTGCTAGTTCCACGTGCCATTCACTGCGTCCAAGGCGAGATATTTCTCAAACCACCTTGATCCTGTTTCCGTCCACATATCCTCTATGGAGAATTTGAAATACTTACTTCTTTTCTACTGAGATGGAAAGATTATTTTGTATCGGAGGTCTTCAAAACGTTAAGTTAGAAAATATTTTTTTCCCTTTAAAAATAATTCCTTTAATACAAGTAAATTATTACATTTTCTCTTACTGCTAGAATTATAAATTTTCAACTAAGAAAAAATGGAATAAAAAGAATTTGAAATCATTGTAGTGCTATTTCGCACTAAAAGAGGAGCTAGTGGTGCAAAACCATTGCACATACTTTCTCATATACACTTCTCCGTCTGCAGCATAGAGTGAAAAAAAAATCTATAGTGAAAGGGTGATTTCTGGCGTGGTTCTCTATATTGTGGTCGTCTTCCAGTGCTCTGTTCATGCTCAAAGTCGCTAGATGAACTTATTAGTCTTATATTTGAAATTTGAGAGTAAAATAAACATTCAGAATAATATTTCAAAACAAATAGCGACATATCAGTCTTATAAATATCGTAAAAGTGTTGTGTAAATGTCATTTCGTTGTAGACAGAAATTTATGTATTTTCGTATTTGCAGTGCGTTTTTGTCCTCCTATGTATTTTATCATTATCATATCTTTCATTTCAGTTTACTAACAGTGTATTCTACGTTTTCTTGGACCATTTACACTGCTAAATGTTGTTCAAGCTTCTTGAAACAGTAAACAAATGCGTAAATGTAGCAGATAGCAATTGTTTCACTGCGTCTATACCAAACTTTCAAGCGAAATACCGCTAATGCGGATGTAATGCATACTATTTCTACTTTACGCACAGAAAATTTAAGCAAAATCGTTGGACCAGTTTTTTTTTTAATATTCAAAAATGTACTTTGACCTTCATGTGAAGTGCCCTTTGTGTTAAAGTAAAAAGAAAATTAAAACCATGTGCATATGTTAGAAGTAAATTATACCCTAAATACGAAAAATGAAAAAAAAAATTACCATTCGATCAGGAGTGCTACGCACGGACTAACGGATGTCCTGCCAAAAACCACTTTTTCGGAATCAGGGGTCACCAAAACGGATATTTCCGAAAAACTCGTTTACAATTTTTTTTTTCACGATTACAATTCTTTCTATATACTACGTATATGAGAAAGTAAAAAAGTAGACCTATGTCATAGTAGTGTTAAGAAGGTCAAATGATGAGATTTATAGTCGTTAAAGACAGTTTAAAAATTTAATATATTCACAGTAATAAAAGTAGGCTTCCACTGTTGAAGTCAATAACCTTGGTGGTCCGATACAAACTGTACTCAAGTTGACAACTATCAACGTTTCGGCCATCCTATGAGTACGACAGCAACTTAGGTCTGTTGAGCTCTGACAAAACTTAAAAAAAATGTTTCTACATCAAAAGACATTACATGACGTTATCCTCTATTAATGTGTTTCTTGCACCTTTCTTTTCACACATTCTTCCATGGCACGGTTGTCAAATTCTTTTCCATATTCACTTAAAATCTTGCTTTACATGCAATTAATGTCTCCTCTTTGACATTTGATCGGATTGAGGAAGACTACGCCACCGACCTCACGAGACGTTCAGGTCCACTGGTCGAATCTTCTTCTGCTAATGGTTATCATCTCCGGTTCCTCTTTAACACGGCGTCTTACCCTGGAAAGGCAACGCTCTACTCAATCCCCCGGGGTAGTGAATGCCATATTCATCTGCTTGATTAAAAGGCGTATGGGGACTTCTTCAGTTTGTATCTTTTAGATGTCTCATTAATTGTTAATAGGACTAAATGCACGTCCGTGCTTCTGAAGAATCATTTGTTGCACAATAAGGTATTATACGTAATCCATTTATCTCATATAATGTATACCCTTGAACACCATGAACGATAAATGCATGTAATTAGGTATGAAATTTCCACATAAAATTATTTCCAATAAATAATTATAGCATTCTTATAATACATTAATTGCACTAGTTTATTAATGACTTTGGACTGACAGCGGAACTTCCTTCCGAACAAAATACTGAGAAGAACCCAGGTTTCATCCCTTGAGTGGCCGAACTGAGTGAGGTTTTCAGTTGGACTTTTCCCTCGCGTACTCCAGATAAATGTTGGCTTCGTACCTCCAGTGTCCCCGACAACCCAACGTATCTCCTTCCCAATTTCTTCACCCAAAATGTGGTTTGGGTGAAGATGAGGTATCATGCTTTGAACCTCAACACTTTCAATAAAAATCGCCTAACAAATTATTTATTTTGGGTTTTTTAATGGAAGAAGAAAAAAATCTTGGGAGAGGAGGATGAATTACAAAAGCACGGATTTGAATGGAAGAACGAAGGCGTGTGTTGCTTGTGTTCGATAAGTCTTATCTGTGGAAGAAGCCGTTTCTAAAAGGCTGACTGACGCATCGTGCATTGACGTAACCTCTCACTCTCATTCCTGTGGCCACTTCAGAGGGGAAAAAAGCATCTGCGCCTCCTGGAATGCAGCTCTCGAACACTCCTTCCTATCGCTCTCAGGGCTGTACATCAATGATCGCCTTCATGCAGCCTCTCCCTTTCCCCTCTTCCCTTTCTCTGATTCTAGCTTCTGCGTTCGTGTTCATCTTCGCAACGATTCATTTCTATCCGCTTTTTGTTCCTCTGGTTGAAGTTATGTTAATTGTATTGATGTCTTTTGTCACATAAGGGAATAAGCTGGTTGTTCACATAAGGGAATTGGCTGCTGAAGGGAATGAGCTCCGACTTATCAAATCCTCTGTTAAGTCATGGAGCAGTTCTTGTAGGCCTGCCCGGCGCGACGAGGTCCTGCTGACCCGCCTGCGCATAGGAGATTGTCCTCTCACTCATAGGTATCTCTTACTACTTGATGATGAACCCGCTTGTGAGGAGTGTAGCTCTTCTCTGACAGTGCGTCACCTACTAACTGATTGCAGAAAATACACCAGACAAAATACACGGAGACAAATTGGTCTGGCTGCAGATTTACCAACAATTTCCGGAAATAAAACGGATGATGTTAATAAACTATTGAATTTTATGAGTAGATCGGGGTTCCTCCCACATGTTTTCGGGAGGGTTTAAATTTATGTTCTTATTTCCTCTTCCCTGTCTTCTTCCCTTTTATCCTTCCTGTCCGTAATTTGAAAATTATAATTTTCAGTTTTTTCCCCCTTTTTATGATATAATGTGTTGGGCAACTGTTTCCTTTTCTTTCATCTTTGTATTCAGATTTTTGTTGAATTCAGGAGGGTTTTTTAGTGGGTATGATCGAGATATTCGGCGAGTCCCACACACGAGGAAGAGTCACTACGGCTCTTCTCTATGGTGCGAAACTGCATTTTCCCCCGCCTGCAAGGGTTCTAATGACGTTGCCGTTGTCGTGCCCTAAAGCCCCACACACAAAAAAAAATCACATATGCTTTGGAGTAACAGTTGAGACCGTTAAAAATTGCCATTAGGAAGCGGTGAGGTAGACCCAAATCACGTATTTATCTGTCCCGTCTAAGAGTTGCAGATCTTGGTTGTAAAAATTCTTTACATTTTTGTACGTGAAAAGAAAATAATACTTGATAAGTGTGTGTCGATTGTATTGAAATTGTACATATGTTATAAGAAGAATTTTATATTTATTCGGCTTATTCCTGTTGAGTCCAAGAAAGGACTTATAAATAAAGTGAATGACTGGAGGAAAAAGCAGATGAAGAAATATAGAAATGTAATTTCATTCTATGTCTAAAAGTAGGATATGTGGTATGGAAGTGCCATTGCTACCCGTAGCATATGTGTATGGAGAGCTGTTACGTGAACTCGAATGGACTACATGTCTCTCTACCGGATGCCTATAGTAAAGGAAACAAGAATTCTTTTACAGCATCCCCCAGGTGTAACTATCAACTCAACTGTAAACTTCCGCAATTTCTTTCTAGATGCGTTTGTATTTTTTCTTTTCTTTTGTGCGTGGTTGCCTATTACTACGCCGGAAATTGAGAAAAAAAAATTCCTTGTTCTTTTATAGAAATTGAAATGTTATGTAATTTAGGCCTGTTTATTTAGGCCACTTTATTATCGAAGAGCACGCTGAACTAAATTGCTTTAGCGACCTGTTCAAATGATGATAATTTAATTTTCACGTTTGGTGTTATTTTGCAACTTGAGTAATACTTAGTTTATGGAAAATAACTCTGCGAAAACAATTGTGAATGCGAATTATAAAATATATTTGAAATACAAATCGGGTCAGCAAAAAACAAAAAAAAGTGTTTATTTCTTCGGTTTGTTTGGAAATGAGTTTGGAAATGTTTATTTCTCGGTTTGTTTTCGAGAAAAGAACGGGCCTTTACTATCACTAGTTTTACACTTTTACATTGTTTGTTTCCTTAACTTAACTCTTATTCGGCCATTTTTATTTACAAAAATAACTAATATCTGGAATTTTTTTAAAATGTGCTATATAATCTTTAATATAAAGATTTAAATTTATCTAATACATTATATCATCGCCTCATTTACGCACGTATGTCCTTTTTAGAGAAACGAATAAATAATGTCGACAAGGAAAACGTGTCCAGATGTTGCCTAGTGGTATTTATATTCTACATTTCATTTTTGTTTTCCGTCACAAAACGGAAGGTTTGTCCATATATGTACTCTTAGGTCACACAACTGTTCATCTGCACCCTTGAACTATTTCTTTGGTAACTTTTCTCAATATACCTGGGGCTTGTGGAAGGTTGTACGTAGGTTGCAGGTTAAGGCCGTGTACATGTTGTTTTCCTTTTCCTTTGCGAAATCTCCATTCACAATTTTGACTTTCGAGAAATTTGTGAGCGGTATTATTCGTTCCTAATTTTGTAATGCAATGATTCAATTACAATTGCGTGAAAATGCTTTAAATGGTTCCATATTGTGGCGAGTTGTCTCCAAAACTCTTTGACATTGGCCGCAGATTTCTGTCCAAAAGAATCCGGCGTGACGCGGTCGGGGTCAGGGTTTTTGTGCGTGAATATGGCTGGAGTGCGTAATGCTGGCCCACATCCGTCCGCGGTCGACCGCAGACGTTGGTTGGTTGGTTGGGCTTCCTGCAGACTCCACTTCCCAGACTTTGTTGCTTTGTCATCCGCCTTGTTATAGAATCTTGTTCGTAGCTTTTCAATTAATATTCACACATTTAAGTGAGCGTGGTGTTAAGAGGTGTAAAGCGTTTTGGGATCATTAAAAACAAATGAGCTTTAAATATTTTATGAAGATTTAATAAAAAGATGATATAAATGTATTTTTTACAACGAATTACAAACGCCAAAGAATCTGGAAAAGTGCTGTTTCTGAGCCATGGCTTATAACGCAGTGGAAGACGTGGGAAAACGAAAGTTTTCTCTGATGTATGTGGCGCGAAGAGTGATGACGCTAGTCACGTGTCCTTCGACTGCAACTATTTATATAGCGAACCTGCATCCCCCTAAATGCATCGATCATCGAGATTCCGGATTTAAAATATCTAATCAGATTATTCAATGAGACAAAATAAATGCGTTGCAATTATTTATTGTTCTCCACACCATAACAAATTTGGTTCTATGTATTATATTTTTGTTAATAGTTTTTGCAAAATATGGTTTTATTTTATGATTTGGAGGGAAATTTGTTGTGTTTAATAAACCACTTACAGAGCAACATCTTGATTTTGATGATTGAATGGCGTCTACACGCGCTGCATTTTTCCGTCTGGTAGGAAATAAATATTGAGGTTTTCCTTAAATTGAATGGTACGCGCTTCAGAAAAATCTTGAGTTCGCAAAAAACAGAAACTACTTAGAATTTATATTGTTGTTTGTGGAAAGTTGTGGTTCTTATGTAAGCCAACAAGGTCATATAGATACGAATTGGTTGTATGTCCATCGTAGACGACATTGAGATATACTTGTTTCGAGAACGTGTCTCGGATATCTTCTCTAGATACATGATTGTAATTTTGTTTCGTTACACGCTTGTCTGCGTTGTAAAGTCGTTCTGTACTTGTTAAATTGGAAACATATGTTTTCGTATTTCACCGCAAATGCGTGACAGAAACTATTTTAGAGCCCTTTTTGCGTAAAAAATACTGTTCGAGATGAGCGCGCACCCTCCTTCGTATCGATGCAACCCGTTGAGGGGTTGTGCATTTGCTTTCGCCGTGTCTCCTCAAGTGGATGCATGTGTGCAATGACATGTGCGGGAGCGGAGGGCGTCGCTAGCGACGTCACACGACTTGACCTTCCCGAACTCTCTCGCGTCGCTCCGTGCAGAAGGTCCGAGGCGCACCCATCTCGTTACTTCAGACCATACGGCGGCTGTTGTGAAGCTGTCAGCGCGCACGACGAGGCATTACTCCTAGTGGCAATTTTTTTGTGATTGCATTGCTACGTTTGAATGGGGTCAACACCTACATCATACCGTGTATCGGATTTCTTATTTATTCATTATGTTATGTCGAATGAAAATGTTTAAACTGAAGGACCGAGATTTGAACTCGGGGCCATCAGCTTAACGCGCTGATGCGCTTACCAACAGCGCCTCCCCGTTCGTCTCTGGGCCCAGTCTACAATTGGCATTCAACTTGCGAGGCTCACAGGCCTCTGAGGTGATCTCATAGAAATTAGAATATATGTGGCGACTCCCTTAAGAAGTACTTGATTGTGGATCAGTATTTTCCAATTCTGGAGTTCACAAACATGCAGTTCGAATCTCGATCCCTTCTCCCGTTTTTATTCAACGTAACATAATTAATGACTGCTGGCGATGAGGTTCACAGCAATTTAAGAGATTTCAATATATTTTTTAAATTTCTACGGATGGTACAATTTTCTTTCCTACGTGTCATGTGCATTCATGTCAGATGGGTAACAACGTTTCCGCACTTTGGGACTTATTAATATGGGAAATAAAATTCTATGGTCCGCGGTACAGGTGTAGACTGATTGTATTCCTTTGCCACCCAGATGACCATGACGGTCGTAGTCTTACACCAGATCAAATGACTCGACGTTTTTGCTATTCTTGTATGTATGTATTTTCGTTTCGGCCAACGAGGACCAGTAAGGCTCAGGTATTGATTAGAGTTTACGCACTAGACTCGTCTTAATAACCGACATCAGAGCGGCGTCTAGATATGATCCAGACAACTGTATCCGAGCATTACAACTGCGGTTGTTAGTCGCAGAGGTCGGACTCTTTGTAAATCCCAGCTAATTAAACTGGGACATGGATACAAAGAGCTACATATTTTATCTTGCCCCGCCCGGGTATCGAACCCTGGATGACTTGGTGACGAGCAATCACCGTCGTTTCATTCAATATTATTTTGAGGAATAGCGTAATATTATTTTGAGGAAGATTGGGCTTGTTCACCCAAAAGCAACGTTTCTTCCAACATTCTAGTCCCGTTTGATCGTCGGTGCCTTAGAGTGCTGTTACAGCTGTGTGTGATCGATTGACGGTCTGACTTCAACCGTATCTGCATGAGCCGTTCTTCTGCGTCGGACAACTCGGAGCACTTTCTTGAGACGTTTTTAACGCAGCGTCGTATGTTATTAAATGCCCACACGTCTATTGGACCTGCCGGCTTTCCACAAAGCGTTGCAGCCGCAAATTACTGATGACGTTTCCATTCGCTACGACCGCTTCCTACTCTCTTCGTCTTCTTTGGTGAGAGTCCTTTGCGACTGCTTTTTGTGACGAATGGAGAGCTCCGACACGTCAATTTCTACGCGTATTCCATCGAGTACGCCAATATATGTTTAACGTCGAACGTGTGCGGATAATGATTATGGGTGGGACTTGGCCGTTTCAAGTCCTCACATTGTGATGCGTGATCTCCCTGGTTCTAAAGATCACCTTCATTGTGTATTATGAAAGTATCGAAATGTTAATAAATCTATACCTGTTTAGAAATATATGTATCAAGTCTAGGAGAATAGTATTCGACGATTTATGCGGGTATTATCTATTTTATTGTACACAATTTATATTTCAATATTTGACCTACGGTTCTGTATGGAATTTTCCAATGTTGTCATAAGAAAATCTTTACGTTTGCTTCAAAACTTTTACGATTTTTCGCACAATTGGCAGGATGAAAAATCCAGTGACTGTACTGTTTTGAACTGCTTTTTATTGAACCGTGACGTGTAACTATAATGTTTGCACTCGACGTGTTTTGTAAAGTGGTGCATCTTTGAAACCTTTATATCGAATGTTTCTCTACCACGCGTTCGAGTGGAACATGTTGTTTATTCCTGAAGTCCTGTGCTCTTGCTTGAAGTAACCTTGCTGGCGAGACTTTCGTTGTTACAAATTAATGACCGCTGTTGGAGCGAAACCCGATGCGACCATTTTGGAAGCGCCTTGAACGACCAAGGCCGCGGACCTTGGATGTCGCCACCTGAGGAAGCATAGCCATCGGGTTCTTCAGCGGCGCGGACGGTGCGGGAATCTGAGCTTTTACTTCGCATGTATCTCGCGTCTCTGGTGCTTAGCAACACGCTAAACAAACAGAAACATACGCGCTTAACATGTTCTTCTACTTTTGTGTCCTATTTTTTGTACGATCATGATATTTTAATATCATTCTTTTTCAATTCATTCCAACTTCACATATGTGCCATTATATCAGAAATATTCCGAAACAGTTATCTTTATTTTTCGTTATGTAACGCCTAAGTACTATTTAAGTAATTCTAATATGCCTCAATATGATTTATTCGTTTAAAAATATATTTATGTTATCTTATTGGAACGCTAGTGCAGCGTTTTCTTTAATCTGCCAATTGATAAGATTCAACACTCATTCACTTCACTTAAATTTGTTCTAAAACTCTATTTTTAATTTATTCTTCGTTAAATGAATTTGTGTTCCTTCGACGGAAGAGTAAATCATACTCGAAAGACAATTTGACTTGTCAACAAACAAAGATAAAACTCAAGTTTACTAAAAAGTAGATATACTATAAAGAAATCTCGACATAAAAGTGCATAATTCAAGAAAACCTTGAAATTATCAGCCCACACTTGATGAATGTCATTGCATAAATAACGCATAATCGTATTCAATTAAGTCGCATAATTTTATCAAGTGTGCATTAGTCATATACCAAGAAATGTATCACTTACGACAGACTTAATCGGAATTTGCTGAACACATAATTATGCCTTTGCACTTCAGTGGATTGGGCGTAGAATTATTATATTATTATTGGTCTTTCGTTTTCTCTTGTGTAATCTCAATCCTCACACATCCTTAATACTTACCTCGTTCTTAATAGAGCGGATTATAGTATTTTGTAATTTAATCGAAGTTGGAAATTAAGAATTGACGTAAGAAGGAGCGAACTCCACGATAATTTCTAAACCACAAGTTTATTCTTACGAAATAATGAAACCCTGGCATACGTGTTCTAGAATTTTAAATGGTGAGTATGCACAATGTAATCTCTGAACTCACAGTTTCTCTTCAACGCAGAACTAGAAAGGGGAGATTTGCCTTTCCATGGTGATTTCGGTGAAATTTGTATTCTTCGATATGTTTATCTGGTAAACTTCTTGTCTGTTATCTCGAACGCCCTGAAGTCTTGACGAATGTTTCAAAGAATGTACGACTTCAGAATGCTTGAAATATGTAGAGGGAAAAAGAAGTTTCTTAAAGAAACATATCTCTAAGCTTGGTGTGTTTTTTCAGGTTTATTTTTATTCTACAAATTGTAACTAAATTAATTTATTGGATTAATAAATTATGATTTGATTAAATTATTTTTAAAATTTAATTTTAATTAAAATATTTTTTATAGTGTGCCTCAAATCTCTTATATAAATGAACTGTTTAGTCACCTGAACTCTCGAAAGAAACTCGAAGCTCAGTACGAAAGAATGGTTGCAATAGTTATTCGATTCTCCTATCTATGAAGTCTTTTTGTAGCGATTATTGTTGGAATCATCGCTCTTTCAGCACCTACCCTCATCCATGTAATAGACAATGCTTCGTACAGGCCTGCGCCAAACGGTGGACCTCCGCCGGAGTCAGGTAACGTCTGTGCGTTTTGGATTGATAGGAAAAGAGCTTCGATAGTGAAAATTGGTAGAAATAGACGTGACAGTTGAAAAGAGGATTTTGATAATGCCCTATAAAAGTTTGGTACAATAAGTTGGAGAATATCGGACGGATATTTAGTTGCTAGAGTATGTATCATATTTTTTTGAGAGCATGGGTAAATAGGACTGAAGTGAAGTGATGTACTCGATGTTAGCATCTGGATGGATTTGGGCGTTTAAGAGCTAATACCACAAGCAAGCGTTCACGGATAGCATTTGAGCACCATTTCATATAGGTTTAGTTAGTGGAAGAAAATTATTTGTTTTCGCAAACTTTAAGAAGAGAATTTATCTTATTTATCTTAAGTATTTTAATGTTATTTTAGAAGTTTCTTAAATATTTTCAATTTTTCGCATTTTTTCATTGCTTTTTCAGACTAAATCTTATTTTTACGAAGATTTTGTTTGTTCGTAAGAATAATGGAAGGAACATAACGAGATGTGGAAGTAGTTGTTTTCATATAAACCACCATTGTCTTTCAAACAAAAGAGAGAATTTGTTTCAGTGAAGATTTGACCTTGGCTATCTCAGTGTGGACACCATTATAGCATGACCCACTTGGTGGTGGATTATATCTTAAGGAGTTGGATCTTCAAATCGCGGAGAAAGATGAGAAGAAAGTGAGACATCAATTGTAATGTTGGCAGTTTCTCCACTTTTCGCTCTTACTTTCTTGTCTCGCAGCTTTTCATGTTCAGCCTCAGATATTAATGAACGATAGTCCTTGGCTTCATAATCTACTCGTTTAAAAGAAGATAATTCGTTTTAGGAATAATGCGATATCGTAACATGAGTCAGTGTATTTACTTTGCGAACTCAACGTTTGGGAGTCCTCAATGTTTGTCTAGTGATAAAATTGATACAAATGGTTGAAAAATCTTCTGCAACCAAATACTTCATATTTTATTACTATGCTGTGGCTGCTGTGAAAATTGATAGATGTATTATGCCTGGTGTTTTTAACAAATAAGCACCACACTGCATCTAAATACGATAGTTATATTGACCTGAAATTGATACACAACAGTCAAAAGAAAAAGAAAATGCAACGCAATTTTAGCAGAGAAGAAATCGTTTATGAATAGTATAGAATTTAAGTTTCCATGAATTCAATAAATGTTTGATCGAAATGAAAATTACTCGTCTCTTGTAGGAAAATAACGAAATTATTATTAGTCGAAAAAAAAGTGCCTCGTAAGAGTTTTCAAAAGTCTTCAAACCCTTCATTTGCTGAGTTAAAATGATCAAAAAACTAATATAGTTTGAATGAGTAAATAGGATACAAAAAATATTAGTAGGAATGTGGTACATTATACATGATCCTGTGTGTTTGAGCAGCGAAATATCTTAAATTCCACTCTCTGCGTAGCTAATATTGAATTATTTTGTGTCCAAGAGTAGGAGTCCCAGTAATATAATAGTTCCAAATGTCCCAATAGTGCAGTGTTGACTTAGACTATGGAATGCACTTTGTTCAGTCATGGAAATTTCATTGTTTTTGGATTAGTACGCGAATACTATGACACGAAAGTTGATCAATATGCTTTGTTTTTATAAATATTGAGCGAGTTTAATGTGAAGCGATATCTCACTTAATTCGTGCAAAGGTTTTTCTTGTGTTTCATTTTGATGACAGTTTAACCTACTCCTTACCTTCTGAATACCTGCACACCGATGTAAAGTGTTTGACGAATGCTTTACCATAATTTTGTACGAATGTTTGCGTCTTGAATGCCTTGCTTCTTTCTCATCCACCTGCTTGTATCGTAAACCTCGGAACCACCAGCGCCTCGGAGGAGTACTTTTCGGTGACCCCCTCAACCTTGTCGCAGCCGCTTGCCGTGGTCGTCGGCTCGTGCCTGCTTGCGCTTCAAAGCCCTCCGCCTCCATGGGAGTGTCGCCGCCACCGTGTCGGGGCCACGCTGGCCTAATAAGGGGAACCGCGCACCAGCGCCGCCCGGAGGTTACGACGGCGTCGGAGGGGAGTCTCCTTCGTGGCGGGGGCGGGTGGAAAGGGAGGGGAGGTCCTGACGCGGCGCCGCGCCGCACCGCCACGCGGGAGCGGCCAGCTGACCGAGCGAGGCTCTCGTAGGAGGTCGCAGTCTATACCCGCGTGAGTCAGCCGGCAGCAGCGCACTGTAGGCCGCGCGCGGCAGGATCCCCACTGCCGTTCTTTGCTTACTCACCGAAACCCTCTTCTTGCTCGTTCTCTCGCCGCTAGCGTTTAGTATGTGCAGCGTCGCGCACGTGGTAGCAGCAGCAGAAACAGCTTAGGTGCTTTCTCCAGTGCGTGCATAGTATCTGTTGATCTGGTTTTGCCGGTGCGTGTGTGGGTGACTCTCGCTCTAATCCTGCAGTGCGTCGGGATCCTCGCTGCTGAACTGACCGTGTGAGTGTGTGAGCACCTGTCTCTNAGCACAGAAGATGAGTGCAGCGACGGCCGTGAAGCGTCTGGAGACGCTTTTTCGCGACGTGCGTCTGGAGCAAGCGCCGCCGCCCTTGGTTCTGCGGACGCACCACGAATCACGCCATTGCGACGTACACGGCTGGGCGGCCCGAAGGGATTCGCTGGCGTCACTCCCCGTGCTGGGAGATCCTTCGGTGGCGCACCACCCTTCCGAATTCCCAGGCACCTTGCGGCGCTCCTCTTTCGCCAAATCGACACCATCGCTGGCAGCGGCACGTTCTCCGCAGCCGCATTCGCTGCCCAACGCTGGGTCGTCGCCGACACCGCGTCCTGCCGCACGGTCCATGTCCACTACCACCCTCAACGGCTCACAGCCTCCGGTGCTACGACGCAAAGATTCCTTAGCACAACAAAAGACAGGGCGCAGCATGTCTACAATCACTTTGGGTTCGACGGATTGGAAGAGCAGCTTACGTCGAGGCTCCGTCTCCAACGGTCTAAGCCGCAACAGTACTCGCAGCGTGTCCTCCACCACGTTGAGTACATCCCCTAAGAACGGCATCCGACGCGACTCCGTCCCCGGCAACACACTGTCTCAGAAGGGCGGCCGAAGCTTCTCCACCACTACCCTGAGCACGACGGGCATTCTCAAGAACGGTAGTGCACGTCGCGATTCCACCTCTGCTGTCACAGTCTCTGTGGGAGGGACGTTGCCTGGAAGAGGGGCAGTGGGGTCGCGCAGCTTCTCCACCAGCACGCTGAGCGCTTCAGCCCTACGAGGCGCCCTCGGTCGAAGGGACTCTGCAGCGTCGGGATGCTCTACGGTACGCAGGGACTCCGTGGATTCCACCGGCTCAGCACGCAGCACCACGCGCAGGGATTCTGCCAGCTCTGTTGGGTCTGCGGGCTCCAGGAGATTCTCCACGGATTCATTGAATCTCAGAAGAGGGTCTTGCGATTTTGGGAGACGAGGATCGTCTTCGGGAAGCTCATCCGGCGCAGGATGGGACGATGCTACGTGGGACACATTCATGAGCTTCTGCAAGGTACATGTTCCCCTATACTTCAACCCTTTTGACAAATGGACATCAAGAAATTATTGATCTTATTCTTGGCTTGATTAGCTCTGGTGTGTAGAGATTTGGTGTGTGTGTTTTACGTTGTAATTTTAAAGTGCTTGGAAAATGGCCTACGTGAGTGTGGTAGGTCGAAATCCGTAGCCGTCGATGGCCGCTCTTCGTGGCCGCGAGACATTTCTCGCTTCGAAGCGCTCATTTCTAAATATTTGACGTGGCCCTCGAGTGTCGAGGAGGAGACGACGACGTGACGCACGCGCAAGAAAGCGAAGCATCGATGCGTTGCGTTACGATGCGTTCGCATGAGAAAGCAGCTGGAGGAGAATGAGATGGAGAAGAAGTTGCTGAGGCTGCTACTGGGTTCTAGACGTCGCGCTCTCGTGCCCTCACGATGGGATGAACAACAGTACCACTCCATCCCTAATGAATGGCTGCAATTTCACGGACATTTGATCCTCGAGGGGGCGATTATCATTTTCATCGATTTCACACCCCAACGCCCGTCCGAGAAAAAAAAAAGAAAAAAAAAAGATTTGTATAGTCGACGCGTTTCAGTTCGGCCACGTGTAAAGATATTTCGTTCAATCGTATTCTAAATGGTTGTCTTGTGTTTGAGAGGAATAAATAGAAGTGACAGATCTCTCGTCATCGGTTTAACAGTGAACATTTCCGAGAGATATTTAAAAGATCCTTTTCCGAAAACCTGTGAATAGATAGCTCTACTCTTGATTAGTCTCAGTGATTTATGTATTGTCATGTTGTGACATGTTTTCATCGTATAAGAAAAGCATTCGTGTAGAGAAGAAATAGGGAACGGATATTAGTAAAGACGAATTGTGTTGGACGTTTGGTAAATATTGAGATGTTACTCGAAAAGAGCTTTTCATTCAAACTAACTTTTGCAGTTCTTAACATTAATTTTGAAATATATTTGACGAAATATTTATTGCATTTTATTAGAGTATATACATATTCTATTGTTACAAATAGTGCAATACCGAAAACTTACGATCTCAGAATAATGACAAGTCCTTGTTTTATAAACTGACTATCGCTGATTTATTTTCGGGCTTCTACGAATTCGGATTCTTGGATATATTTTTTTCGTAAGATTTTCAGGTATTTTACCATTTAAATTATCTTTAAGAACAAGGGTATGCATTGTCGGTTTGTAGTTTGGTTTTTAAAATGTTTCAACGCAAAATGTGAATACTTCTTGTGTTGCGTTTTGAGACATCGGTACTTGATTTTTCAAAGTTTATCGTTCTGAGTACTGGACACGATTTCCCCAATGAATCGCGAGCTAGTTGATCTTGTGCGTTCTGAGAGATCGCGTGCGGATTTTCTCAATGGGCGGTCCACCTCCTTCGTTACTTGCTTCTACACTCCACGCAGCTCTCAACGAATCAACCTCTGTCTCNCGTGACGAAATGACCGTGCTCTGTAATTTCTTATCCCTCAGAGTGTCAAGCGCGATTCTTTCCTTGATAGCTGTGTGATGGCTAAGTACGGCGTTATTAATTTCGTTAATGCTCTAATATCTCATTGCGACTTACTTCCCACATTTTTCTTTTGGCCAACTCCTCTCAAACAATCTGTCATTCATTAATGAGATATTGATCACACCTCGTGTGAATAAAAAAGTCAGTGTTTAGTTATTGCTTTGTCGTCTATCATTTATAAAGGTCGAAATTCATTATGTCAGTGAGATATGTGTATGAGATGGAAAATTAACTATTGAACGATCAAAGCACTATAAATGATTGAGTGTTGTGTGTGGCAGGTTTCATTAGACGAAACGTCATCGACCGGATATCTGCTAATGAATCCAACAGTCTCTTTCACGATTTAAATGACGATGTGGCATGTTTACATTCACATTTGGGCGAGATCTTTGAGAGAAATTTAAATCCGACTTTTGCATTCTCATCACGTAATGTAAACATCGTGTCCAGAGGAGGAAATACGACTCATTTACCTGAACATTCAGGATAGTCGTTAATTGTTTTTCTCTCGATGTGACCAAAGAACGTTTGGTCGTGGAAGTAAATGTTCATTTGATAAAATAATAAGTGGAGCAGTTCACATTATTTAAATAATGTATGCGAAAATCTATGTACAGATGATTGGCATATTTCCAAAACTAAAAAGAAATATTTTGTCTATCTTTTTTGTTTAGTTGGAGGGTAGAGAGAGTAAGTTACCCGTTGAGAAGTATTCCATATGATTCATGTTTGGCTTTTCTTTTGAAAGGTACAAGTGATGGTTCAAAGCGATGTATAGGTTTTGTTAACACTTTTCGATTGCAGTAACAACAATGAAAAGTATATACAAAGAACGTGTTGGAAGTCAGAATGTGTGTTTGATGTCATAGTGTTGTTAAGCAGGGAGATATATTGCCTTGGAGGCGTTTGGTGGTGAGCTGATCCTGAGTCTTTGCTCTCGCCGACGTCGCAGTTCGTGGATTCATTAAACGCGCTCAGCGATCGTATCGCGCTGCACCATTTTGGTTTCGAAGAGGACACTGCGTTTCTCAGAGCGATCCACTGCGTGAACAGGGCGTTGTCATATCTCTTGGACACTCCTTGTGAAAATGTGTTGCTCCTTTTCACCACGGTGTGGCCAGACACGTAGTAAGGATTTCGCTTAAAGGGGTAAAAGTGTAAGTCCGGATGAGTGGAGTGGAAGTGTAAACGTTAAATCTCGTACAAAGGTTCGTAGTTTTTTTTAAGTAATATAATTTCAGCGTCAAGTCAAACATTGATAAATATAATAAATCAAAGATCCTAGACGTTTAACCATGGCAAAGTGTAATTTTTAAGAGAATAGTGGGGGGGGGGAAGGGTTCTAACCCCGTGGACCCTTCCCCCAACCCTTAGGCAACATTCTTGGTGTTGCTGAGAAAATGGAATAGACTAGAATATACAGAGGTGGTTTGAATTGAGGTGATCGCGAATTACTTATTTAGTTCTTTGATGATAATGATTACTTAGTGGCTCCTCCTAATATATAAATACCATTATATTTTCTGAAACAATGTCATTATGAATTGTTCGCCTATCTCCTTGGCGATTTCTAGAGGTGCTAATAAAGGATAATATTACATTATGAGGATCACTAGGACGCGGAGATGTGGATTTAAATCCTGTCCAGCAATCATGAGGATGTAGTTTTGTGTCGGGAGTATGTATTCAAAAGTAATTTTGAGACAGTTCATTCTGTATGTATTATGCCTCAGAAGACTTGATTTCTTCTTGTTTTAATGAAGAATCGCATGTGGTGTGTCGTGGACTAGAAGCGCGTGTGGTACACGTCTCGAATGTATTCATTGGTCTCGTGCACGCTGTTTAGCTTTCATCGTAATTTCTCTGTAGAATTTTAACACATTTAAAAATGAAGCTCATTAATCCAAGTCGTGTGTTTTTTGTGAGCCCATTGTCTTTTGAAGCGTTTACTTAATGCTATCCTGGTGATCTCTTGAAAGCAACGAGGCTAGAGGCCATAGTTCGAGTCTCGACGCACCGTAGGCTTCCATGACGTCACCTCGCGTCAACCGCGATGAGTTCACGATGGGACATATCTCTTTCTCTGTACATGGCTGGCTTCTGTGGTGACAGAGGAATGTGTGTGCGCTAGCAGTTTCTGTGCAAGCATCGTCACTCCCTAGGGAGGTGTTGCTTAGAAACAGTGAGAGCAAACATTGTTGTGCATACCTTTGCTCCGTCTTTTCCCATCGCCATA
Source organism: Laupala kohalensis (assembly GCA_002313205.1). NCBI lineage: Eukaryota > Metazoa > Arthropoda > Insecta > Orthoptera > Trigonidiidae > Laupala > Laupala kohalensis. The sequence continues at coordinate 574,636 of NNCF01126324.1, forward strand.
TATGGTGAAGCGCTCCTATAACTTATCCACTGGCGACGACGGCACGGGAGATACAGGTGTGGTGATAACCATAAAACTGTCGATTCATCGGTTAAGACCCAAAACACGAAAAAAGGAGTGGAGCGATAATATGTCGTATTGTAGTTAGGTCCCTTTTTCTATCGTTCGATAGAACGTTAGTTCTGTCCTCAATTATTAAACTCGTATTCCTCCGTATCCCATCAGTGTTTTTGCTTATCGTTTCCTCTGTTTCACCCTGGTTTTGGTCTTGTCACCTATTTTGTTATCGTCCATAGCTTAGACTCATTTCTACATCTCGAAACAGCCGACTCCACTCAGCCGTGTCACTGTCCCCAATCTCAAGAAGGTTGACGATTCCATTGGATTACTTCCTTTCTCGGAGAAAAGAAACTGGGATTTGAAGGAGGTTGAGTTTTTATCAACACCACTGTTAACGAAATACTACAAAAAGGTTGTATTGAAGTAGTACAGAGGGAAAAAATTAATTGTTAAGTATTTTTATCTGCATTTTATGTTATTTGTGCTGTACAGATACGTAACATCGTTTTTCTTTTGAATTTTCATTAGAAAGAGTGGGTTCATTACGAGTAGTATAACTATTTCTGCGCAAATTTACAAAATATCTTTTCCAATATTACTGTTGTGGGGGATATTCACTCTAATCTATTTTTGTGAGTATACATCTTCACCTGTAAAAGTTTGCTTTAATTTTACGGGGTAAATTCTGAACAGATTCATATTTTTTTGCATGAAGTCTCGTTAACATAGTCATTATTTCTTTAATCAGTTTCTTCCAATGATTTTACTCTTAAAATATCATTTCTAGACCTATTAAAGATGCTACTTGATAGAATGTTTTAAGGTGTTTTAATTAGTTCTCCTATTTATACTTTTCTTCCCCGGTTTCCAGTGTTATCTTATTGAAATGGCAGGTTGTTGTGTCCCAGAGTGTTTACTAAAACCCGTTATGAAACTTGTGAAATCACTTCTTATAAGTGTTGTGAAAACGGATTCCTCCTCGCATGATATGGTAGATTTGTGTTATTGGTGACACTCACGAAATCACGATTAGTTGATTAATATGAATAATGTTTTATGTTAATGGGCACGCAGCTGTGAATTCGTATCGCCTGTTCTGGATGAATACAAGGGTGTTTTGAACAGAAACATGCGACTGGTGGATATTATTCATATTCAGTTTGCATTTCTTCTTTTGCAGTTTGGAAAACGATGAAGTATCTCACCATTATTAAAATTATTCTGAATGTTATGGACAACAAGCAACGACTTTCACCGCCTTCCTCTCCCTGCTCTTGCAAGCAAATATTTATTTTCGCCGTATTACGTACATATCTTCGAGGATTTTGTGGAATTTTATTCCTCCAAGATTTGCGCATTTTATTTTAATAATAATAATAAATTTTAATAAATTTATTGTCAAAAAATAGTTCAAACTGCGTATGACCACGTGGAGGACAATAAACTAATTTACTCTCCGGAAGCAAGCAAGGGACCAATCCCATCAATTCCGATCAAGGGCCCTAAGGCAGAGGCGGATTCAAAAATATCAGCAAAAATTCCTAGATAAGATAAAAAGTTAACTGCGAGTTATAATACTAATAGAATGTCAATATGTTTGTAATGTAACGCAAAAATGTACATGTACAAATTATTATCGAGCTATAGATTATTCTGAGTATAGTGTTTAAAAATTATAAGAAGAATTAATATAACACTAAATTCACTATTTATTATTACAATAAACATGCCACTAGACGAAGCCTAGAAAATCTGTGTAGGAAATCCCCCTCTACCCATTCGATTAATGCCATATAAATCTAATATTTTGCTTACGTATTTCTGAACAGAAATTCCAAAATTTGCTAGATTGCTGGAATATACTGTATTACAACTTGAAACAAATATTTTATAAGCAGGAAATAGTTCTTACCCATTCCACTTACTTTCAAACTCGTAATGTGCGTCATTTGTGCGATAATATTAGTTTAGAAAACTTACGTTTTTTTATCGGTAGTTGTAGTCTTCATGGCTACGTACTTTATGTTTATGACTTACTTTTTGCATACTTGTGAATTCAGTGAATTCTCTTAAGCAATCTTGACTGCAACTTGCCATTAAAAAAAGTCAGTATATATAATAAATAATTTGTTGATATTGTGTAGATAGTATAATAAGTAGTTAACTATTTTTATTCTCAATGGAGTGATACGCGTGCCATGATTTTCCCTTGGGGCGGGGAAATGATAAATTCGCCACAGTCAGTGTCCTTGCTTGCTTGCTTCTGGAGAGTAAATTAGTTTATCTTCCTTGCTATAATACGCAGTTTCTATGCTTTTATGAAAAAAAAGTTATTATTCACTTTAACATCATTAAATAATTTTTTTACGAATTTATTATTGTACTTGCGATGTGGCGTATAATAAACCTTAATAATTATATTGTAACCTGCTTATGTAATGAAAGAACGCTGCTGTGCGCCCTGGACCTTGGTGGGGACATGACCGCACCTTCAGTTTATCATGTCGTATTTCACGCTTAACGACACTCAAATCGTTTTTGATCGTAAATCTGCTAATTTATCACGAAGTGATGTGGACATCACAAAAAAAAAAAGTTTAATCAAACAGCGGACAGCGCCAGCCTTGAAAAAGTTGATTCATTATTGGTTATCGAACGACCCAGCAAAAATATCTTTTTACTCTGATAGCTCCGTCTTTTCTCTCTCTCTCTCGCTCTCTCCAGAATAAAGTACATCCCGTAATAGGAGCGCCCTCTTTTCGTTTTGTGACAGACGCTTGAGACTGCCGTCCTCGTATGGAATAAATGATGATCGGAATGGTTGTCTCAAATTGAAGATGAATGTTTTTGGTTCTTGTCTAATTTCCTACTTGCTCTATTGGTGCCACAAATAAATTACAGAAGAATCCCATTACTCTGAATTTTTTTTTTCATCCAAATCGACTGAAAGTAATTTAACAAAATTGTAAAAGTAGTTTGGACGGTCTTTTGTGATATATGCTCGTACGCATAAAAACAACCTCCGCTAACACGAGTATTATGACAGGTTATAGGAGTTATTCACGCTCCTTGGCGTTCTGATTTTGGTGCGTGTATCGCTGATTATAAGGTATACGCATCGTACAAATATTTTAGCATTGTTTATACAAATCTTGATGATATCGGGTTTGTAATGAGTTCAATTTTCCTACATCTTCCGAGAGTCACTTCTCGTTCTTCGCCGTTAACTCGTGTAGAAATTTTGCGGCGCTCGAAAATGTCTTAAGACATTTTTGATTACTAAAAATACAAAATGTTGCATTTGTGTAACTTTGGTAGTGTTAAATTCAAGATCTCATTCCCTCTGCAGTTACCGGAACAAATTCATACAATTCAGAGACGAATTTTATCGATGGTAATTGATAATGTAACGTAAGAGGGTAATAAGGGTAAGAGATAGATTCCTTCCTGTAATATGTTCAAAGGTAAATTAATGAGTGTGCTGTGTGACAAGCATGATGTAAAGCTTTGTAAATAGGAGTTTTCCAACAACAAGAAAATTGAGGGATTGAGGTGAAAACGTTAAACCTTATATACTGTGCAGTGGATACACCTTTCTGTTCGTGCCGGTAATGGCACGTTTTGTCGTCGTTTCTGGTTTTATCGGTACCTGAGATTTTTATCAATGTCTAACAGTTTGCCAATGTCGAACAATTTTGAACTTTTTCTGTAACTTTTTTCTTGTCCACCTAATCCCGTGTTTATATAATTGGTTTAATGCGAATGTTATGTTATTTAATCTCTGAACCCGAGTGGGTCGCTCGGTCCCGTTAACCTGAATTCGACCGTGTTTTGCGTGCCACGGCTTCGTGCGCTGATCTGGGATTTACGACTAAAGCCTTCTTGGAAACTAAAACGTTTTCGTGGTCCGCTACAAGAATTTTCGAAATGCGTTCGCGCCGCGTTAGGATGCGTGTTCGGATGTGCTGATGCAACACGACGCTAGCGTTCTCCCGTTTGGTGACGCTTCGCCGCGTTGCCCTAATTTGCTGCAGCGTCTGTCCGTCCACTCTTTTCGAAAAAAGAAAGAATAAAGGTTTCGCGTGACGTCAACAGGCTCCCGTCGTCGTGCTCTGCATTTGCGCAGTTTCTTACGAATCGGGCGCTCGCCATTTGGAGCAGACCTCTGCGGAAAGAACGTGGTTTTGCGGTTTTGAGTCGCCATCACTCGCTTTTAAGCCTCGTGGTGATTCTTTGTTTGTGTGGACGGATCGCTTCCTCGCAAACGATGCTCTGGGAAAAACGCACGGACGAATCCGACACACTTGGGCGCAATGCACACCGATGAAACGCGTTTCATGTAACTGATATTTTATACTACAATTTTCTCTTAACGTTGAAATAATTTCCAAGGTTGTACTGCATTTAATGTCAATTATATAATCTAATTAAATAAATAATGAAAGACTTACGACCTTTCATAGACGAATAATATATAATTTGTGAAACGAAGTCGAAACATTGTGAACTCTTTTCACAAAATATATATTATTCATCCATGAAATATCGTAATTCTTTCATTATTTATTTAATTTCCAAGATTTTTCTGCGAACTACAATTTTTTTTGTGTAGATCATAAGAGATCCGCGAACCAGTGGTTGGCGATCGTTGATTTACTCAAAGAAAATTTCCCTGTTACTTCTAGTATTCCCTTTATGAGTACTTCTCCATAGCTTCTTCTAGCTTCCATTAAGCTGAATTCTAGCTTGTGAAATTAATTTCTAGCTTTAGTTGAACTCGTGATTTCTTTCTCATATCCAATAGAATCGTCACGCGTTGCATGAATCATTGGATACTCGCTCGTCCTAACGTATTTAAATGTGTTTCATCGGTGCGCACAACGCGTTTCATTGGTGTGCATCGCGCCTATCCGGACATCGCTTTCTCAGAAAGAAGTTCGGAGGCAGCTGTGACACTAATTGCATTTTGATTCGTTTCGCTTCGCAAGAAAATACTGAAAGAGGAAATGCTGCCAAAGAAGGAACAAAACGGTTTGCAGCTTCTTTCGAGTCCATTCCATTCCAATGAAGCACTAATTGGCATGAGAAACATGTGTGTAGTACTTGACCGATGTGTTCTCTTAATTTAGAAATACGAAGAGGAAATGAATTCATACGTAATTACAAGACCAGTGTTTGTAGAGGATGGATTTCTCGTACGAATGAGAAACATTCATGGATGTATTTGTCATCGGATAAAGAATAGCGTTAACCCAGACACATTGGATTCGAGAATTTTGAAAGTTTTTTCCCCCCAAGAATAACTAAGTAACTGCACTTTTTCAGATGAACTGTCATATGTTTGTTTTTTACTAAGTTTCATTTGTACTAGTCTAAACGATTCAAAAATGTATGTTCTTCTCGATCGAGCAGTGAAAATTCACATACAGACTGTGAAAAAAAACCCAGTAATAACCAGTTAAGTATGCGTTGAATAGGAATAGACAGGTAACTCCAATACAAATTAAAAAATACTAAGTTACTTATATATGAGTACAAATTCATACATTTAGATAAACGGGTACAATAATAAAAACTCCATGAGTTAATTAGGTAACTATTTTTTTTCATATTAATGGTAAGAAACATCATTATTTTTTAGTTTTTTTAATTTAAAAACATAGTTTTACGAAGTATAACATTACGACATTATTTCAAAAGTTAAATGCCAATGTTATAACAGAAAAAATGTTTTGGAATCTTTAAATGGCCGTAACTCGAATTAAGAAAAAGGACACTTACCTGCTTATTGCTGCAAGCTACAGATCTAAAAAATTGAAGTATCGAGAGTTTTTGGTGTCGGTTTCTTTTTAGTAGTGCTTTCGCTAATATGCTTTCACTCCACTCTTTTGCTCTGAAAACTTGGTAGTTTTTGTCGCATCAAGGTGACTTGGAAGACGCTACGAGTTCAACATAATATCTCCCAAACAGGTGATTCGACAGTTTATGATGAAACATTTGCCGAACTGTCTTCTACAGAAAAAGCATGAATCGTGATTTTTGCTATTTAAAAAAGTTTTTGCGCTATGCAAAGCTTTCTTTATTAGGATTTGGTCAAACTGGCTATCATGATGACGTTGGATGTACTCTAATGTGTTCTTTTTTTCGTTTCTTTTTTGAGGATATAAGAAGTCTTATTTTCATTTCGAATATATTTGTACTTCTTCCCGTTCACTATGTAGGGAAAGTGTGATAAATTTAAGAAGAGATTTTAAGGATTTGTACGTTTCGGAAGGAGTGTCTAATGTCGAAGATGTGGACGTTTATGGCAGGAACCCTCGCTGTACACTTGCGTTCTGAGATTCAGGGGAAAACCGTTCGACTCAATTCATGAATAGTTCGAATTCCGAGATTTTGACCTGTCCTTCATTAATGAATTTATTTTCGAACTTCCTAAAATGTTCTGTTTAAGAGACTTCCGAAAAACAAGTTCGAAATGCTTGGAACTGGCGCCATTTGAACATTGCAGTAAAGTTAAAGAGAGTAAAAAGTAGAGTAGAGGACAAGAATATCCGACGATTCTTAGAGTATGGTGATACACCAGAAGAGCATGTGTCAGTGGCATGAACAGTAGAGGTCCATAAGTGAATAATAAGTTGTGTTTACGTAAACGTCTTTCCATAATATAATTGTATACATAAACAGGATTATTTTTGTAGTTTTACTTCTGAAATAATGTGGAAATAGATTTTATCAAGCAGAGACGAAAAATATTTAACGGTTGTGCAATAAAATGTTCTGGGAGAATTTGCCACATTAATAAATACAAGCGTAACGAAGTACATTTTCAAGTACAGTGGGTGCTCTTTAACCCGTCATTCTATGGTTCGATACATTCCGTAATCCGATGGAACTTCTCGCGATCTGATTTTTCCGCGTGGATTCGGGCGTTTTTTGACTCCCTTGTTGATAAAATAATGAAATACGCTGTCACATATTTACAGTTTATCTTTTACCCATGTACGGAGGTTTTTGCAGACACAACAAATAAATCTTTTACTCTTTTGCATTTTTATCTAATGATTTCTTTTTGTCTTTTCGTTTTAATCTTTGAAGTTCGATGACCGGACATATCGCTAATCCGACTCGTCTGGAATCCCAAACATGTCGTATTAAAGAGCGCCTACGGAGTCTCATTTCGATGATGAAACCTCCGATCACGTCAATCACTCATTTAAAAAGTACTCGCTTGTTTTTTGAAGAACACGAAATATTTCTTGTTGATTAGCAGTGGAGAGTTAATTCTCCGAAGCAACTCACGCCCTCAAGACAAATGTCTCGTGTCAATACAAATGTGGAACGTATGTCACGAGTGTCTGACAGATGTGATCAAGACAAGAACGAATCGTGACGAGCGTCGGAGCTGCTGAAGAACACGCATTAATACAGGAGGAGAGCTGTGCGCTTGATGTCAAGCGAGGAGACGTACTACGTATGCAGGCTGAGGGCCATAGAATGTATGCGAAAGGCGCGGCGGAGACTCCACACGTGGACATCGTCAATGATTTATGTTTTCGATTACTAAAGATTCGCTCTAACAAGGATGGAGGAAAATCTGTCGATATCTTGATCCGTATTAAATTGAATCATGTTTCTGGAACACGTCCTACTTACGTTTAAGAAATCATATCTGTTAAATATTTTCAATAACATTTGTAATATTTGTTCTATTTTTTTTACTGCTGAGATTTCTTCGTCGATTTCGTTTTGTGAGAAAGTAAACTATATGCCAAAACGAATACATGAATAAAAGATGTATAAAGATCGTAAGCCCGATAACTCAGAGAATTGGTGGCTCTCCCAGTTTTCTTGGGAAAGGAGGAGGATACATTCCGTGATGAACTTACGTGATCGTAATAAAGTGACCATCCAAGTCCAGTTGCTAGCAATGCTCAGATGAACCATTGCCATGGACGGCCCCTGGCCCCGTTTCGTGGGAACAATATGCGGCGAGCCTTGCTGCTAATGCACTGTGGATTTTCCCAACCCGAATAGCGCTGAAAAGTAAACAGCTATTGATCGGTATTTTCCATCACCGCACATTCTTGTCATTTTCAAAGTCATCTATTCAGATATGGTTTAATCGGTTTTCTAAAATTTATGAAGTAGGGAGTTAGACAGTACAAAAAGATGTGGTTGTATTCGAGATAAAAATTTGTTCACATAGGTATTGAAGGTAAAGGTGCGTTTGCTACGATCCATTTTTGCTTTCGAAGTTTTCATGGAGAAGGGGCAGGAGGTGAGGAAGATATTTCTACAAGCTTCATCATACAAACAACCATATCGGATTAGTAGTTATTCTTCAACTTTGCAGTATCTTCAAAAAGTTTTAATTTTATATAAGTAAGTGGTAGTTAGTAAGTTTAGATTATGTTAAACACCGGATCCCTAATTTTAATTTGATCATAGAGAAAGTTTTGAGGTGGATATTAAAAAAACCGGTTGCCCGTATATTCATATGAGACCAGACCCCTTCTACAAAGCATACTGCGTGTTAAAGCTTCTCTGTGAGTTTCCTATTTTATGCTTAGCAACATCGGTGTTGACATACGATAGGTATCCGATCGTTTTCTTGCAAGGTTCCAGGTGATTCTACAACTTCCTCTGTTCGCTTAAATCGTCATTTCAATATATCAGATGGCAAAAGCTCTGGAAGATAATGTTGGGATACTTTAGCTAAAAATAATTCGAAATTGAACTTCATATACATTATATGTAAATAATAAAGTACTATGATCGCAATTTTTTCTGCTTACTCGCCCCCTCGAATCCTGTGCCAGATCGTCGTTGTTTTCTGCAGTACGTACAAAGATCGCTGTACTCACGTATTAGCGACATCATCTTAATGCTTTCAGAAATCGACGATCGAGGAACAAAAGCAATCGATGATGTAAAATACGTCATATCACACCACTCAAGCTAAATACGGTTTACCTCACTCGCGTACATTCCAGAAATGCTAATTGACCTGGGTTCTAGACGTGTGGCACGTTAACTGTCCGTCTTGTGTTATCCATACTAATATATAAATGCGTAACGTGAAAGTGCGTCTGTCTGTTTGCTACCTGATCACGACTAAACCACCTAACCGATCATGATGAAATTTGGCAAGGAGATGGTTTAGATGTCCAGGATGAACATAGGCTAACTTTTATTTCTAAAATGTGAGAAAAGAAAGATAAAAAATTATTTTGACATGTGTCGATAAAATCAGGATAAAGGAGAGTTATATTCATTTATGCTGCCTAAATGGTTAGAAATAGGCGACAACTATAAATGGGAATATTTTTTCCGCAAAGAATTCTACAAAAAACTCCGCGACAGTATATTTCTATTTACAAAAATTAACCTAAATTATCGATAAAACGTAATTTACATTAGAAGTGTTAACATATTTCAATACAAGACTAATTTAAATAGAAAAAAATCAATCATCATACAAAATTTAATAGATTATTTGTTTGTGCATTTGAAAAAGATAAATAACGTCTGTAAATCGCAAAATTTCGACGAATGGTTTAAATTTTACAAGAATTTTAATGAAATGGTGCAGCCGCGTCGTGCCTCGGAAGCGAAAATTTGACCGACGCGGCTCCCGCGAGATAGTGTAGTGTATACAGTCAAGTTTTGTATTAAATTTCTATGAGTCTATTATGAATTTAAAAAATAAGGATGCTGTACATGTTTTTTAAAAAGCCAGTGTGTAAAACTATTTTGATCTTACAGTATAGATAGATTAAATTTTTCCCGAGTAAAAGAAGGTAAGTCTGAGAAGCAACGCCGGGTAATCAGCTAGTGTATTATAAATTCCACACATTCTGCGTGCAGTGATAGTGAACGTTAAAGCTTCGGCCGCGCCTCGTGTGCAGCGTTCGTTATTCGAAACCGATTCCATTTCTGCTTCCGTTTCCTGGAAGTGGAAGGAACGCATTTCCTGTTGCCTTCCTTCATCTCCTCTACTATTTCTGCTCTTGCCTCTCTGTGGATGCAGAGAAAATCTCGTTTTCACGCTTCCACACACCATTTTATAACATTTTCCTTGTGTGTCTGAATTCAGTGTGTCGCCACTCTGCAAATGAGTGGGTTTGTTGCGTGTATACATCCGCTTTGTTACGCATTCTTTCCTCTTTTCTCTGCACTACTTCCTTTAGCACTGTGTTAAGCAAACAATTGCTTCCTCACTAGGAGGGAAAATATAGAATTAATCTTAAACATTTCAAAAATTGATCTCTTTAATCTCTGTTCTTTCGAAACATTTAATTATATTTCCTGTTATCTGATATTACTACTTCATCCAGAGAAAGTTTAACTGCCCGGAATGTCACGGAATTTTAGAGTTGACTTAAAGAGATTTTCTTACATAAATCACTTTATTACACATATCCTGTATTTTAGATACCCAGAGAAAAGGCAGATGGTCTATCAAATTTTGAAAATGTATTACCTCAGGTATGGAGATATAAGATGCTGTATATTGCTCAATTTAACATTCTTCATGTGTCTTGACCACAGTACCGTTGGAACGTGCTTATAGAAAGCACTTTTTTCTGTGGGATTAGTAGAACAAGGAACTAGTGGTTCCGCAACCAAGTGATATTCTTTGCTAGGAAGTGCTGGCGCTTCTATTGGGAATAAAAATTAAACCGGTGTCTAGTATTGATAAGTACTTGAAAATACTATTGTTGAATGCACAACATTTATATTGTTGACGAATTGTATATTATTTCAGATCGTAATTTTTTATTCTAAAACGATGTTCGAGTGCTATTACCTTTTCAGAGAGAAAATTTAAGGACTATGAAGCCCTGTTACCATTCTGGTCTCGTTTTCGTGTTTTACAAACGCTTTTACTTCTTAATTCGTTTTAGATATAAATATGTGGTGTAATGTTCTCCTTGGGAATAATGTGGAATAAGAGGAAACTAAATTTTGTCTCACTTTGACATTGATTCTTACAAACTTCTTTCTTATTTAGAAGTACTAGCAATACTTGAAATGCGGAACGCGCGTGCGTAATGCATCGGGAGGGCAACGAAGGAGATTCTAATGCACCTCGTATGGCACCTACTCAGAGGAACTGCACATTAGTGGATAGTCCATTTTACATGAGTGCTACAGTAAAGTAATTTGAATTCCTAATTGCCTATTTTGTACCGACTAATGCAGTTAGCGATTCAAAGGAGGACACGGTGTTTTAAGCTGACTTCCAGGCCGCATAAATTTGTAATTTCACGTTGCACTTTTTTTCTGCAGAAATTATACAACACTCTGTAATAATCTGTTTCATATCAACAAAATACAATGTTTAACTAAGGGACGTTAGTAAGGAGTATTGACCTCTCAATAAGTTGCTATGTTTCATTTCCCTTGTGTCAATTCTTTTGCACATCCAAATAACAACACGAGAGTGTCGTATGTGTCATAGTTTCGTAGTGTACTAGGTATTTAGTGCGCGTGTCAAGCACGAAGCTATATTTATGAGACTTTCAATAACTATATCTATTTTGTTTACATTAAAAATTGTTATTATAGCACTAATTCATGAATGATGGCGTATACGAAAAATCGTTAATTATTCTGTTTCAGTCGAATCAGTGGATTTAAAAATGATTTCGTTTTGGCTTGAGTTTTCCAGTTTTGTTACTGCTTATGTTGAATAACTTTCTTCATTGTCCGGAAAGGCAAATTTCGTACTAATAATAGTCATCATTTTTATGTTAAAAAAGCAGTACACCCTGCATATGACTATTAAATATAAGATACATGTAATAGATTGTATATCGATCCTTTTATAAATTCGATGGGAATTAATTAAAAACCCTCAGTCTTCGTCGATAACTGCTTTTCGATAACATTGATAACAGTCTGTTGATAATAGCTTTTCAAAATTAAAAACTTTCTAATACAGCCGCCAGGTTTCTTATCCTGCCTTAACTTCAGTTCATTGAAGCTATATGAGTAGTTAATCGCTGGAATGTGTAGGTTACGGTCCAGGGTCTGCACATGGGTAGTGCTGCCGTTGTTGCCATTGGGTCGGGGGGCCTCAAAGAAACGATGAATGGATGACTAAATTATGGAACTAATTTTATAATACTGGTAAAGACAATAAATAACTTTTTGCACGTCCAGTTACACATAATTGCAGATAAAGAGAACTACAAACTACTATTAACAACACCAATGTTATTGTAAAAAATATAAGGATAAAGCTGATACTCGGATATTCGATTCGCGTGACCAATCCGTGAATTATGAAACGAAACAGAACAACTTCATTTAACCAGACGCCAGTCATCTGAATCGAGTTTTGGAAACTAGTATGTAGTAATAAAATTTCACAAAGTCGATTTTGGTTATGTCTCCTCCTGCTCTTTTTTTATTTTATATCAACGATTAATGTTTCTCTGTATGTTGGAAAGTTTGGTAAAAAATCATGTAATTTTACAAGTTTGTTGGCATATAATTTTACTACTCAAAGTAAGAAATATACCTATTACCAAATATCATTAATTTTTATCACGAAATGAAATAGATTTTTTTCCCACATTTTGGGGAGGGCTTCCCTCTAAATCCACCTTTGATGAGATCATACCTGGTATAGTGTATTCGCGGGATATGTTCATCAATTAAAATCTGTGTACTTTGTGAGTATTCTGTAATTTGTTCGTTATTTCTGTTAAATTATCTTGTTAAAATTTACTGGTATTTATTGTGTAATTAATATTCCGTTTCTTTTTTTTTTCTTGTTCTTCTTCAACATCATTGTTCGTCGCGATTATTTGGTGAGTTTTATGTAAAGGGTATTGTTGCACCTGTTGCCTCATTTTGATATGTAACTCATAATATATGTTGGATGTTCTGAAAGTCTTCAGAGGATCAAGCATACTGTCTATGTAGAGAATAATTCACTCCATAGAAGAAAGTACGTATATGAGGAATCTTGTTTCCACTTGTCGTGTTTACTTGTTAGCTACTGTATTCGCTAAGTGGTTGCGTAAGTGCGGTCTTGGGAACCCCCCGGTGCTTGTTGGCTGTTTGAAGCAGCGATTATCTCGTGACAAGCCAAGCGATCCATCAGGAGCTGCGTCTTTGGGCGTCGACCTGGCAGAGGTCTCGACCTGCGTGAGGCGTATGGAGGCTCTCTGATCCACGCCTTCGCGCTTCCAAATCTCGCATCTGATGGGAATCTACTGCTGTGAATGCGGATGCACCATACTGTAGTATTTATAAATGGGAAATGTAGCGTGCTATTGAAGCTTACATGGAGTGAGGTAGGGGGTGGGTTTGTAGGTGGATCGGTTAGCTGGGTTCACCGACAACTTGGCCCACATGGAGGTATTAGTAGAAGAAGTAAGTACTAGGAGTAGTAGGAGGAGGGGGTTCTCTTTTCAGTAGTCACAGCTATAAGAAACTGGAACATAGAAGTTAAAAGCTAGTTGTTGTTTTTCTGGCCCCGCCGGGAATTGAACCCGGAGTGACTTGGTGAGGAGCGAGCACGCTAACACCTGACCCACCAGAGGGGCACCATTCTCTCGGCTGTCATTAAAGCGGAGTTTCTTTATCCCTAAACAAGTTATTTAGGGCAATTACCATTTATGAATTTTACACTGGCGGCTTCGTTGCTCCTAAATTGGTTGGATCCACCCACTAGTGTATTACCTGGAGCAAGGTGCTCAGTAGTATAAGGTATGCAGAAATGTGAGCATATTGCATATTAATGTGAGCCTTGTAGTGACTCTGTCGGAAGACAGTCCATGACTGAAATAAATGAAAAACGTGTTAGAACGAGAAATACATTGCTATTTTTATTAGTAAAAAAAACACTTTTGTTGAAATATGTGTTAAATATTGCAATTTATTTTCAAGATTTCATTTAAAATTATTGTTTATTATTCCTAGTCAAGTGTGATTAAATATCATCACATAATAATTAATTGTATTTGTTTCCTATAATTGCATATTTTTATCTATTAGTTCGTTAACGATTCGTTAATGAAGAATTAATCGTAACGAAAAACTTATAATGAACACATCTGATCAGCGAACAATAATTATACGAATGTTCGACCCATTTTTTCGAAATGACTGCGTCAAATTCGCTAAACAATCGTACAGTAAAGGGTATTTGTGATGCAAAATATGTTTAGCATGATATCGTTTCCTTTCTTTTTCCTATTTTTCGTTGTGTGTGTGTGTTTCTTCTTTTTTTCTGCTTGTGATGAAAGATGTCTCGCAGACATGAAAACAACGCGTTAAATTGTTAGGTCCGTTTTGGGAACCCACTAATACAACTTAGCTTCGATACAAAATAACATTGAAGCGCTTCAAAGTTCTGACATTAGAATGGGAAAAATATGTTGGGAAGAATAAGCAGGAAGAGAAAACTGATCATATATCTAAATCAGTTTTGAAACGGAAATATTTACGAAGTCAGTACAGTATTAGCAATGCGAAATCATCAAATAGCTGAAAGTTCGTCATTTTCATCCTAACAGAGAAAGGCCGCCATGATATGAATAAAGTAAAATAATATTTATGAAGTTTTCCAAACGTAAACGAATATTTTCAATGACATCAGTGACATAAATAAAGACCTGTATCGTCGATTTGACATCGCAACAGTCTCCAATTGGTCGCTTGTTCGTCAGGTACCTTGATGCAGTGGTTGGTGCCCTTGATGTTTACCTCTGATGACGATGGATCGAACTCCAGACGTTCCGAGAAGAGTTAGCAGTTAACTTTTTTTCTTAGACGTGACGAGTAAAATGATTCTGCGGCAGGTTTTCTTCGATTACTGCCGTTTCAGCTGTCAGTCTTCCACCCTCTCGTCCTTCACATATCAGGGGAGGTGCGTCAGGATGGTATCCGACACCCAATCAATTCGCCAGGCACAAAATCGAGGCATCGCCTTATATCCGATCCCTAGAATGAAAGGAGAACATGCATAAAAGCAGGAGCTTGTCAAATGACTTACGGATGTATTACTCAAGTTTTAAATGTATATTACTCGTATGTTTTGTGTTACAATACGATTGTCTTCTTTATTATACTCTTTATAATTCATACGCACTAAATAGTTTTTATTATTAGTGGTAGACTCATGAGTGCGTTTCCTTGACTCTAAGATCGTTCGACGTAAAATGTGAGCATTAGTCAGTTCGCTTTGATGTCTTCCAGTTAAACGCCAATTGCAGGATGACTGAACGACGCGAAACTTTGTTTAGAGTAGCCGTAAGTGGCAATTACTTTCAACCTTGACTACATATTTATATTGAAGACTTGACTGGAGACACCGAGCACACTAATATGGCAATGTGAGAATGTTTGCTTTTTATGATTGAAGAGATATAAAGACCGCAGTCGTAAAAGCTTGGCTCTTCGAGTCGCGAGTGCTGTTTCATTTATATGTTCACATACACTGTAGGCAGTACGCGTACGACATTAAGATGGAGGCGCTTGAAACGTAAGTTGTAAAATAGTAGAAATTGGTGTGCTGGTTATTGGTAAGCTGGTTCATTTAAAAGTTCAGTAGTATGTATTTAGAAAGAGGAAAACTTCATCACTGTCCTTCTTCGTGTCATCGAAGTGTTGATTTTGCCTGAGGAAGATTCTTCGGCGTACGGTCCCTACACATTCTTGGCGAAAAATGATCTCGTTCCTGTCATTTCTGCCTGATTGTCGAATCCACTTGCTAAGAAACTGCGTTGAATTCAGAGATACTGGATTCACCCGGCTACAGTGGCGGATCTAGACCGTAATCGGGGGGGGGGGGG